>CM021107.1:283761199-283989569 GCA_007115665.2 Sequoiadendron giganteum | reverse complement strand
CTGGAGTCGGGTGAAACAAGAAGTGAGTCGGGCGAAACAAGAAATGGGTCTACGTTTGGGGAAGGCAGATTTAGCACATGAATTCACCTTTACCATTTGAAAACCAGCCACTGAAAATGGAGGGGAATGCTACACCTTCATCAATGGACTCCACACCATCTGGGTGTTCGACAATGATACCACCAGCCCTTCCGGGCCACGCACATAATTGATTTTCAAAATCAAGGTACGGAAATTTCCAGATAATAAGTACATATAAATTTATTTGGATAGAAATGCCCTTCGCTAAGAGCCCAAATAATTGGTATTCCCATGCTTTTGCAAGTGTAGATTTTCTTGTCCTTTCTTGTTTTCATTTTTCTCTTTAATAGTAAAAATTTGTCATTCAAAGGGGATTACGACAATTATTGATCAAATTGCCAACATGGATTCTTAAGTCGGTAGCATAGGGTTTCATTTTTGCAAAACACTTGCGTACATAGCTCGGATATGCCGGTTGCGTCTGATAATATGCGCTGGATTGTTGAGATAAGCTAAAGGCACGATTCAATTTAAAATGTTTTTCCTGCATGAAATATGTGATTGTAGCTGGAAATTGACACATGGAGAGAAATTACAAGGTTTATTTTGTATAGACTACTAAAAAGCTAAGGCTTTTGTTTTATTTCTCTGATGAATGAATTGTATTAATGTAAGCTCTTAAATAGCTGTTTGTTTTCTGGAATAAAGATCTGAAAGGTATGTGAATATTGTTGATGGCGACTTGTAGTTAAGTTCAATGAGCTTCTCAAGGAACTACAGAGACATAGCAAGCTTCAGACGATACTGCAATTTCTTTCATACCATTTGCATATTGTTTCTGTTCTTTGTTTACGCCTTCCTATATGCGTTGATGAATGTCCATACCCTGATTTATGGCTCCTGCTTTGAAACACATAATTCAAGGTTTGATTAATTCTATGAATTCCTTTAAGTTTTCTTTCTTTTTTGTTTGATGGATTTGGGAATCTATGATTTGTAGTTTCTATAAACAGGGGAATTAGGATTTCATTTTATTTGGGTTTGGAATCTTAGATCGGGATTTGAGACGAATTGGCTTGAGCTAACAATCTCCACATTTGTTTTTCATTGGACTTATTCTATTTATCGATTTAGGTAAATTAACTGGGTCTACATTGCAGCTGGGTCATTATTTTACTGGGTCTTTCCTTTTTTTCCTTTTTCTGACTGCTTTTCGATTTCTTGAATTTGGATGATTTTGATATACATTAGATTTGTCGAAATATAGTTTGATTATTGTTTCTTCTGAGCTCAAAGCACATATGTTTCTTGATTTTCTAGATTGGATGAATTTTCCGATCATTTTGTAATGAATTTGTCATATTGAATAAAGATTCTACCCTTCCCACTGCCAAATCCAATGACAGTTCCTTCAAACCAAGCTCCTTCGTATCCCTCCGCTTCACTGCACACCTCCACCTTCGTTCCAACGCTCACCTCCATTTTTCTACACCCACTTTATTTCCACACTTTCATCCACTATTTTGCATAGCACAGAGCAACTGAAATATCCCTGAATGAATTCCTGCGGTTAATCCAACTCAATTCCCTTTTATTTATGTTGTGAATTTGCTTTTTCTAAAGCTTACCATGAGCCAAAAAAGCACTTATTTGTTGGAATGTTGGTCCCAGAGTTTGACAACATGAACTTTGCTTCTTCAAAACAAATAATTTTATTGCTGAAAAGAAAATTGCTTTAATAAAAAAACAATTTAGAAGATTGTTTTGTTTGACAAAATTGATGCAGTATATATTGTAAGTACGTATTTTTACTATTCAAAAACCTTTTTTTTTCCTGTTAGAAATTAAATTGCAGTTTTAAATTAGTAACTATTAAATTACTGGATTAACATGCAACTGTCTAATAGCTTCCAAATTTTCATTGCCTATGAATCAGTTATTTTGCCAAGTTTCCTTGTCATGGTCGAAATTTAGGTTTTCAAAGTGCAGTATTGCAATATTATTATAGTGATGTTTTCAGTCCAGTTTGATTTCAAGCATCTAAATCTGTTAACTGTGGCCTCAGTTCATATGGAAATCAAATTATATTTTTTCTCTGATTTTATTTCTTATATTTGTTGAACAATTTGTTGCAAATTCACACACGGAGAAGTGAACTTGGAATGAGGCTATCTAGCTAAATGGAAACAGCCTGACAAAATAGCAGGTAGTTAAAGCAGAAATAGAATAGATAGAACTTACACTGTTGTCATAATACTAAAATCAAAACCAGAAATATTGAAGACCACAGATGCAGAAAGAGTTAAAATTGAGAGTTAAATGTTCTTTTTTAAATTGTCTGATTTTTCAACTAAACAGATGGTGTTTTCTTTTATCTCTGTGGGCTGTAAATAGCTGAAATAGAGCTTTCAATAGCTTTTACCTTTAAATAGTTTTTACAGTACGTTACTTTTTTCATTAGCATTTTGATTTGTTTTGTTCATTCTTTTTTTTTGTTCTTGGCATGCATGTTTCCCTGTCCAATGGATGGACATTTGGACATTTGGATTTACCAAGTTTGACACTTTTCCACAGGATGGGTATCTGTAGATACTTGGATTTCCCAAGTCTTGGCATATAGTTTGGCTATAAATTCTCCAAACAGGACAATAAGAATGATAAGTAAAACTTTTCCCATTGACTTTATTGAATTATAGAAGAGTAGCTAACTGCAACTAACCCATACTTACAGTGGCATCACTCCCGCCATCAAAAGTAGCATGCCCTGCAGTCCAGCCTTCAACTAGTATTGCTTTCAGGACTAAAATTGGTAATGCACACACCACCATCATCATCTTCATCACTGCCATTTCTTTTACAACCTTCTAATACCCAACAAACTGAATATGAGAATAGGTATTTCTGTTAACAAGCATATTTTCTAATAGAGACAAGTATAGAAAATGAGAATATATTAATTACATGCATTACTGAATCCTATGTTCCATTTTATTTAGAAACCATCCTCCAAACCATTCTCTATGATTCATTTCCTTATTATAAGCATTTTTTATTTCTTCACATAAAATAGTTGAATGTTTCATATTGTATTATTATATTTTTAATATTGTTTGGTCATATGTCCTTTGAGAAAAAATTTATGAGTTGTAAATTTTTTCATATATTTGAAATGAGTGAATTTCAATTATACTTTTCCATTATTGCGCTTAAGGCTTTCAACTCATTACTATATGAACTATTCAAATCAAGGCTTTTGGAGAGAACTATTCGAGTGCTGAATTTTTTGAATTGGGTCTGGATTGCTTTACTTCTATAATTTCTATGAGTAATTGGTTGTTTTCATCGGCTCAAAATCATATAGTTTTCTTGATTTCCTCTTTTCAGGTTTCAGAATTTTACTTTTGTCTACTGATTTTTGCCTAAGTCAATATAGAATCAAACAAGTCAAAATAATTTGTGCACATTTTTGAGTAAAGCTATTGCTGCCTATTAAAGACTGTCTGTGCACATTTTTCAGTAAAGCTATTGTTGCTTATTAAAGACTGTTTGTGCACATTTTTCAGGATTCCTGCAAGAGCTGATACCCCATCTCCATTGCAGAAGATGACGACAAAGAGGCTCTGTAGGATGGTTTTCAGAAAGCAGGCATCGACTAACGACTCCTTGGTAGATGGTTAATGTTGGACAATATTGATTAGCAATAATGTTAAGAATCTAATTATAACAGATAAAAAAATTCCCATGATTGATTTTTTTTGTTATTAGAGGCTAAATAGAAAATGCAGTCAAACAATTAAGCCTCGTGTAATAGTAAAATGAAATCCATATGGAGACCTTATCAAAAAATTACTTTGTTATTTGAGAAAGTTTGCGGAATCAAAAGCCAAACTGAGCAAAATATGTCAATACTTTTCAAAAAGATGACCATTTTAAGAGCATATAGGCTTAAATAGACTATAAGATGGTAAATCTTATCGTAAGGTATGTGTGGATTGCTTTCTAGAGTAAATCATGACTAGACCGTGCAGAGGCAAAATCACAATAAGCTTAAAGAATTTATTTGGATTTAAATTTTAATCATAAGCAATTTACACAAGATATTCATCCCAGAGACTTGTAACACTAGAAATTGTCTCAAAGCTAGATAAACTGCAACTAGTCCTCTGTACTCGTGAATCATTGTAATGGAGACTATTTGCTTCATACTTTCTAAATCTTTGTCAAAATCAGTACTAGTGACCGAGTTTGTTGGCAAGAAAAACATATAAACTGTTGCATATTCCAATTGAGAATAAATTCAAGCTCCCAAATAACTCTTTGTTGAGTGACATCATTGAGATGTGCACCGACAACCAAAAATAAACATCAATATGATTTTATTTTATTTGCAAGTTGTCTCTCCCTACCTCTTATGTGTATTTTTGCACCAACTACCCTCTGCCAAATCTTTTTATTTGTACAAAAGATATGTAAATCCATTTCTTATGATTGGAAATTTCTAGAATTGCTTTACTATTGTTAAAATAAATTATCAATTGTACCTTAAAATACATATTTGTAATAAAATAAAATGAATTACCTAATGTTCAAATTCATTATTTATCTACCTTTACATTGCTATTGGCGTATTCCTTGAACCTATTATGGGTGCAAGTGCTAGTTATAGAAGAAATTAAGGATTAAGTAATTAAATTACTTAAGAGGAAGGTTAAATAATTAAAATTATTTAATTATAAGTGAAAGAGAAAAGACAAATTTGGGATTAGAAGAAAGGGGTTAATCCTAATTAAATAACATTTATTTAGGTTAGATGAAACTTAGTAGAAAAATGCCATTGCAGGCATAGGACAATTTTTAGTGTCTACATTTTTCCTCTTTTTGAGACAATGTGATTTTTAACATTGTTTCAATGAAAATTTGATAAGTCCTACCCAAGCATGCTCTGGAAAAAGTAGGAAGAATCCAAAAATTGAGCCAAATTTGTTGACAAGCTAGAAGAAAAGGTTAGTAAGAAGTGAAGAATAATTAGCTTGGTCAAAATTAGGTATGGATAAGCACGATTGAAATTGATGGAGATTGGAAATGGGTTGATGGATAGACTTTGAGCTTTTATTAGTTCGCAATTACCATCATAGAGTATTTTTATTTTTCAAATGGATAATGTACACCAAGGTATGGAAAGACCAAGGTGCTAAATGTTATCCCTTTGTGTAAACAAACACATCGCAGACAAGGAGTGTCATGACTCATACTAGTGACAAAAGAACCCTGTCAAAATATGTGAGGGAGTAATCACAAAGCATGTTGATCCTAATGCAAGAAAACATTTTATGATCTTTAACTTGCATAGAATGTTTAGATTATTCTAAATGGAACCCAATCACACATAAGGAACTTAATTTTCCCAACAATATTGTCAAGACAAACTACAAATAGGAATCAAAACAAAAAATTCATGATCCATCCTCACTTCTCTAATCACTTGTGGATATCCTCGAGTAGTATAGGAAAATGAAAAAAGACAAATCGAGTAAAGTTTAAGACTCATTGAACCAAAATTATTCAACAACCATTTAGATCTTCTTTCCAAAGATGAGTGATTTCTTGATAGGATTCACAGGATTGTGTATGGTTTCGAGAATGAAACATCTCGTATAAGAGGTCAAGTTTGGTTTTGATGATGCAACACCTTATATAAGATAAATTATAGATGATGTTGATTAGGTCATTGACCGGTTAGGCAAGAAGGCTTGTTTGGTAGTTCACCTATTGTTTCATGATTTTTTAAGCTTAGTATTTTGCAAGATCTTATGTTTGCGTCTAATCAAAGTGTTAATGTTAGCAAGGGACAATTTATTATAGAGGGTGGATTAGGATGGGTTTAAATTTTATTATGTATTGTGGATATCTTATTATGGTAGGTGGCTACTGATGAGTGATTGTGTTGGTGAGCGATGTAATATATCCTCTAATGTGATGTCAAAGATCCAATATGAAGAAACTAGGTCAAGAATTGCCCCAATCAGGTATAAGACTAGTTATTGAGGAAGGGATCAGGTGGATTAACTTTATTGTGAATTGGTATGGAAGGTGAGTGATGTTAAATATCAAAAAATATTAGGCCATGAGAGGGGTGACAATATTTTATTATGGTTGTATGGAAGTGGGATTTTTCATGGAGAAGCTAATGTTTAAATTATTATGAATGGAGTGGAAAACCAAATAGAATAATGATATATGGAAGAGAAATGACCTACTACACATGGCGCATGTTTGCTATGTTTTCACCATGGTACTTACCCAAAGTGGTTTTCACTATAAGATTAATTATTTCTCTTTACTTTTTTTTCTTTTTTTTCAATTTTTTAATTTTTTTATATATTTTTTGTATTTTTGAATTTTTTTTCACTTTTTTATATTTTTCTAGATCAATGAGACTTGATAATGTTGCAATCAAGGTCGATGATGAGGCGTGATAGATGGAGATGGATGGTATGATGGGGATGATGGAGGATGATTTATACGATGAATGGAGGGAGCTAAGGTATGATCCCTAAAGTACACACTGTGTTGGCCATCATGCTTCACATGCGAAGGAGTTTGGGCAACCATTAGATTAAAGTCCTTCAAGGGGTCATCATCAAAGTTCTATTGAGATACATTTCCAAGGAGGATGGAATGATATGATGTTTTTGTGGATATGGGCGGATTTGGTAAAGTGCATGGATTGTGTGAATATGAGGAGAATGAAGACTTAGGATCAACAAGCTTATTTCTTGATATTTTGCTTGGATAGATGCCCCCAGCTATTTGGGAGAAAGGGGCACGATTAGAGATCGATTTTTTCTTTATTTTATTTTTGGCTATTATTTTTACATTATCCTATAGCTTTTGATTTTGATTATGACTAAAGGACTTTTCTTTTCTTTTTATTTTTTCTTTTGATTTTGGTTCTCCTTTTGATAAAGGATTTTTTATTTTTTATTTTTGATTGATAACCTTATTCTTTTGGGATGATACTTGTTGGTCCATGTCTAGGAGGTGGATGGATGTGGATGAGGTGGATGATTTGGATGACATGGTAAGAATTTTTGGTTCGTGGAAGAGATTGGCGATGAATCTGATAGATTCTTTGTGACTATCCTTTTTAGCACTGTTAATGTCAAAGGAAGCTTGCACATCCTTAGTGAGTTGACAAGAAATTTTAGTAGAGGCACCATTAGGAAATGCACAACCCAACCCAAAATGTGTGAAGTGGAAGGATGATAGCTTATGAGATGAAGTGGATGGTATAGGATAATGAGATAAAAGAGAATGATTGTGGATGTCCTTAATAGGATCGTGATAAAAGAGTGGATTATCATAGATATCATGATCAAACATGGGGTTGTCATGGATATCAAAAGGATGGAATGAAGTGGATGGTGGTGCAGACTTGATATGGAAGACTTGTAGCTCATATTCTCCAATACCTAGGTCTTTTATTTTAGCCTTGATCTTTGAGGGAGTGCAAGAGGTGGATAACAATGAAGGATCAATGTATGAAGATGAAGATGGTGATGTGGTGTTAGAAGGACAATATTGTGAAAGGCCATGACTGCTTTGTAAGAACTTGCAATATTATAATGGATTGGGATCAGCGTGTATAGTCACTTATGTTCCATTGTGAGAGAACTTTATGCATTGATGGTATGTGGAGGGGATAACCTTCATGGCATGAATCCATGAATTACCAAGGAGAAGGTTATACAAAAGGTCCAGGTTCAAGACTTGACATAATTTATCTTCAATAGTTGAACCAACTCTAGTAGGAAGGGTGATAACACCCTTAGAAGAGTGATTTGCATCATTGTAGGCTCTTATGATAATCATTTTTTATGCATCAATACATGTTTCAAAGAATCCCAATGTGGTGATCAATTTTAGAGGATAAATATTTAGGCTTGCTCCACCATCTATCAAAACTTGTCTAATTTTATGTTTATTGCTAAAGACTTCAAGATGGAGGGCATCGTTATGGTGATGCTTATGTGAAGGGAAATCATGCTCTATAAATGTAACATGGTGGGTGGTAGTAAGATATCCTACCATGTCCTAAAACTGGTTGATATTTAAGTTGGTAGGAATTAAGGAATCCTATATAGCTTTATCCAAGATATCCTTATCTGTAGGGGATATGCGTAGTAGCTCTAGAATGGATATTTGTGTAGGTGTCTTCCCTAAATGATCCAAAAGTTTATATTTTTTTTTGGTTGAGATTTGGAAGTGGCCCCTTGCATAGTCACTTTAGATCTATGTGTGGTAACTGCACATTCAGGATTCTTATTCTTGATGGTTATGGTTGAGACATTATTGTCAACTTGTTTGATATGGTTAACTATGTATTCATAGATGAAATTGATGTAGTTGACATTATCGTTGGTATTAGACCCTGAATTGGAGGCTTTCCCTTGTCCATGGTTTTGCAAAGGGTCTTTAAATATAGTATAATCAGTGTTAGAGGATCCAAGTGGGTTATCGATCACTACATCTCCTTGATATATGAGATCTTGGATGATGTTCTTAAGTTTAAAGCATGCAAAAAAATTATGCCCCTTGGTCTTGCGGTATTCATAGAAGTCATCGTTCCATCGGGCTTGTTTGAAAGGTCCTAGTTCATAATGTATTACTTTTGGAATTTGAATGATGTTGGATTGTAGAAGGTTATTCAAATTTGATTTAATTGGTTCCCTTAGGGGTATGTATTTTCATCTTGGATTTATGTTAGTCCTCGGAGGACCACATTGTGTGTTGTTCTAAATTGTGTTCATTGATTGTGCATGAGTTTTTGGTTGGTTGTTGTTTGATGTTTGCATCCTAGATTTGGAAGGTCCTTTGAGACTAACATTAGGATGAGCCTTGTTTACCACTTTTGCATCCACAACACCATCATTTGTTACATTTTTGTTTTGTAACCAAAATTTAGTTTTATCATGCGATGTGTTTGGATTGTTGTTAGTCTCTTTGAAAAAAATTACAAGTCCTTTTGCAATGAGGGATTTCTCAATAGAGATACCCTTCTCAATGACTTCCTCAAATGTGTTGGAATAATGAACTCGAAGAAGAAACATCAATTTTGAATTAAGGTTTTCCACAAAAAATTGACCCAATTGTTTTTCTAGTATATGAAAAGGACATTTACTTGCAAGATTTCTCCATCTTTATAAGAATGAAGCAAAATATCCTTCGTATTTTTTTTGGTGTTACATAAGTTTATTATGGATATCTCGTACTCAATTTTATAGAAGTGTGCAATAAAATTATATGTTAATTCATTCCAAGTTCTTATGTTATGAGATAAATAAACAAACCATTCAATATCTTGTTTTTGCTAGATAAATCGTTGATGAGGGGCAGCACCCGGTATAAAAATAAAAAATAAGAAATGACGCTTCAGACCCACGAATGGGGAGAAACAAAAGGAGATAAAGGAATAAGAAGAAATGGGTTCTCAAAGAAGGAGCTATCACATAGCCAACATAGAAGAGATCGGTGAAAACAGAAAACTAAAAACTAAGCATCCTCCAATCAAAACACCAACCTAACCAACATCCCGGAGAGAGCCAATCGAGAGTTTTTCTTGTTTTTTCCCTTCCTCATACTACGGGTGAGGAGGGTGTCCATTTTCCATTGCGATCCATCTTCCACAACATCTTTGCCTTCGATGCGAAGCTTCTCAGCCTTAGATTTGCGCCCTTTTTTCCTTTTTAGGGAAATTGGGTTTTGATATGGAGCTCGCAAATTGAGCAAGGGAGCACACATTAGCAGGAACAACCAAGTCATCAAGAACAAGGAAGTCTAAGTAGTCCTCATCCAAGCCATCCATAAAGGGATAGGAACCATCAGAAGCTGAGCCAGTGTCATCATCCTCAGGAGGGGGGATTGGGTCCCTGTAAGGGTCCCCACATGAAAGGGAGGCAGGAGCCTTGCAAGGGCACCAACTAGCAAAGAGGAATGAAGCACCAACCCAGTAGAGGCCACAGCCAAGGCCACAAGAGTAGGACTGGGGTCCTCTTGGGCATCCATGAAGCTCCTGTGATTGCGCCAAATGAACTTCGCATCAAGAGTGCCAGACTTTTTAATCCATTTTTTGAGTCTAAAATTTCAAGCAATTGCGAACATGGGAGAAGAACAACCAAAAAATTTATGCCCCAGCCTGTTGCAACAAAAGCATCTAAAAGGTAAACCTTCGAAGTTTAGGAATTGGGTCGAAGTGCCCTGGGTTGAGTGGATCAAGACCGAGTGATGCACATGTTTAGAGATATCTATGATGGCACATACCCTGGTGAATTTTCTATGGGGGGCTCCAAGTTCCAGTTTCACAAAGGTGCCAAAATGATCAACCATGTCTTTAATTAACTCATGCACCCACATAATCGGCAAAAGATTATATAATCTAATCCAAATGGGCACCTTAGTGATCTTAGCAGAAGTAGGATCAAAAAAAGGGGACCAATCTAGGATAACGAGGCCGGATTGCCCAAAAAACCACGGGCCCTTCTGCATGACAAATGAGCGATCCTCCATTGAGTTGAAACGGAGCAGAAAAAAATTGAAATTGAGGGTTTAAATCATCGACAGGGAGATGCTATTCTAGGAAGCTTTCATCCAGTCCACGAATTTGGGGGTCTCCTGCACAAACAACGGATAATAAGGGATTTGTTCCCAATATCATCCGCAAATGCCTCCAGGCAGGCATTCGAAATATGGAAATCAATGGGAGAGTCCGACAGATAGACATTCAAGTCCCCCAGGGAACAAAACTGCATAGGATCAGGCACAAGAGAAGCCTTTTCAGGCAAATCAGGTGGTGACTCTGGGATCACCCGTGATTTGCAGAATTTAGAGCATTCATGAAAGGGGTTTTTTCTATTTCGGCATCCATGGATAATGAGAGGGGTCGTGGGGGAAGGAGCAGAGACCGACAGAGACACAGTAGCTTGAGCTTGAGCCGGTCAGGCCTTAACCTTGTTCGCACCCTTGGAGATGCCATTCTGGGTGATCTTCACGCCACCTACCACTCCCTGGCATCATCGCCTGTTCATCGCGCCTGCGCCTCCGTCTGAGTTTTTGCACATTGCGCTTCCTTGATATTGGTTTGAAGTAAACCATTCCATATCTTGTCATCCAAGACTATGTGGGAAAAGATGCATCAGGTATGTTTGATCGTGTACGAGATCTAGACAAGCTGTGTACAACTCCCTAATATGCTCTATAGGATCTCCTTTCCCCTTGTACTTGTCAGATTTTTGTACTTCAAAGTTTTGGGGAAAAGGTAGCATGTATATACTTTTATCAAAGTGGTAAGAACACATGTCTTTAATTGTGTATGTCTTTTTGAGTCCCGTAACTTGCAGATTTGTGATCTATTATTGTAGGTTTTGCAATGGTTGAGATAATATTTTTGTTGGTGATGGTGGTATAGGAGTGGTGTTTGTTTGGGTGTTGCAACTGTTCTAGTTGAGAGTGCTCAAGTGATGATGTTATGGCATAGGTTGGGTAATTTGATTAAAATGGGATGTGAATGTGGGGTTTGGATTAGGTGGCATGTGTTGAGAAAATTACCCACTTATGGAAGAGGCACTTTTTGTTGCAATGGATTTTGGTTCACATTTTGTTTTGGTCTGATAAATGTTCGAGCTTGGGTTGTGGGTATATAAATGTTTGCATTTTGATTGCTTGTTGTGATATTTTGTAGAAATGATATATTTGGAGGCGTGATGAGGTTTGTGTTTATGTGTTATAAAGCGTTGGTCATGAGAAATGAAGTGTTTGACCTTTTATTTTGGATGGGTTGATTTTGATTTATGATGGATTTTGTGTCACTGGTATCATGTCACTTGATTGTGTTGTCATTTGGGGGTATGATGACATGTAGTAAAGTGGGTTTGTCAATTGTTTTTTAAATGTTAGAGTTATAGGTATGTTCACACTTGTCACGTTATGAGATGTTCTTCCAAGTGGCATACTTGTGCTTAACTATTGTGAAGTGAGATTGCTTGATGGGTTCATCAAATTAATGGAACCTTGGTTTTAGGATGTCACATTAGGTGTTGGTTCCATCATAGTATAAATTTCAAAATCTATGGGAAGATTAGCTCCCTATTATGCAAGCAATAAGAAATATTTGTTGGGATATACAAACAAGATTGTATCTATCACTCTCAATACTCAGGGATCTTGTGAAGTGTCATCAATCTCCTCCTGAGTCAAATTTTGTTCAACATTAGTCAAGGTAAACTCATCATGCGAAGGAGATAGGGTAGATCCCAGTTGGGGTATTTGTTGTGAACTTGAGGATGTCCCAAGTTGCATCATATTATTGGGATCAAACATAGGGTCAATTATAGAATCCATTTGTTTTATCTTGCTTTGTGACCTAATTTTGACCATATAAGACCTGATAGGCTAAAAGATTTTTTTTTGGATTTTTAGATCTTTACGAGTTTCAAAAAGCATGCACCTATGCTAAATTATGTGTTTTTTGGATTTTTTCTATGTTTTCAAATGATGATAGACCAAAGTGATCGCTAGAAATGTCTAGATCTCAAAAGGATAAAGATGAAGATGATGGTTGATAAGAGTTGAACCTAAACTATATTGATGAGTTTTATGCCCAACAATTGATAGGATGATGAAAGAGTATGAAATCAATAAAAACAAAGGACAACTAAGGTTTGATCAGGATTTGATTGGTTTGTTGATTTTGGAATGCAAAGGTTGTTGGTTATGATGTTGGATGAAAATTCAAACTTTAATCTAAATATATAATTAAGCTAAGCCAAGGGAGAATATGGAAAGTTGAGTGCTAAACTAGGAAAGTCTAATATGTTTTAGATTTTTGTGTCAGGTTACTAGGTTAATCAAGTTTGAATTCTGGATTCTAAAGGATAAACTTTAATTTATCTTAGTCTAAACATATGCATGACAAAAAGGTAGATGTGTAACTCTAATTTGGTTTTTGGGAAATCAAGTGTTTTAAAGTGGTTTTTCATGCTGGGTTTTTTAATTTTAGGAAATAGTAATCAAAAAATAGAATGATTGTTTGACTCTTGACTTTAGGAAGTAAAGGCTTCAGGACAAAAAGGCCAATGGTGTCACTGGTATAACATGATTTCATACAGTTGAAAACATGCATAGCCTAATTATTCAGGTAGGTGTGTATAATTAATGTAGGCCCACTACAAAAAATTCTAATATCCCAAGATCGGTGTGACACCTTTCTTTTGAGAATACATAGCTAGAGGTCTAGTGGCACAGGCCCAATACAATAATAGGCTCCCCTTTCCTCTCTCCTCAGGAGGCTAGAGAATCCAAACTTAATTTCTATCTCTACTCAAGGGGATACGTGGTGAGTAGTTTCGGGCATGATACTAGACCTTATACTACACTAATCAATGGTTGATGGCTCCTAGGCTTCTAAAAATAGAGGTTCTTAGTGGGGGACAACCATGAACAAAGAGCTCATCTATAGCAGCCTAATATTGGGAGGCACTCTCTCGCTCTCATCACCAAAGCAAGTCTTGAGGAATCGAGGATCTCACAGCTTGGCTTCAAACGATACTATATACTCCTCGAGGTATAGCTTTTACTCTCCCTCCTTTCTATACCCCATTGGGAAATATGGTTGATTTTGAACCTTTGAGTAATGAAATCCCCAGGTAGGCCTCCTCCTAAAAATAAAAAGAGGCTATTGTGTGTTTCTCTTACACCCAAGATCACACAAGTGCGTGAAGGGAGAGGATACACACACAACAACCTTGGTTAACACAAAAAGTACAAGCACACAAGACATGAAAGACAAGTG
The DNA here is from genome assembly GCA_007115665.2 of Sequoiadendron giganteum. Classification (NCBI taxonomy): domain Eukaryota; kingdom Viridiplantae; phylum Streptophyta; class Pinopsida; order Cupressales; family Cupressaceae; genus Sequoiadendron; species Sequoiadendron giganteum. Next base: position 283,975,702 of record CM021107.1, on the reverse strand, counting down.
TTCATTAACCTTAGGAAATGAAATGTAAGCTATCTAAAAATTAAAGACACCACAAGGTTTATGATTAAGCCTTTGACCAATGTCCTAGACAACAAACAAAAAAGTAGTTTTATGTTTAAGTCTTTCTCAATATCCTCCAAAAAACATTTTAGTATTCTTTATGATTAAACTCTTTTCCAACCATTTGCCAAGATAGCTACACAGATAAATTAGTAATACCAAAACCCTTATCTAATCTGAATCAGAATGTGTCCAATAATTAAAACTTGAAATTTTTACCTTTTTGTTTTTCCAATTAGAAGTGCCTTAACAAAACAAAAGTGACCTAACAAAGCAAAAATGACTTGATAGAAGCATAAGCATCCTAATGTAGAATTAACCTAATAGAAGAAGAAGTGACATGATAGAAGGAAAAGTGACCTAATGCAGAAGTGACCTAATAGAAGAAAAAGCGACCTGATGCAAAAGCAACCTAATAGAAGTAGAAGTGACCTGGTGTAGAAGTAAAAGTGACCTGATAGAAGTAGAAGCGACCTGATAAAAGCATAAGCAATTTGATAAAGCAGAAGTAACCTGATAAAGAAAAAGCAACCTGATAAAGTAGAAGTGACCCAACAAAATAGTCAAACGTGTCACAAGATCCTGTAGCTAACACAAACTCACAATTTCTCACATAATTTGTTAGTATGAGGGACGTGATTCACATTGGATTCACCAAATGTAAGATCAAAAATTTGAAACAAAGCCTAAATCCTAAACAACAACCACAAAAGCCTTATTGGATTCAAGCAAATAATTCTAACCTACCAATAAAGTATGAAAAAGAATGCAAGAAATACAAAAAATCAAATGAATGTTATACCTTCTCACATCAATGTCATTTTACCTCCATTGTTCTCCTTAATCTTGATTTTAAAGTAGTTATTGTTTCTCTCAGGATTGGGTGCATAATCACAAGAAGCTCATGATGATAATGGTTGCAAGATTTTGAAGTTTGTGGTTAGCTTTGAAAGAGGATGAGGGTTGTATTTATAGAAGATGTAGGCTCAATCAATGGTTAGGATTTGATAGAAAATCGATGGGCAAGATCAGAGGGGAGAATGGGAAAGTTTCCATTTTAATTCTTGAAAGAATAATAATGAATTGTTCGAATTCAAATGATGGATAATGGTGAACGTGAAGTTTCCAACTTCATGCTTAGTTAATTGATGAAGGCTGAAGAGGTTTCTAAAATGGGGAATAGTTAATTGATGAGAGAAGATAGAAATGCTAATTTAAGACTAAGTTAATTGATGATGGAAGATTGAGATGCCAAATTAAGACTAAGTTAACTCATGATGGAAGATTGAGTTGACTAGAGAGAAAAGAGGAGTTAAGAAATAGTTAACTGGAAGAGAAAATAGAAAGATGGAAGAGAGAAATATTGAAAGTCTTAATAAAAATAAATAAATAAGATTTATTTATTTTCATCTTCATATGAATAATTAAATAAATTAACATATTTATTTATTTATAGAAGAAATTAAGGATTAAGTCATTAAATAATTAAATTACTTAAGAGGAAGGTTGAATAATTAAATAATTAAAATTATTTAATTATAAGTGAAAGATGAAAGACAAAATTGGGGTTAGAAGAAAGGGTTTAATCCTAATTAAACAACATTTAATTAGGTTAGATGAAAATTAGTAGCAAAATGCCATTGCAGGCATAGGACAATTGATAGTGTCTACTGTACTAGTTGACTCTCTCTTTGCATTATCATAGGCCTTGATAGTGAAAGTTTGAGATCCTGCTTCTATTGTATAACCCAAATTTTTCACCAATGAAAGTGTACAAATGTTTAGGCTTGACCCATTTTCTATGAGAACACATTTGATTTTATGTTTGACAATAGCAACCTCGATATGGAGGGGACAATTAGGAAATGGATCGATGGGAGGAAATCATTTGGAGTGAATGTGAGGTGATGGTCTATGGAAAGATTTTTGACAAGAACCTGGAAGCATGATGGATCAATGTTATAAAGGGACTTGATATTTTTGTAGGATACGATATAATTATCCCTATGAGTAGGAGATGTTTGAAGGATTTCAAAGATAAAAAAATTGGGTCAAAGTTCCCTCAAGGTATTCAAGGAGGTCATATAATTTTTGGGTGTTTGGATTAGATGGAATAGGATCTTGGATTGTGATTTTTCCATGTTGAGTTGTGACAACACAATTAGGTGTTCTTAATTTAATGGTATGAACTTGTTCATAAGATTTCTCAATATGTCCAACAATAGAATTGTAAGTGTAATGACTTTTATCATGATGGACAATGTTTGTATTGGATTTTTGTTCTTGAGTGCACTATTGATTATGCCTAGGGAATGGGTTTTGATAAATTCCCAGATCTTGATTAGGTGAGGTGTTTGATGGTCCGTTAATTTCCATTTTACCTCTACCTATAAGGTCTTGGATATAGTGTTTTAATTTCATTCTCGTGTGGTATGACCTTTGATTTGATGATAATTACAATATTCATCCTCCTTTTACCAAAAAGCTTTGGTTGAATATCATTAAAGGGTTTTGTAAGTGGAAAGGCGATTGTGTTAGCCTTGACTAGTTGATGAAATACTATCTCAATAGGTTCCCTTAGGGGTGTGAATTATCTCATTTTTTGCTCAAGTTTAGGGGGTGCATATATAATGATGATGGATGAGGGTTGTTGGATGTTTTGTATATGCTTTGAATCAGTGAGTGCATCTCCAACTACATTTTTTTCTTTCTAAATAACTTGGGTTTGTCATTGGAAAATTTTGATTTATCATTTTGGCTTTGATCCTTTAAGTATAGTTTTATAACTCCTTTAATAACGAAAGCCTTTTAGATTTTGATTCCTCTTTTGATTAGTTCATAAAAATAAGTGACACATCGAACTTGTAGATGAAATGCCAATTTTGGATTGAGATTTGTGATAAAGATGTGTAATGATTGTTTTTGTGATATTGGCCATGAAAACCTACTAGCCAAATCTCTCTAATGTTGAAGGAATGATGAAATATTTTCCCTAAGTTTTGTTTGGTATTACAAAGGCCCATCTTGGTTAGCTCATGTTCCATGTTATAGGATATTTTTAATTATTTTTCTACTAGATCTCCAAAGGACTTAGTGAACCTCCTAGGTTGGTACAATAACTATTTGATTTCTTGCCCACCTAAGCTACAAGGTAATCTAGGTGTAGTAGGTATAAATATTCATGTGCCACTTCTTGGCTATCCATGAAGAATTTTCTTACATGATCTCTAGGATCTCCCTACACCTTATATTTGTCATACTTAGGAATTTCAAAAGAGGTAGGGAGTGTGACTTATGATATGAACCGATCAAAGGGATATGGACATAATTTCTCAAAGATATACAATTTATTATTGTGAGTTCCTCCTTAGATTCCTTTAAGGGCATCTTTCATGGCATGCCACTCTATTGAAAGATGAACTAGGCGGTGATAGCAGTAGAGATGTGTATTGATGATGTTGTATATTGAAATTCTTGGGAGGTATGGAGTTTTGGTATTTGGTGATGTGACTCATGGAGTTGAAGTTGACCTTAGGTGGAGGACTAGAATTTGGAATGATTGTGGTGAAATTAGGGACATGGGAGGTATTTTGACTACTAATGGGAATGGAGATAAAATATATATGATAAATGTTTGGTTTAGTTCCAAGTTGGGTGTCAATTATGGACATGAATTGATTAGCGGATAAGGAATTTTAAATCCCAATTTGAAAGGATATGGGTATCTTAGGTGGGACAAACTCTTGATATAATGGATTAAGCCCAATGGAAAGAGATTGTTTACCTTGAGAGGGTGTATTATGGTATAATAAGGTTTAGTGTGGTCATGAATGGGATGGTCATTATGGATTGTGGCTGGAATTTTCTTATGGGTTTGATCATGATTCATGGGATCAATATGTACTATGTGATCAAGGTTGGAGAGATCATATACAAGAGGTAGTTTTGATCTTGATTCTATAACTTATCTAAGTATTGTGTCTTTGTTTATGCTGATGAATCTCTCCATGATATCACATCGTTGTTCAAAATTAAGGATGGCATTAGGATCAACAGTGTATTCAAGTCATCATCAATTTCACTAACATCATGTAAAGGTTGAGAATGTTCTCCTAAGAAAGGGAACCTTTCTATGAGTGATTGATCATGAAAAATATTTTCTTCAATCATTTTACATCTAGTGGTTCATCTTGTGATATGACCCATTTGACTTGCTTTAGGATATGATAGGTGAATTTGGTTTTGTATAAATTAAGTGACAAATGAGGAAACCTTAGGACTCACAAGATTGAAATTGTGGTGATTATGTAAACAAACCAATTCCTAAAAATGAAGGATAACCCTAGGTTCTCTAATGGATGACTTGGAGGTAACTTGGATGAACAAATTTTATGGAGAAGATTATCTCAAATATGGGAATATATTACTTGGTTGACTATATGGGTTAGATTTGCTAAACTCATATTTAAAGTGTATGCTATACACTTTGATCTTAAGGGTGTTTTTATTTGGCTTGGATTTTGGAATTTATAGATTGTTATAGATTTTCCAAGGATTAGACTATAAGCCATAAGATAGATTAAAGGTACCAAGGGTTGGATTAGATGATAGTTTTGATTTAAAATATCCAAAGGTAATACTTTGAAATATGTTCAAGGATTTTCTTTTGATGATGATAAGATTTGGACTATAATAATGGTGTGTATAAAAGATGATAATAATTTAATAATAAAAGATACCATAAGGGTCCCAAAGATTCAAATTTGACTCAAGGATGAACTAAGTGTATGGATCAATTGAACAATGAACAATTAATAATAAAGGGATGTATACCTTGAACTCAAAAGTGCATTGTTAATGATTGGGAAATGAGAGTAAATCATAATGTGGATAATGGATGTAATTCTAAGGGTGTATTTAAGATGGATGTTATGAAATGGAAAAAGGTATCGGTTTATGTGATGGGTGTGTGAAAAAAATCTTATGACTTAGATTGGATGAAAAAATGATATTAAGTATGAATTGGGATTTGCAATTTGGAAAAATGAACTAGGTGTTGGAAGATAAGAACCATGGTTTTGTGGTGATATACTTTGGGATGAAATTAGGACCAAGGCAAGATGAATTTGAGCACTGATATTTTAGACTATGGTTATCCTAAATTTGGATTCAACTTTGTGTTTCAAGGATACCAATTGGGATTGTGTTTCCAAATAGGAAAAAAGGTTTTCAAAGACTGGACTTGACTTGACTTGGTATGAAAGGTTTAAAAACAAGAACTTGGTATGTAGAACACATAATCAAGAAGAAACAACAAAAACATAAAAATTATTAAAATAAGGGATTGACACCTCTCATTGGCTCACTAGAATACCATCTATCAAGGGTGTTGGTAGCTAAGGAATGCAAGATCATGTACTATATAACACCCCTTAACTTGGAGGCTTAAATCTTTCCCAAAGTGAGCTCTACCTTAACCACTTGAAATTAAATTATGAGTAACTTCCTAGAAGACTATCTATTTGATGCATCATGAGAGGGTGGCCAAAAGGTCTTAAATTAGGCTTTACAATGTATTTTATAATCAAATCTTCATAAAATTTCCTACATAACCATAAAATTTGTAGCTTGCAGTATATAAATATTGGACACACAGAAGGACCTACATACAAAAGTTAGCCAAAAAGTAGAAAAAAAAGTTAATCCTACAAAAAAATCTTCATGATTTTTTGATAAATAAAAAACAATTGCTAAAATATAATAGCATATGCAAAAGTTATGGATGTTTGAAGTTTTAAATAAAAGGTTGACTTTGAGGGATTATACTTGAATTCTAGAGAAATTTTTGAGAAAATTACCTTCTCCACTATGTAGATCTCTGAGTCAAATTTCCAATGACTATAAAATTTTAAAAATTTGACCAGTAAAGAAAAAGTTATGCTAATATAACTGATAGATGCTTCTTGAAAAATTAAAATGGGTGTTATGGAGGGTGCCTAACCCTTAATTGGATAGGTGACCATTGGCTAGGGCTTTAGGGTACTAATGTTAAACCCTTGTAGGCTAAACATGATTATGGGAAAAGCTCATAATCTGCAATATGACTAAGAGCTAAGCTCATAGAAAATTAAATATACAACAATTAAGGACAAGAATCCATGGTTTGTTATGTTGTAGGGTGGTTTCAAGGTAAAATTCATAATTTAGTGGAGTCCATAGGTAGGTTTAACTAATTGTTGGGTAGATGGTGGTTTTGATGTATAGCAGGCCAAAAATCCATAGATTAACAAGCCTAAGATCCCATATTTTGGCGATGTGGGGCGGTTTTAACTATCAAATACATGGTATTGATCATCAAATGGGTGGTTTTAATTACAAATGCATTGTATTGACTATAAAATGGGTGGTTTTAATTGTAAATGCATGATATCAGGAATATATATGGTGATTTTTGCTATAAATGTATTGGATTCCATTGGTTTGTGAATATATGTAATTGTATTTATATCTTGTGTCTTATGAAAACACAAGACCAAACAAATATAACTTGTGAAAATATTATGTCCGAGAAATTTTAAAAATATATAATAAATATATTTCAATGGTTTTGATAATAAAGTAGCTAAAACCATGATGATCAATGTATACTCAATGAGTATACATGAGTATTTTTAGTGAATATATGTGTACAAATAAATAGAAACAAACACAAGAAAGGAAACTAGTGATGCAAATTTTTAAAAGACCAGTAAGTATTATACAAACCTACACCTGTGTGATAGTATGACACCATATGTATAGTACAAAATATATGTATACCTATTTCATATGGTCGTATAAAATTTCATATAGTAATAATAGAGGACCCTACACAAAAACACAAAAAAAATGTGAGAAAAATAAGTGTTTTATGTCAAAAGTTGTTTCTTGGCTAACTTGGATGCAATTGCGAGCTCTATTTTGTCCTTGAGAGCACTTATAAGATAAGTGTGTTCGATGATTGGATGGGACATCCGGTGCGGCAGGGTGAGGAAAGAATAAGAGAAGCAGTTGGAAAATGCAAAGAGGCATTTTGTTGGCTTGATAAGTATAATTTTTTTTTAGTTGAATGTAAGGATCACATGGAACATAATGATATAGAGGTGCGACAATTGGATGTAGTTTGTAAGGTGGATGTCTAGGTGTTGATAGAGGAAAAGGTGGTTACAGAACAAGGTGTTGTGATGTTAAAGAAGAAGAGATTGTAGTTGAATTGGGACAGTGATACGTTATTGCAATGTATAACAAGATTGGGGAAGATCGTTGTGAAGAGAAAGAAAATGGTAGATAAGGACTTAGACCTCATAGAGATGCTTACACAATAGGATTTCTATCTAGATTCAATAGGGAAAGATGATGTTGAAGTGAGAGCATTTAGAGGTTGGTTTGAGAGGATAAGTAATGAACTTGTTTGTTCATTAAGTCAGGAAGTCCTGGATGAAGTGATCATGTGTAGAAATCATATGAATAGGTATGAAGTTGATATGTTACAAAGGAATGAAGCCATAAGGAGGGTGACAGAAGAATATGCATGACATAAGTATAGTTGGAAAATGATACAAAATATCTCAGAGGAAGATATGAATCAGGTGTTGACTATCTTCGGGGAACACAAACGGAGAAAAGGTGTGGATAAATCCACAAAAGAAATGTCTGAAGAGGAGTTGCGGGTAATCGGGAAAGGAAAGACCCAAGTTTTTGGTTGACTAATGCTACGACAAGTTTTCTCGAGGTGCACTAGTAAAAGTTGCTTCTAAACTAAACACTTGGTGGTGGAGCCAAGGAATTGTGAAGAAAATATCAATAATTTTTTGTATTTTTGCAAAGACTCAGGTGAACCCAATGTGCATTTTTCCCACGATTTCAAGGATTTTTTTTGTGAAGAAGGAAGACAAAGATCCTTTGACTCATTTTTGAATGGGGAAAATATCTCAAGTGCCAACCATCTTTTGTGACACATGCTATGATTTGATTGGCTTAGTTCTACTTAGCCATGTGCTTTTTGAAACTCTTTGGGGCCCTTGTGTTCTTGTTAACCTATTTTATCCCTTGGTCTAAATAGGCCACACCAAGTTGCTCATAGTTGTTAATGAATGGTTGGTTTATCCCCAAAGCAATGAAGTGTCTTAAATAGTTTTTTTTAGATTTTCCACAAGCTTCTGTCAAAAGGTTTCTAATGTCTCAACTTAGTCAAACCCCACATTGCTTGAGTTTTGGACAGAGTTTTCATAATGAAAGTTTGAGTTTAATGAGAATATGGGTCGACGTTTTAGGGTTTGGAGCATTTTTAGGTTTCTCCATAACAGTTTCAGCAAGTTAGTATGACAATCAAAGTTATTACAAGCACCATTTTTGAAGGAGAACATGGAGTTTCTATTACTTTAAACACTCAACTACAAAATTTTTAGGTATGCAACATGACTTGAAGTTATTTCCAATTTTTGAACTTCAAACACCTAGCTATGGATAGTTAAACACATGGAAAATTATGCATGGTGGTTAAAAGAGGTGTTTAAGATCTTGGCCAAATTGTGAGTACCATTATGTACCAAGTTTGAGGAGGATAAAATATCTCTAGAGGACAAGAAAATAAGTTTAAAGACTCTATTCTAGGTTGATATTTTAGAAAATTCCTATGCAAAATGTAAGTATCCTTCATAAGTTATGGAAACACAACTATCTGTACAATTGGGATTATCTAATAATTCATGGGTTTCATGGTAACCAAGACTACCAAGGAAAGAATAGGGAGTTAAATGTGAGTCATTATAAAACTCAATTCAGTGTTAGAGAGGGAGGTGTAGAAGTAGTTTCTTATATGAAAGACATTGTTGCTCTATAGGTGGCATTAAATGATAAGAAGTCAAAGTTCTTGAGTTTATATAGAAGGTTGATAGTTTTTGTCATTTTACTAGCATTGACCTTCAAAAGGTGGATTCAACATTTGAAAAATATTGATTCTAGATTATTCAAGATGTCTTTAAGACTATTTAGCTTTGAAAAGAATTCGAGAACCTACTTTGAAAATATTCCTAGTTACGTACACCTCCAGTCATACAGTGGTTAAGTTGTAAACAAGAGATTAATGTTTACTTTGAAGCCTTGTAATTTTTTGTTTTTATTGATATGATTAGCAAAGATGATGATATTTAGATAATACAGCTGAAAATAACTGTTTACACCTCCAAGTGATTTTTTTGCATTTTATAGACAAATATGGTTATCAATATAGTTGTATTTATTCTCGAGGCCTACTTCCTTTGAGATTAAGGTTTCAATGTCTTTGAGATGAAGTTTTCAATGTCATCTATTCAACATGCAAGCCATTTATTAAGTGATTGACTTGGTTTGCCTTTAAAATATAATAAATGTGAAATATGTGGGAGCAACAAGTTTCATGATGGTGATGGTCATTTGAAACCGCAACACTAGTACATCATCCTCTCTATGTGCATGAAGTTAAACAAATTCTTAAAAAGATGTGTTTGGGTTGTTTTCAACTGAAGAAGTATCAAAAGAAAGGGGAATGGCCTACCTTCATAATGAACCCAATATCGTTATTCATTGTGACTTAAGACCAAGAAATGTAATACTAGTGAATCAAAATCATTTGAAGGTTAGAGTCTTGCGCTTACAATGATCTTATGGAAAATGAATTCAAGGATCTAAAGAGAACCTGATGGATACCATTTATTTGTTGAAAATAAATAATATAAAGGATTGTTTGTGCCATTGAAATGACTGATGATTAAGACAAGTCTCTTTCAATGAGAATATACTCCTTTGGTAGCACATCAGCGATAATATTTTTGGAGGTTTTTAATATATCTGCATTTAAAGGTTTTATTTTAGGGTTAATTTTGTTTGTTTCTTTGAATTTTACAAGTTTGATGTTGAGTAAGCAATGCAACCTGCAAATAGAGATGGAGTTGACTTGATAAAGTGGGAAAAACAAGGAAGGGATTGGAATGTGAGTCATGAGTCAAATTTTTGAGAGAAATAAAACTCATTTGTTTTGGCAATATAAATAAAGCTTTATAGACATATATGACCCTTGTTGTTGAATGTCTTGTGAGGTGTCAATGACTTTGGTTCATGTCATAGGCATGGAAAAAGGATAAAAGGCCTCATAGAAAATTAAAGGCATTGTATTGGAGGATATGTTGAATGGTTTGTTAAATTGCAACCCCTAGTCATCTAAATGGTGCAACCATCAAGGCATTTGTGCTAAGTTATTGTAAGACTATTCATTTCAAGATGTTGTTCATCTTGTTTTGGACAATGTATTTGCGACAAGTTTGAAAGGTGTGAAGGATTTTTTAGAGGAGTACTCTAGCCCCAATCTGAGAGGTGATCATGATGAGATCGAAGCTATGTAGTGGATGAATCTCCATACAACTATTGTTAATGGAGGGCTTTGTTTTGGCTCGTAGAAAGGATAATTGTATTAGACACTACTCAAAAAGCTAAATTTAGAGATCTAGTGAAGGAGGGAAAATGGGTCATTAAGTCATCTCAAGGATTAGAACCTAGTCTTACATTTCTATTTTGAAATGTATGACTTTACATGGAGCTATTGTGAGAGTTAGATACGAAGATGAAACAAGAGGCCATTATTTCCACAATCTCTGTTCAAGGCTAGAAGAGACAAAAAATTGCTAAATCTTATTAAAGGTTTGCATAAGCCTCTTGAAGGCTTATAAGTAATTGCTAGCAACACACTCAAAAATGGACAAGAAGAGCCTATGAAGGACCTCAAGACCAGGTTATCTCTACCTCTCCACTCACACTCCAAACTTTCATCTTTACTTGTTGGGGTCTAAATTAGATTTTGGTGCTCAAATGAGTTCTTTTTTGTTGCATGAGAGTGAATTTATGGTCCTCATTCCATTAACAAAGAAGAAACAACATCAGCTAAAGGCCTCTCATCAATATTTTTCCTAGATGAAAATATCTTGCTACAACTTGAATCATTCAAAGGAATATTCAGTTTATTTCCCCTAAATCAGTTAAAGTGAAGATACCATTTGCAGTTCGTGCTTGGATGAATTCTCAGTAGAATGTTAGAAATGTATTTATGGTTTGGAGGTTTATAATTACCTTTGCGGATTTTCTTGATCTTTGTCCATTCATTTTGGGTGAGTTTCTCCAAGCCCTACATGATTATGATTCAAGATGGGGGGGCTTTAAGAATGTCTGGTCAAAAGTTCAGTTGCTAAAGAAGATAGCCAAGTGTCATGCATTTATTTCTCATAGTGCTTGTATATGGGATATCTATAATCTTCCATCAACTTAAATATTAAGGAGTATAAATTGTTTGCATTTTGTAGGAGTTGGTCCCGCAAGGAGTGCATTTATATCATGTTTTGCATATGATAAAATAAAATTGTGAGATCTTTCCTTGGCATCAGATACAAAGGAATCTTCTCTCTTTTGCTTTGTTCTTTACTATTTCATCTCATATTTCCATATGTGATCCTCATTTATCGGAGGTTGTTTCTAGTTATAGGGAGTATTTTGATAAATTTGATGGATATGTTTTCAAGTATGACCTTTGAACTAGATTCAAGTTAGAGGTTCTAACGTAGATATATTCTTTAGGGATCTAGTGAATCTTGATGAAAATATGTATGTGGAAATCACTCCTCCCCCATCTTCCAGATTCAACAACATTGAAGATTTAGGCCCTCCCAAATCAGTAGGAGATAGAGTCCCCAAAAAATATTTGATAGAATTCATGTCCACTAGACTTGGAGTGTGAAGAGAATCAAATATTCTCTCCACTTCCTCTAGAGTTGTTGATGATGGCAGGTTGTACTAAGAAACAAGGGTAAATGTTAAATCATTTGCCAAATCCAACTAGTTGGTTGTGATGTAAGAGGATAGAATTCCTCAAATAGAGTGGTATAAGTGCTACCTTTCTAGATTAAGGTTAGAGAACAATTGTCTCTATGAATTGAGGATGTAAAGTCTTGAGAAGCCTATAAGGAAGGATGTGATATCACATGTAGCAATCATTAGTATGAAGCTATCAAAAGACCATGGTGATATAAGAAGATGACAAAGGGGATAGAGTTAGAGGAAGGTCAGTCTTCAAAGCATGCAAGACACAATATAATAACAAAGCTTAGTAATGTGAAGAAGAATATAGAGTGTTCTTAACATGAAGAATAGAAATTCCATTGTGACAAAGAGAATATTGAAGACATAAAGCATGTGTCAAACTCAAAACTAAAAAATATCCTACGCCAAGGGATTGTTGACCTTTTCAAATCATCCACATGTCCTATAAACATGGTAAATGAACAATTATGATAGTTGGAGGTTTGATGCCAGTTATAAGGAGCTTTTAATCAATCATTTCTATATGTAGTAGCAATTTGAACTTCTTCGAAGAATCTAGGGAACAATTGGATAGATGGAGCAGTTGTGAAGGAATTAGGGGTTAATTAAGGATCATCCTTAATGAACAAAGTTAGAGACCAACAAAATTATCTTTCTTCCATGTGAATCTAAATATTTTTATGGGGACAAACAAGGTAGGGAATTTTTTAAGTGCTCAAAATGAAGACGAAGCGGTCAATTGAAGTAAAATGGCCATTTATGATCTTTAAGAGTTTGACCTGATTTTTCTCCAACATAGGATAGATATAAGGGAGGTTTACCATCACTGTGGAGTTAGTTCTTGCTCTCTTATTTGCTCTCTTATTTGTTGTATTGTAACTATTCTTCAAGTTCTTTCAAGATGAGGCAGCCTTGTAACTCATTTTGTAGACATGTACAATTGTTTGTAACACATTTTTATCAATAAATTTAAGCATTTTTGTCCTTCTTAAAAGTTATCTTATTGTGTGTAATCAAATGATTGATGCAATTTCTTGTGATTTATGTGATAATCCTTATTGTTGTGTCTCATTATCAACACCTTTAGCCAAAAATGTATGCATTATTGTGTGTAAATGGTGTAAACAATTCAAAGTTGTGAAGAGGTAGTAGATTTTCCTTCTATGATTGTGAACATCATAACCTTCTTATGAAATATTGATGCATGGGAATATTAAACCTCTGATTCGTGTATAAACCAACTTTATTATTGATCAATTATGTATGCAAAGGCAGTTGTGTAGGTCTCAAAAATCATTTGGTGCATCACCTTTTAGTCTCAGGATTCACTTTTATGTTTCCTTTCACCCCTTTTCTTAGCAAGCAATAGTAGTATGGGTTAGATTAGATGAAGTTTCCAAGGGAACCAGCCCTCTCTATAGGTTGATCTCCATAGTCTAAGCCCACACTCAGGGAGATCATCCTATGTTTCATGAGGTGGTTGAGTGATTTCACCATCTCAACAAAGTGTGCACACTTCCACGACAACAGTTTTGGCATGCTTGGTAGGACAATTTGAACTATCTTAGTTTAAAATTTGTCTTATCATTATTGATATTTGGTGTGTATATTGCTAATTTCTGCCTTTGGAGGAAAAATATTCACACACATGGTGACTCCAAGTTATTCTACTAGTTTCAAGAATACTAGGATTTGATATGGATACCCTAGTGGCCATGACCATTGATCTAGGGATAGAACAAACTAGTGTGAGGAGGTCCCACAGATTGGTGAAGAACAAAAAGGGCATTCTAGTGGATGATATTTCAAGTGACTCGAAGTGGACTGGCGGCAAAGCTGAAGGCAAGAAATACACTGTTGAGGAGCTAGAAGAAGATTTCATGGAAGGCCCTAGTCATTTCTACAACATGAACAAAATGCTCAAGGAGGACTCCATCCACTCCTCAAATCCCAAGACTGGTGAGGAAGAGGTAACCCAATGGAAGAACGACAAGGACAAGGACTTTGACAAGTTGTAGGAGCGAGTTGTTAAACTTGAATGAAAATTCAATAAGCTGGCCCAGTTCACTATTAAAATGATTCATAGATCAACCATCACACTTTCTGATGTCATCAAGGAGGAAGCGGATAGGAATACTGAGGGTGAAGGTCCCAATTGGATTGGGGACGATGTTTTAAACCTCCTCATTTATAATTGGGAAGGTGTGGACATTTAGTGGTCGGGTCTGTTATGTGTTGGATTTCTACTGTCAATGTGCAATGTCTGTCTATTTTTTGTTGTTTTTAGTTTAGTTTCTATGATGTTTTGATGAACTTGGTTCCTTTTTGGCCCTGAGGGCTCTTCGTGTAAAGGGTAAATCACCTTGTAAATGTTGCTTAGCTTATCAAAAACTATATCACTTTCCCTTTCTAAGTAGAATAATTAAATTAATTATTCAAACATCATCAACAGACAAATGTTTGGGTTCGTCTGCCAAATCTTCCTCTCCAGTTTTGGGAGGAATCATGTTTCGAGGCCATTGGTTGCTTTTTAATGGTGGATTCTACAACTAGGGAGTTTGGGCATACTACGATCGCTCGGTTGTTAGTTGATCTGGACATTTCCAAACCTCTTCCTAGGGATGTTGTTTTGCTGGTGGAGGATAGGCCTTGGAAGCAACTCTTGGACTATGAGGGTCTCCCCTTTCGGTGTAGGAGATGCTTTTCGGTGGATCATTTGGCCTCTACCTGTCCTCATGCCCGCTGCAATGGCGTTGTGACTTGGTGGAAGGATGCTCTCCTGGATCACCTCACGGTGGGTTCTTCTTCAGATGTTTCTTTTGAGGAGGTCGACCCTCATGTTGTTGCTCCTCACCCGAACCTCCCTTCCGAGGAACCACTTTTGGACCGATCTGTTGACACTGTTATGGCTGTGCCTGACAAAACTTCAGCTCTTGATGTCATTGCTCTGTCTGACCCTGTCTTCCCTTTGTTGGAAGCCTCTATTGTTCCTTTGGTTGATTCGATCTCTGTTGCCTTGCTGCCAACTCCCTCGCTGCTTGGTGGATCTTCTCCTGTGGTGGCTAGGGTGGACCCGCTCCTCTCACCTTTCTCATTGATTCTTGATTCTGAGCCTCCCTGGTCGGTTGTTCTTTAGAAGAAGAAATTTGTGGCTACTTCTCAACCTTGGGTTCGTGGAGCCAAATTTGACCCCTCTGTTTCTGGGGTTGCTTAATTTCTTTATTTTTCTAGAGTTGTCGGTCAGTTGTTTTTGTTTGTTCCTATAGTTCAAATTCTGTTTTGAACTATGTTTTCCTTTGGCCCTTTGGGCCCTATGTGAAGGGTACAACACCTTGTAAATGCTGCTTATCTTTTCAAAAATAGACAAATATAACTATTTGTAAAATTCAAACATGACATGCACGTTTAACTCAAAAATATTAATTAATTAATTACCCTCACCCACTTTTATGATTAAGCAAATTATGATCCAACGATTGCTCACTTTGATTGGCTAACTAATTCTTCTATTTCCTAACTAATCCATCTATTCTTCAATCCCACTGAAAGCTCAACATGATTTCCTCAATTCCACAAATTAGGCAATCTATTTCCTCTGATTGATCAATTGACATCCTTAATTGATTTGATCATAGAAGCTAATTGAGCAATCTAATTCTTCTCAATAGCTTTCAACCATTGATCTTGATTCAACATTATTTAATCTTGCATGTTCATCTCAAATTGTAAAATCTATATAACAATCCTCTTCATCTTCAAAAATGATAAGAGAATTGACATCTTTTGTGCAATGAAATAATGTTGAATTGACAATTGATTTCTTGAGAACTTTTACACACATCTTTAATCACCATCACACCACATTGAAGCTTTTACAACGCAAAAGCTTCAAAAGTGCAATCCAACATCCTTATGAATACACTTCGACACGAGATGGGTAACAATATGGTTGTTTGAATTCATTTGCTTTTATATTGTTCATTTTGTGAGTAATGGGTTTATGGAATCTATCTTTTGTTTGAATTAGATCTTGTTTAATTCATTTATGTTTGATTTCCTTATCATCTTGATTTCCCCTTTACACAATAATGCTCTTAGGCCACCTAGACCTTGGAATACATGAATAAACAATAGAGAATATCAACACCCCTAGATAATGGAAATTCTTCTAATAATAAGTCATTATCGAAGGTTAACATGGTTGAAATCATGTTGAATAACTGGTGTAGAATTCACAACACTAGTACTCACGCAGAAGTGGATTTCCCATAGTTTAAAATTGCATTAGATATTTTCTTGGTCGTGGCTTGTAACAATGATCAGTGTAACTCTCATCTATCACAAGACAATGAGTTAGTTCTGGTAGGATATGATTCTACGTTGGACATGGAGAGTTGTACAAAAATAGAGTCATGTGATGCTTTTGATAGCAACACTTATTGTTGTGAGGACAATTCAGCCATTATACTGGAAACTTAGACTTTTCCTTACCAAGATGAGAATGTACTAGAAGATGAAACTGATGAGGTTTAGGTCTTTCATCAATATCAGAAAGGGAATAACTACAAATTGAGGAGTAATACCACTAGTGAAAATAAGTCTAAGGGGTCATTGATTATGTCAATACTGCCTAACAATTTCAACAAACCACTAGATGGTAAGTCTAGTAACAATCCTGAACCACCTAGAGCAACACCACAATACAATAACATGCTAAATCTACATATGTATGGTAGAACTAAAATGGTCAAACAAAATAGTCTGACAAATTATTTAGCCGAAGAGATAAGAAAGGGAAAGGTCAATTTGTCTCTTACAGAGTTACTTAAAATACTGATGATTAAAAAGGCTTTCCTAAGCACGTTAGAATAATTCCCTAAAGAAATCTTAGCCAACAAAGAGCTTCAAAACAAAGACGTTCCTTTGAAAGAAAAAGATAAAACCATTGCTTTTGTTGTAGATGCTCATGCTTTTGCAAGGTTTGCTCCCCTGCTTTCCTTTTGTTGTGTAGTGCAATTCTCGGGTTCGTGACATGGCTTAACCACCTCTTGTGGATTCATTATCTTTGTCGGTTGTATCAGGCATAAACAGGTTGATCTTTTAATGCAACGAAAATTGTCTATGCAACAATTGTTATAAGAGCTTGGGTCATAGGTTTGAACCCCTTGCTTGTGCTAGGGGGGATTGTTGTAAGGTGTGTGCCCTTGGTATCCTTGTGTTGTACAAAACAACACTTGGTTTTGTGACATGGATTAACCACCTCCCATGGATTCATTATCTCTAGAAATTGTATTGAGCATTAATAGGTCGATCTTTTGGTGCAAAAATAATTGTTTCAAGGTGTGTGCCCTTGGTCTCCTTGTATTGTGCAACACATCGCTCGGGTTTGTGACATGTCTTAACTGCCTCCCATGGATTCATTAACTTTGGTAGTTGTATCGGGCATTAATAAGTCGATCTTTTGGTACAACGACAACCGTTTGTGCAATAATTGGTATCAGAGCCTGGGTCACATGTTTGAACCCCTCACTTGTTTTGGGGATTGTTACAAGGTGTGCACCCTTGGTGATTGGTCTCCTTGTGTTGTGCAACATAGCACTAGGGTTCATGACATGGATTAACTGCCTCTCATGGATTCATTAACTTTGGCAGTTATATCAAGCATTAATAGGTCAATCTTTTGGTGCACTGACAACTTTCTATGCAATAATATGTAGCCCTATATAAAGGGAAGATATAGACTCCACCATTTTTGTTAACATTAAGAATATTTGGAAAAAAAACTTACATAATCTATTGGTTGATTCAGGAGCTTCCAAAAATGTGATGTTGCTTTCTATGTGCCAAACCTTAGGGTTAACACTAATAAGCTCTTTGAAAAAGGTTACACAACTAGATAAAACAGAGGTAAATTTGGTGGGCGAATTAACCAATATCCATATGCAATTATCATCAAACCCTAGAGTTCAACACTTTATCGACATAGAAGTGGTGGAGATCCCTGACACATACGAAATGTTGTTAAGCAAAGATTGGTAAAGAACTTTAAATGGATATATGGCAATTGACTTCTCTCACATGTGGTTATCGTGGAGAGGAATCCCAAATAAAATAAGGATAGAGAGGGAAACACGCATGAAACACATGATTATAGAATATAATCATAATAATGATGTTCTCTATATTGATGTTGAACCATGCATATACAATATTAGGGCTAGGGAAATCAAAATTGAAGAAGTCTTCATGTGCAACCTAAACATGCCAGACCAGTTAGCACCCGAAACTAGTGTGCTAATTGAGTCAGATTATGATTCCTCCGAAGGAGAAGAAATTTTCTTAGAAACTCATGAAAAAATCACACATAAACTAGACACTCAACTACCCCATAATGAACTCATTGTTGCAAGGGTGGTGCGGGTTGCATAATTTTGCACATTCAAAAGTTAATTGTGCAATGTTTCTAGACGTTGTAAATAGAGAGTAAGATCAATGTCATCAAGATATTACTAATAGTGAGTCCAAGTTGGAAGTATTGAACAATAAAGTGCCTGAAGCATCAGTTGAAAGAGAGCATGAAAAGAGAGGTTAGCTCATCGATGTTAAGAAATCCTAAGCCTAGAAATATAGACGAGAAAGCATGGATCCATAGGTTTGATGGATCAAATTCAAAGCAATAAATTGGAGCGAGAGTGGAGCTAATTAGCCCATAGGGTAAGTCATACCTTGCTGCATATAGATTACAATTCCATTGTACCAACAATGTTATAGAATACAAAGCCCTCATTCATGGTCTATTGCTTGGTGTCAACAAGAAATTCAAGATACTAAAGGTTTTCAGAGATTCCAAACTAGTAGTTAAGCAAGTAAAAAAATAGTATGTCTATCACTACAGGAGATTATCCAACTACAAACATCACATGTGGGACTTAATCAAAGATTTTGATGCATTCAATATCACTCATATCCCTCGCAAGTTCAATATGAAAGTTGATGCCTTGGCTATTCTCACTAGTACCTTAGAGCCATTGGATGCCTCTGCTTTAAAGAGATTTTATGTTGAATTAGTGTAGTTCCCCTTGGTTCTTGATAATGTTACTAATTTGTAGGTATTCAAGGATTATCGTTATTACACCCCATGTGTTATTACCTATTTACTATTACCTTGTTTGGTTAAAAGGATTTAATATATGAATGTGTTTTGTATATGAATCTTGATGGAAATATGATGAATGAATGTTTGATTCAATTTAATATTTTATATTGATTTTGATCATGAAATATATGATGCATATGATTGTATTGTTATCAGCTAACTATTGTTATGATGTACTAAGATAAATGCAGGAACAACCTTCTAAAGAGAGGGGAAGTATCACCCAAGAGAAGAACTTGATCTGGTAACCCTTGATGAGCCTAATTGAGCATACACACACTCACACCCTATTTGGTCTAAGTTGAGTCAAGTTAGTTCAAGTAAATGGTAAGTGATCTTCAGTTTTGGTTATGAATGTATATAATGGTTTATGATCTTGTTCTATGAATGTTTTGATTGGGGAATGTGATTAAGTCTTTATTTTGAGTGAAATTCCTTCCTTGTGTGTTCACATTTATATCGATGAGGTATATACATAAAATGTATATATATATGTATGTATATATGTATGTGTCTATGATAAACTCATACATATGAGTAAATACATGCATGAGTATACGTAGGTAGACGTATCTACGCATGCTCATAGACGAATTACCCATATGCATGGGAATATAAGTTGGACGAAGGTGACTTATATATACACACACACACACACATACTTTGTGTATATATGTCAATTAATAAAAATGAGAGTATATGTATTTATATAAAAAATAAAATAAAATAAAATAATATATACATAATATATCTATATAATAATGTATATACATATATATTAATATATGTATATATTTGTGTATATATGTAAGGAAACTTGCAGCCATTGTATGACAATTTGCACATAACCCAAAATAGATAACAATGCAAATAAGGGCTCAAAATCAACATGCCAGAGAATAGACAACATACCCATCAAAGATGGCAGAAGATATACCCTGGGAAAACCCTCAAGAGGGAAAAACCCAACCTCCAAAAGCATCCATACTCCATCATATTAATCAGCCATGAAGCAAATACAAGAGTTACAATGAACACTTATGAAGCATCAAGCCCTCCAATGCATTCCCATGTGTCCAAGCATGAATCCACACATCCCATACCATGCTTTACAAATGCACTCTCAATAAGACTTAATAATGACATTCAAACCACTCAGCCAATCTAAACCACTACATATGTGTTTGATTTTATAGACACAAGCTCACACAAAATGCAACTAGTGGTTAAGGTTAAACCATGTACCATAAAACCATGTGAATACAAAACCACTAACCCCTTATTTAATATTGGGTACTAAGACATCACATTATTTAATATTTCCCCAATATTAAATTACTATCACATGTCTCCCACATTAAATGATAATACAATATTACAATACAACATAAAGTGGGTCCCCAAATAATTACCTAGTGTGATTAACAACACCACCAAGGTGTATCACAACTAAATAATTATTTAATTACAATAATATAATAAAAAAAATTATGCAATGGTGTACAACACCATACCCCAAAATTCTCCCACTTGTTGTATACATTTCATAAGGGATCAATACATGAAATACATCATCATAACCATACGTGAAACCACATGAATCTCCAACATGTTCTCGTGCTCCATCATGATACATGCAATAAGAACAAAGTGACCACCATCTCAAGCAAGAAATCCTCTCATCCTCCAAAATGCCACCTATGAAAGAAAAGGAACATGCCAAGGTGAAGATGCACTAATCCACAAACATAAGCATCAAATCCAAGTGATAACAAAGGCTCTAACCAAGCTGCTTTCAATTGAAAAAACCCACATGATCAGAAATAACATCCACAACACATGCTAATACATCCAACCATCCATACCTCCAAGGTATCACTACATCAATAAACCCATGCCAAGAACATATGCAACCTATAAAAAGCAACCACAAGCTCCTTGTATAAAACCTGTCAATGAACTATATACATATCAAAGAACTCCCACTGTATAGGTAATGTCAAAGCATATCAAGGCTACCAATCACCACTATACATCAACGTGTGATAAGTAAATGAAAGCATGAAGTACCAAGAACAATAAAAATGATCCACACATGCACCCAAAGAGCTGCATAATCTCTCACAACATGTTGCCACCATCCTCCCCAAAACATGAACATCTAGGAAGGAACCATGAAGAAGAGAAAACCTGTAAACCATAATGTCTTCCTACCAACACCTCAAAAGTGTATTGTCATGTCAAGTATGATCTCCTAAACAACCCCAAATGAAAAGCCTCAACAACATCCGTAACACCCAATCTCATAGATCAAGTACATCATATGAATCAATGTAATAATGCCAACATGGATGTAAGCCTCTCTAACCAAGAAGATTAAACTCAAAGTAACCATCTCCTAAGAATCCTCATCAAAAAATGATATCATAAAGTCAAATACACAAGGAGATAACCATGCCATAACATCCCTCAAAATGAATCCTCCATAACTAACTATCCATAGCTCCAGATCCATATCTATGAAAGATAAAGCATCATAAACTCATGCTAAACAATCCTCAAATGAGTATCCATAATCAATCACCATGAATCAACTCAATCCCGTGAGAAATCAAAGCATGAAACATAACACATCTGAAAGATATAATGGGAAAATACCTCTCAAATAATAAACTACCGAGTATAACAAGAGTGGGGAATGAGAATGCTCCTCTGAGATAAACAAGCCATCATGAATCACTCCAAGAAAAAACTCCTCTATTGGTCTATAATGAATTCATGTCCATATCCAGGTGAAGGTCCCTTAGTCTTGCTACTGAAACCTCCAAAGAGTAACCATCTCAAGCAAATGTCTCTAATCATAAGAGAACTACAACCATCACCTAAGTCTCTAAGTATCCATGAGTACCTATAACCAATCAACCCATGCCAAACTTCAAATATAACATAGCACCATCATGAAGTAATCAAGCAAATGATCAATGTACCCAATACAAAGAGAACTACTACGATCAATGTTAAAGCTCCAATCATGAATCAGGAACATAAACATGACATCCATGATCTAACCATCTCCTCCTAGGAGATCACATGCACCATAACATATATATAAACATGTACCATGCCAAACTCTAAGTGCACATCAAGAGTAAACCATGACATAGTAGCAAACACTCTAAACTGAGAAAACATATCCCCAATCACATGAAGATAACCATACCAAATGATGCATCCACGTCACTGGCAACAACTCCCACTAAACCATGGTACGAGCTACACATGGAATCATGACAACCATCCTCTCCATGAAGATCATCTAGGTCTACACACACTCAATTGCAATATCAGTAACAAGCAAGTGAAACCAAGATCTCCAAGCCAAGAAGATACCTACAACCGCCAACAAATGATCATAAACATATCCATCACTACCAAACCATCACTGTCAAAAGCTCCCTCTGAAAGTGTATAACCAATGAATGTAACAAGCTATCATGATATTGTGATAACAATCTCCTAATGAAGATCAATGAAAGAGTGCCCCCATACAATCAAAGAACTCAAATACAACATTAGCTCCCCAATAAGAAAGCAAAGTAAAACCATGATCCTCATACCAAGAAGATACACCGCCACAACTTGAATCAAGAACTGATCCAACACCACCAAAAATGCACCTGCATAAACCATCGTGACATGCCAAAGTCTCTAAAGCACAACATCCATGACACCATGATCACCACCAAATGTACCAACAACTCAACCCAACCGTGTCCACGTATTTGCATAACATAGTCAACTACATAGGTCTCATATCATGATTGCACTTGGTAATACCATCTCACCTCCTTAACATGACATCAAAATCAATAAACCAAGTGACCAAATCAAGCCACCAAACTAAAAATGCATCAACACTAAAATATCTATGGGCATAAACAACCCATGTCCAAGTCATAGGTGTAACAAGTAAGTATAGACCGCCTACAATGCTATACAACTTGTAGATACAACAATGAAACATAAAAATCCAACCAAACTGATAACCATGTCAAAAAGAGAACAATCTAAGATGTACAACTGAGCATACAATGAATCTAACATCAAATCTCCTATATCTGACAATCCATAAGCTCATAGTATCACCATAGTCAAAGAAACCCATAAAAATATTAGGATAGAATATCAGCAAATAAATCACGTTAAAACAACTCCAAACCTAATCCACTATGTAGTGCTCTGAACAAGCTTTTCGTTGACTATTTGAAGTCCAAAATCCGACTCTGTATGCACCCGACATGACCTCTCAAAGCTCAAATAGAACATCTGACTTCCACCAAGAAAAACATGTCAAAACTAAAAAATCTATAAAAATATCTAGTACCACAGTGTAGAGCTCTGATTCTCCTTTCCAACGAGTCTAAGAGTTGAAAAATGGAGCACCTGGGTGAAATTTATGCCTCTCGAAAAAAAGTTGCCTAGTTAGAATATGAGGCAAAAAAAATTTAAGCAATTGGTGGTGGGATGGTGGCCTGCAGGTGGTGGTGGAGCCACCCATACAAGCCACTAGATTCGAAAATATTATGCATTATGTTTAAATTTATTTCATATTAAAAACTTTATCGAGCTCTATTGAATTTATTCACTGGGCGGTTATTAAAGATGGCGAAATATATTAAAAATATAAATGTTTATTTTAAAAAGGCTTATGGCTTATCCTTGGCGGGCCCGGCCAGACTCTGTCGTCGGCAGTCGTAGGGGGTATCAGTCCCTGCGGTACCCGTAGAGTACGGTTGTTAAGGGGAGTAATAATTTTATTTTTTTGAATATTATATTAATGTCAACCTTATAACAACAAAGGGGGAATTTTACAACAAAAAATGCATTTTTTTCCAATAACCAAAATAGAGCAAATTATATATCAAAATTCGTCTCTCAACCAATCTAAATCCAACCATGAGGTCCATTTTGTCTCAAAAGGTCATTTGTAAAATTTCCCCCACAAAACCCCCATTTGAATACACAACCAAGAAACCCTAATTTTTCACACCCCAAATCTACAAACAACCCATCATAACAACAAACCCAAAACCCTTAGATTTGTAATAAACAACCTACAAAACCCTCATATTTTTCCATGTCTTTAATTCTCTCATGCATTGAATAGATTCAAATTTAATCAACATTTTTCCCAATCTAGGGCTATAATAAAGTTCTTCAACCACGAAAGCTCTGATACCACTTGAAAGGAAACTTGCAGCCATTGTATGGCAATTTCCACACAACCCAAAATAGATAACAATGAAAATAAGTGCTCAAAATCCACATGCAAGATAATAGACAACATACCCATCAAAGATGACACAAGTTATACCCTAGGAAAACCCTTGAGAGGGAAAAACCCAGCCTCCAAAAGCATCCATACTCCATCATATTAATCAACCATGAAGCAAATACAAGAGTTACAATGAACACTTTTGAAGCATCAATCCCTCCAATGCATTCACATGTGTCCAATCATGAATCCACACATCTATGCCATGCTTCACAAATTCACTCTCAAGAAGACTCAATAGTGACAGTCAAACCACTCAGCAACCTAAACCACTACACATGTGTTTGCTATTATAGACATGAGCTCACACAAAATACTAGTGGTTTAGGTTAAACCATGTACCACAAAACAATGTGAATACAAAACCACTAACCCCTTATTTAATATTGGGTACTAAGACATCACATTATTTAATATTCCCCAATATTAAATTATTCACATGTATCCCACACATTAACTAATAGTACAATGTTACAATACAACATCAAGTGGGTCCCCAAATAATTACTTAGTGTGATTAACACCACCACCAAAGTGTATCACAACTAAATAATTATTTAATTACAATAATATAATAAAACATTTTATGTAGTGGTGTACAACACCATATCCCAACAATATATATAATTATTATTTTAATAAATATTTATATATTTATTAATTTACAAGTAATACATTTGGTAATCTTGAGGATATAAACATATATATATATATATATATATATATATTGTGAAGTATTTTGAAAAATTCTAAGCGCATTATTATAGCGTTGAAGCTTATATGTTCAAAGCACTTTAAATAATGCTTAGTGCATTATTGCATTGCCTTTAATATTGTTGTAGCTAAAGTATAACCACGGTGCATGAATCTTGTGAATAAGTCAAAAGACTTAAAGTGCATGAGTAAGGGAAATGCAGTTAAAAGGTTGCAAGAGGAATAAAAGCATATTTAACAATATTGAAATAGTCTTTGAATACATTATAGCAAAGGGAACTAAAATATGAATCTGTGGTGCCAGAAACTGAAGAATGTGGAAGCAATAAGAAGTCTAAACCTTCGCCAAAACCAGAGTAAACCATTAGATAAGCATAAAAATCAATCAATGCTAAGATGGCAGAAATATAAGAGGGTAGTTGACTTGCAACAAAATAGGAAACCTACAGAAAGGCATCGTTGTCCCTTGACTCAATAAAAGAGTCATGTTGTCTCTTGAATTAAGTCGACTCAACCATTAGAAATGTGAGGATTGTCATGTGTTGCAATCTAAGAGTTTAATTAGCCAAATCGTTGAGGTGGTAGAATTATTAGCTTGTTTGTAGCCTTTGGATGCTCAAATTTTACTATATATAGAGGTGCTCTCTTTAACATTTGTTACACTTTTTATTTGGATTGCTTTCTTGTTATTCTACTATTATTTTTGTGCAAGTGAATTAGAAAGCTTGAGAGTTAGTGAGTTGTTTTGTTATTTAAATGCATTTACAATTGTTGAGAGAATTGGTAAGAGGATAGAAGTGGTAATTGGGACGATCTTAGAGGAAGTAGCAAGCGGGATAGAGCTATGAAGGAAGAATTATCAGTTGGAGCTTTTATACAGACATGTTGGCTTCTATTCCTTTATTATTTATGTTTGAAAGGTTATATGTTTGTGGTTGCCTTATTTAGAAAGGATTGATTTAAAAGTGTTTTATAATGCTTTGGATAAGCTTGCATGTTCTTGGTTGTTTCTTGATTTGGTGGAACCTATCCAAGCGGGCTTGTGGAATCGAGCTATGAAGGAATAATTATAAGTTGGAGCTTTTATACAAGCATGTTGGATTCTATTCCTTTGTTATTTATGCTTGAAAGGTTATATGTTTATGGTTGCCTTGTTTGGAAAGGATTGATTTAAATGTGTGTTATAATGCTTTGGATAAGCTTGCATGCTCTTGGTTGTTTCTTGCTTTGGTGGAACTTATCTTTTGGGTTAATAATTTTACATACCCTATGTGGGAATTTATATGATTGTGATTCTATTTATAATTTATGTAGTTTGTCAATACTATATGTAGATTGTCAATACTATATGTAGATTTTCAATACTATTCATATGTAGTATGAAATATGTAGAATCTTTGAATTACTTTAGTAGTAATTTAATTTTAATCACGAGTTATTAGTTGGTTATTCCTGGGGTTAGAATAATCCATGGGAAAGGGGGTAACCTATGTATAGAGTATGAATGGTCAAAACCAAATCGAG
This sequence comes from Sequoiadendron giganteum, assembly GCA_007115665.2. Lineage (NCBI taxonomy): Eukaryota > Viridiplantae > Streptophyta > Pinopsida > Cupressales > Cupressaceae > Sequoiadendron > Sequoiadendron giganteum. The sequence continues at coordinate 283,949,030 of CM021107.1, read as the reverse complement.
ATAGAAAGGTGGGTGAGCGTGTGACCTCCACTCTAAATTCTAGGTGATGAATACTTTGGCCAAAGTAGTGTAAGTAGCCACTATTTACACTGTCAGTTCACTATGATCCAACTTTGTATAGTAGGTCAGGATTGTCATACATGTAGGTTGTAGCCACTATATGGAAGCTCTAGATATGTAGGACACAACACCATGCTCAAAAAAGGTTAGGATTATGAGGTTACCAAACCAATCTCTTCATTAAAGGGTAGATCCACCTTACCAGTTTGGTAGATGTGTGGGGGACCGCAGTAAGTTCATGGTTGGTGGAAAAGTGCTTGAGTGATGCTTCTCCTCATGTAGTTGGCAACCAAGATTTGAGGAAGGACATATGGACCATTCGTATCTCTATTACAATAAAGTCATTGAAGCTATGTATGTAAACATGTATCCATCTCTATGGAAATTGTAAATGTGAAATGTTATATTGAAATTATGAAATATAAAATCATTACTTGTATTAATGAAGTGATTCTTTGTTATGCAATGGAAAAGTTTGAAATGGTTATATTTCAAATGTGCATTTATTATTCAAAAAAATAATAATAATTTATTACTCTTAATGTTAGTAGCATAAATTGTTCACTTGTGGGTAAAACATAGTAAAATCACTAGGTAGAACAATGGGCATGTTACAATCGTCATATTTTGGAATTTATTACTAACTCAGGTATCTTTGAAGCCCAAATAATTAAAGTAGATAAGCTTGAATGTGAAACCTCAGATGATGATGCGATTAATTTGAAAGATAAAACCATCCCAAAGGGATGATTGAATTAGAAATATTATTTGATTTTGATCAAATAACTCAACAAAAGGATTTACCCCAGACTAACAAAGGAACTTATGAACCATATAATATAAACAATGAAGACTTGAAGAATGTGATTATGTGTACTGATGAAGAATGCAGAAACATTGATCGAGCTCTCAAGGATCATTGGAAGGTCATAGCTTAGACCTATGAGGATTTGAAAACCTATGATACTTCTATCATAATGCACACCATCCCACTGAATCCAGATGCTAAGTCATTCTAGTAAAAATAGAGGCTAGTGAATCTTTGATAGAACCTTTGATCCAGAAAGAGGTACAAAAGATTTTATTAGCTAGTATTATCTTTTTGATTAGGCATTCTACCTAGGTTTCAAATTTGATGCCAGTCCAAAAAAAGAATGGAGACTTGTGATTGTACGTAGATTTTTGCAATCTTAACCAAGCATTTGAGAAAGACAACTATCATTTTCCCTCTCTAGATGAAGTTTTACAGATCCTTAATGGGTCATAGATTATGTCTTTCCTAGATGGATTTTTAGGATATAACCAACTAATGGTCAATAAAGAAGATATAATGAAGACAACCTTCACCATAATGTGGGGTGTGTTTTCTTATAGATGGATATCATTTGGTTTAATAAATGTTGGAGCAACATTTCAAAGGGTGATGGAATTTTCCTTCAAGGATCTAGTTGGTAAATGTATTATAATATACATGGATGATCTCACTATTTTATCTAAGAACAAGGGAGATCATATAAGTGATCTCAGGAAAGTACTACAAAAATGTAAAACGTATGGCATATCTTTGAATCTAAAGAAGTGCAGTTTTGGAGTAATTGAAGGTAAACTCCTTATAGGGCACATCATATTTGATAATGGTATCTCCAGATCAAATAAGTGCTTTGATGAAATTACAACCACTCAAAATTAAAAAGGAACTTAAATCATATTTCGGTAAAATCAATTTTATCTGTAAGTTCATTATAGGGTTTGTTGAAATAGTGCAATCGTTAAATGACATGTTAAAGAAAGATGTCAAAATTGAGTGGAATACTGAGGCTAAAGTTGTCTTTGAGAGTATCGAGAGAAAAATTGTTGAAGCTCCAACACTGATAAGCCTAGATTACACCAAGTCATTTTACATCTATTATTTTGCTTCTATCCATACATGTGTAGATGTATTAACTCAAAAAGGAGAAATGAAAGAAGAAAGACCAATAGCATTTATAAGTGCTCCTTTCAAAGATGTCAAGTTGAGATACATGGACATAGAGAAGCAGGCTTTTGCACTAGTCAAAGTCGTTCAGAAATTTAGACATTATATCTTGAGGAGTCAAGTTAAATTAATTGTTCCAGATGCTATAATTAAGATGTTTCTTACACAAAGTGAGCTCAGAGAGAGGATACCTAAATGGGTTACTATTCTACAAGAGTTTGATGTTGAAATCATACCCATTAAATTAGTTCATGGATAAGCTCTAGTTAATTTCATTGTTGAAATAGATCCACAGATCACTAGCCAACAATATACATTGGATACATGGGCACAAGATCAATGGTATGTAGATATTTGGCATTAATTGATAACCAACAATTGTCCAAATAACATGCATAGACAACAAAGACAAGCCCTCAAAATCAAGGCTCAATGTTATATGATCAAAGGAGGAGTCCTTTTCAAAATAAACCATGAAGGAATTTATCTGAGGTGCTTGAATAGGAAAGAAGCAGATGATGTCCTAAGAGAACTTCATGATAGATTCAGAAAAACTCATGGAGCTCTATTGGCCACAACGTATTTAATCTTGAGATCAAGTTATTACTAGCCAACAATCTTCAAAGACACATTTAAACACATAAAGCATTGTTATATTTTCCAGATCACTGCAGACAAATTGAGATTTAATGCTCAACCACTACAACCAGTGATGGAAATGCAACCCTTTCCACAATGGGGTTTAGAATTTATCAGTTTGATTAATCCACCATAATCAGCATGACACATGTATGTAATAATTGTTACCGATTATTGTACCAGGTGGATTGAAGCACTCTACACCCAACAATATACAACAAAAGTAGTAATTAAGCTCTTGGAGGAAAACATCATCACCAAGTTTGGAACACCATACTCACTAGTATGTGATAATGGCCCTGCTTTTTCCCCTTTAAAGTTTTCTAACTGGGCATTTGAGTATGGTATAATATTAAAGCTCTCATCAAATTATTATCCACAAGGGAATGGGTTAGTAGAGTCAATAAATAAAAACTTGTTGGAAATAATTAAGAAATTAACTGAAAAGAATCCTAGGGAATGGAATTCCTTGCTAAAATTTTCCCTTTGGGTTGATAAGACTAGAATGAAGTGTGTGTTGGGAAATTCCCCATATCACCTAGTCTATGGAACAGACCCTATATTTCCTGTAAACTTGAAGATTCCTACTTGACAATTTGCTCAAGATTATATAGGATTGGATGATCAAACTAAAGCATGACTATTGCAACTGATGCACTTAGAAGAAAAATGAACAAGGGCAATATACCATTTCACCAAACACCAATCTATTGTTAAATTTTGGTTCGATAAAAGGGATAGGGTAAAGTCATTCAAAATATTTGATCTAGTCTTATGTTGGGATAAATCCCATGAGATAAAAGGTGATCACAAGAAATTTGACAAGTTGTGGATTGGGCCATACCAAATATCTGAGATTTTGGGAGATAGCACTTACAGGCTAAAAAAATTGACAGGAGAGGATGTCCCATTTCCTATTAATGGATAGTTCCTAAAGCATTATTTTCAAGCCTAGCCTGCTTCTATTGTTTGCACTGTATATTTGTAAATATTTTCCTGCTTTCATTTTTTGTTTTGGTTTGTTTTCCTTTGCTCCTTGGGTTTTTGGTATTGTGTTACAACTGAATGATTAGCAACCTTTGAAAGATTTCCAATTAATAGAACATGAATTCTAGAAATTTTGATGGTATTTTGGAAGGATGCAACAATTTAACTATGGGTGATCACGGGTTTGCTTGGAGTTTGTTCACTTTAATCAGCATAAATTATCAGACTGTCATTGGGATATATATATATATATATATATATATATATATATATATATATATATATGAAATCTAAATATTCTTATGGAGGTTTAGGGAATAGCATTTTCTTGCATCAAGTGAAAAATTTAAAGGTATCCTTTGTTACCACTATAATTCCCAACCTAATAGCAAGCTTCGGTGCCAGCAAGTTGAACACAAAGAGATTAAATGAAATATCAAAAGAAAAAATATATCAAAAGAGAAAATCAACTCTTTAGGTGACCCAAATATCTCTACCAGGGCTATGGACGCCTGAGTGGCAATAGAGCTATGTTTGGAGGAATTACAGAGATAACCTTGCCAAGGCTATGGATGCTTGACTAACAACAAGGCAATATCCAAGGTTGGCTTAAAAGGCAATACTAAACTATGTAGGTCGATGCAAGTAGTTGCTAGACTTTGAATTTTTTGTATTAAAATAAATAGCGAGCACACACTTAAGCCCAATAAAATCCAATTTTTCTATCTGGACTAAAGTGAAAGTGGCTCTTGAGCGAGATATTGACTGCTTAAAATTAAGTAGGTTGTAGAGTCTCGAGATGTTGTTATCAGTTGCAAAATTTATATTCTATTATTTAGATCGGTTTTGTTGATTGCTAGTTATTGTGTGGTCTCACAACATGCCCCATATTTCCCTTGGAGAAATGTGGACCACTTTTTTCCCTGCTTTTTCTTAATTTGCTTGGTTTGTGAGGAAGTGGTAAAATAGGTGTCATTCAGATTTAATGCTTGGATTCTAATTGAATTTATGGTTTTCCTGAGCTAAAATACTTCAACTTCAAGTTTTTGGGAAATCTTGTCACTTTTCGAGTTTTCGAGTCTCCAGGTTTTCATGCATCGAGTGTTGTTAAGTAAAGTAAATGCAAGTTTTTCAAGCATCACTATCTACCTGATAAGCAATTTACTTGCTTGGTTTTACTCGGAGTAAGTGTTCTCCCAATCTGTATGTATTAGTGTTTTCCTCAACACTTTTTCCTTTGTTGTCAGTGCCTGACATGTCCACCTGGCACAAAGTATCTTTTTTAATTTAATTGATTTAGGATAATAGGGTAAATTAGTGACATAATTAAATAATTGATGCTATTTAATTAATCAAGAGGAATAAAGATTAGATAAATGATGAAATAGAGAACTAATTAAATAATTTAAAGATTATTTAATTAATAGAGGAAAATAGGGTTTTTTTTAATGTAAATGATGATTGGGGATGAACTAATTAAATAGTGTTAAATCACTTAATTAATAGATGAATATAAAATTTGATAATAATTAAATAAAATGTATTATTTAATCATTTAGGGAAGACAGGTGAAAGTTAGTGTTGTTCATCAGTCAGGACAATTTAGGGTATCTACAATTATATGTTTGATTTTGTTGATTTTGGTTGTTACTTGATGAATATAAAGTTTGATTTATTAGCTGAGTAACTTTCGTTGTTAGCCTTTTAAGTTGAGGAGTTATTTCCTTGATTTCTTCTTTGTCTTCCCGTGTATTAGCATGTTGACTATATTGTGTTTATATGAAGAAGGAATTATCATTTGGATGTATTTTAGTGATTACAAGGCTAGGATGTGGTACCAGTGATTGATTGTTTCCTTGTTGAAAGAAATTGTTTTGGGGATAAGTTCCATTTTGAGCAACTAAAGGCAAAGAATTAGGAATTAAAACATTGTTTTAATGGATTACATTCATCCTTGACATGGAATAAATTTTTAGAGTGTTTCCCGCACCTAAAGATTTTCCATTTTCTCTGTGTTTCATTTCACGATTTATATTGATCGACCCAGCGTAAAATTCCATCAAGGTTGTAGGCAGATTCACTTTTCTCTCCACAAACATCATTATTAAAGAATCTACTGCAATACAACAAATAGCAAGAGCAACTAAGTTATCCATGGTGTACAATTCTTGCAACCTAGAGTATGATTTTTGAAATCTATCATTGAAGGCAGTTATAGGTTCTCCATCAAATCACTTAATTTGAGAAAACTGGTGTTCTAAACCTAGCTAAGAACTAGTCTTCCATATCTTTCCATGACCTAACAAAATTACTAGGTAAGTTGATGTACCATTTATGAACTTCATCACTCAAAGTGTAGGGAAACAACATATATACAACATCCTCATGTTGTATTCTTGTTTTGAACCAAGCATCTTTGTGAAAATAATATTTCAAACACAACTTTTTCAGATTTTTCAAAAGGTTGTGATATACTCCAAATTGGATAGAAGATTCAATGTTAAAGAACACCATTACTACTAGTGGAGGTAGCACAACAAGTATTTTATCTCTAGGCACTACACCTAAGGAATTTGACCTTTGTCTTCTACTAGCTACTTGACCACTAAGTTCCACAAATTCTACACAAGGATCACTAGATCAAGACCTAGTAACTCTTCAAAACTCCAGCTTGATCTAGACTTAAGATGGCCCTCCTTCTAGTGCCAATTCTAATGATGCAGATGTTACACACACTAACATGCAGATAAAATATTTTCTCAAATGAACAAGAGAACCTATCTATCTTGAAAGAATCACTAAGATTTTTTGGTTAAAGATGATCTTAGCTATCCCAAGGCTCGAGAATGTCAGGTCTTAACATAATAGGTTCACTTAGGGTTCATTGTACAAAACATGCTATTAATCACAAAGGGCCTATGGTTTTAAAGTCTCAGAGAAAATATAGCAAATAAAGTAACATACAAATATAGAAAATTAAACATGTATTACTCCATAATTTAATGAATACGAATAATTTGCAGGAACATTTCATGAATTCAAACCATTTGTATGAAATATTTAACATCTAATTAAAAAAAGCTTTAAAAATCATAAAATTTAAGGGGCTCCCGGTTATTATCCACATATATACCAAGAAATACACTAAATTAAAGCAAAACCATTCTATACCTCACTAGATCACTTCACAGCTACACATAGAATGATGGCACAAGAATTTTAAAGAAGATTAAAAACTATTTACCACTGAACAATGTCAATATGCACCCGAATTCAATGCAACACATTGGCTTTTCTGATAGGAATAAACAGTCAGCTATGTAAGATTCAATATCAAGAAATATCTTTCAAATCAGCTTTGATATTAGCAACTTCTATGGAATATAGAAGTTTTTAGTTTGCCCTTTTATAGAATTGTTTTCACAAAAGTGTTCACCCTTTGTTAAGATGATGAAATCACTCAACCACCTTGTGAAACATGGGATGATCTCCTTGAGTGTGGGATCAGATTATGGAGATCAACTTCTAGAGAGGGATGGTTCCCCTGGTAACTTCACCTAATCTAACCTATGCTATTGTTGCTTGCTAAGAAAAGGGGTGAAAGGAAATATAAAAGTGAATCCTAAGACTAAAAGGTAATGCACCAAATAATTTTGGAGACATGCACAATTGCCTTTGCGCACATAATTGATCACTAATAAAGTTGGTTCATAACAACTCAAAGGTTTAATATGGCCATGCATCAATATTTCATAAGAAGGTTATGGTGTTCACAATCCTAGAAGGAAAATCTACTATCTCTTCACAACTTTGAATTGTTTACATCATTTACACAACCTACAACCTACAATAATACAAACATTTTATGGCTAAAGGTGTTGTTAATGAGACACAACAAGGATTATCACATACATCACAAAAAATGCATCAATAATTTGATTGCACACAATAAGATAGCTCTTATAAGAAGGCCAGAAATTCTTAAATTTATTGATAAAATTGTGTTACAAACAATTCTACATGCCTACAAAATGAGTTACAAGGTTGTCTCAACTTGAAAGAACTTGAAAACCAATTACAATACAATAGCTAAGAGAGTAAGAACTAAATATATAATTATGGTAAACCTCCCTTATATCTATCCTATGTTGGAGAAAAAGTAGGTCAGACTCTTAAAGATCATAAATAGCCACTTTACTTTTGTTGATTGCTCCCTCTTCTTTTTGAGTGCTTAAAAATTGCCCTCTCTTGTTTGCCTCCATAAAAATATTTAGAGTGGCATGGAAGAAGATGATTTTGTTGGTCTCTAACTTTTTTCATCGAGGATGCTCCTTAATTAACCCCTAATGCCCTCACAACAGCTCCATTTGTCCAATTGTTCCCTAGATTCTTGGAAGAAGAACTCAAATTGTTGCTACATGTAGCAATGACTGATTAAAAGCTCCTCATAATTGGAATCAAACCTCCAATTGTCATTACTATTCGTTTACCATGTTTATAAGACATGTGTTGATGATTTGAAAAGGTCAACAATCCATTGGTGTAGGATATTTTTTAGTTTTGAGTTTGAAACATGATTTTTATCTTCAAGATTATCTTTGTTACAATGGTATTTCTCCTCTTCATATTAAGAAAACTCTATATTATTCTTCACATTAATAAGCTTTGTTATTATATTATGTTTTGCATGCTTTTAAGACTGACCTTCCTCTAGCTCTATCCCCTTTGTCATCTTCTTATATCACCATGGTCTTTTGATAGTTTCATCTTATTGACTGCTACATGTGATATCACATCCTTCCTTATAGGCCTTCTTAGGGGTTTTCAGCCTCAATTAATAGAGACAATTATTCTCTACCCTCAATACAAAAAGGTGGCACTTATCCCACTCCAATTGAAAAATTCTATCCTCTGACATCACAACTAGCTAGTTGGATTTGGCAAATGATTTAACATTTATCTTTGATTCTTAGTACAACCTACCATCATCAACAACTCCGGAGGAAGTGGAGAGAATATTTGATTCTCTTCCTACTCCAAGTCTAATGGACATGAATTTGTCAATTATTGTTTGAGGAATCCATCTTCTACTGATTTGGGAGGGCCTAAATCTTTAATGTTGTTGAATCTAGAAGATGAGGGAGGAGTGATTTCCACAGACATATTTTCATCAAGATTCACTGGATCCCTAAAGAATATATTTGTATTAGCATCTCTAACTTGAATCCAATTCAAAGGATACTTGAAAACATATCCATCAAATTATCAAAATACTCCCTATAACTAGAAACAACCTCCAATAAATGAGGATCACATGTGACAATATGATATGAAATAGTAAAGAGCAAAGCAGGAGAGAGAAGATTCCATCATATCTAATGCCAAGGCAAGATCTCACAATTTTATTGTCATATGGAAAATATGATATAAATGCACTCCTAACAGGACCAACTCATGTAGAATGCAAGCAATTTATACTCCCTAATATTTAAGTTGATGGAATATTATATATATCCCATATACAAGCACTGTGAGAAATAAATACATGACACCTGGCTATCTTCTTTATCAACTGAAATTTTGACTAGACATTCTTAAAGCCCCTCCATCTTGAATCATAATCATGTAGGTCTTGGAAAAAATCACCCATAATGAATGGCCAAAGATCAATAAAATCTACAAAGGTAATTATAAACCTCCAAACCATTAATAAATTTCCAACATTCTATTGAGAATATGTCCTAGCACGGACTGCAAGTGGTATCTTCACTTTAACTAATTTAAGGGAAAATAAACCCAATATTCCTTTGTATGCTTCAAGTTGTAGCAAGATATTGTCATCTAGGAAAAATATTCATGAGATGCCTTTAGCTGATGTTGATGCTTCTTTGTTAATGGAACGAGGACCATAAATTCACTCTCATGCAACAAAAAATAATTCATTTGAGCACCAACATCTAATTTAGACCCCAACAAGTAAAGATAACAGTTTGGAGTGTGATTGGAGAGGTGGAGATTATCTAGCCTTGAGGCTCTTCACAGTCTCCTCTCTACCATTTTTAAGTGTGCTACTAGCAATTACTTATAAGCCTTCAAGAGGCTTATGCAAATATTTAATATGATTTAGTAAATTTTTATCTCTTCTAGCCTTGAATAGAGAATGCAAAAATAATGGCCTATTATTGCTTCTCTATATCTACCTCCTACACTAGATCCATGCAATGTCATACATTTCAAAATAGAAACATAAGACTAGGTTCTAATCCTCGAGATGACTTAACAACCCATTCACCCTCCTTCACTAGATCTCTAAATTCAATTTCTTGAGTAGCATCTAATACAATCATCCTTTCTACGAGCCAAAATAAAACCCTCCATTAACAACTGTTGTATGGAGATTCATCCATTGCATAGCTTCAATCTCATCATGATCACCTCTCAGATTGGGGATAGAGTACTCTAAATAATCCTTCACACCTTTCAAACTTGTCGCAAATGCATTGTCCAAAACAAGACGAACAACATCTTGAAATGAATAGTCTTGTAGTAACTTAGCCACAAATTCCTTAATGGTTGCACCATTTAGATGAATAAGGGTTGCAATTTATCAAACCATTTAGCATATCCTCCAATGCATTGCCTTTCATTTTCTACATGACCTTTTATCCTTTTTCCATGCCTATTACATGCAACAAATCCATCAACACCTCACAAGACATTCAACAACAAGAGTCATACGTGTCTGTAAAGCTTGATTTATATTGACAAAACAAATGAGTTTTCTTTCTCTCAAAAATTTGACTCGTGACTCACATTCCAATCCCTTCCTTGGTTTTCCCACTTTATCAAGTCAAATACACCTCTATTTGCATGTTGTATTGCTTAATCAACATCAAACTCGTAAAATACCAAAGAAACAAAATAAATTAACCCTAAAATAAAACCTTTAAATGTAGATATATCAACAACCTCCAAAAATATTGTCGCCAATGTGCTACGAGAGGAGTATATTCTCATTGAAAGAGACTTGTCTTAATCATCAACCATTTTAATGGCACGAATAATACTTTATATTATTTATTTTCAACAAATAAATGATATCAATCAGGCTCTCTTTATATCCTTGACTTAATTTTCCATAAGATCATTATAGGCACAAGACTCTAACCTTCAAATGATTTTGATTCACTAGTATTACATTTCTTGGCTTTAACTCACAATGAATAAAAATATTGGATTCATTATCAGATAACATATTCCCCTTTCTTTGATACTTCTTCAGTTGAAAACAACTCAGACACATCTTTCTAAGAATTAGTTTAACTTCATGCGCATAGAGAGGATGATGTACTGGTGTTGGGGTTTCAAATGATCATCACCATCATGAAACTTGTTTCTCCCACATATTTCACATTTATTAGACTTTAATGGTAGACCAAGTCAATCACTTAATAACTAGCTTGCATGTTGAATAGATGATGCTACAACCTTCATCTAAGAGATGTTGAAACCTTAATCTCAAAGGAAGCAGGCCTCGAGAATAAATACAACTATATTGATAGCCATAGTTGTTTATAAAATGCATAGAAATAAGTTTGAGGTGTAAACATATATTTTTAGTTGTATTCTCTGAATATCATCATCTTTTCCAATCATATCAATAGAAACTAAACAAAATCGCAAGGCTTCGAAGTAAACATTAATCTCTTGTTTACAACTTAACCACTACATGACTAAAGGTGTATGTAACTAGGAATATTTTCAAAATAGGGTCTTGAATTATTTTCAAAGATATATAGTCTTAAAGTCATCTTCAAGAATTTGGGATCAATAATTTTCAAATGCTAAATCCACCTTCTAAAGGCTAATGCTAGTAAAACAACAAAAAACTATCAACCTTCTATGTAAACTCAAGAAATCTGACTTCTTAGCATTTAATGCCACCTACATAGTTTCAATTCCTTTCATGTAAGAAACTACTTCTACACCTCCCTCTCTAACACTGAATTGAGTTTTGCAATGACTCACATGTAACTCCCTTTTCTTTCCTTGGTAGTCTTGTTTACCATGAAAACCCTAAATTCTTAGATAATCCCAACTATATAGATAGTTGTATTTCCATAGCTTCTGAAGGATACTTACATTTTGCATAGAAATTTTCTAGACTCTCAACCTAGAATAGAGTCTTTAAACTTCTTTTATTGTCCTCTAGAGATATTTTATCCCCCTCATACTTGACACATAATGATACTCACAATTTGGCCAAGATCTTAAACACCTCTTTTAACCACCATGCTTAATTGTCCACGTGTATAAATTTCCATAGCTAGGTGTTTGAAGTTCAAAAATTGGAAATGACTTAAAGTCATGTTGCATACCTGAAAACCTTGCAGTCGAGTGTTTAAAGCAATAGAAAATCCACATTATCCTTCAAAAATGGTGCTTGCAATAACTCTGATTGCCATACTAACCTATTGAAACTGTTATGGAGAAACCTAAAAATGCTCCAAACCCTAAAAGGTCAACCCATATTATCATTAAAATCAAACTTCCATTATGAAAACTCCCTCCAAAACTCAAGCAACATGGGGTTTGACTAAGTTGAGACATTATAAACCTTTTGACATAAGCTTTTGGAAAAACAACAAAAAAATCTTTAAGACGCCTTATTACTTTGGGGATAAACCAACCATTCATTAACAACCATGAGCAACTTGGTGTGGCCTATTTAGACCAAGGGACAAAATAGGTTAACAATTTTGGCAACCTCTATTAATGTTTTTCCTGCTAAAACTCATAAGACTAGTAGCCTAGTGTATCCATTGGGCATGTGAGTCAAAGAGACCTGAAACAAAAACAAAAACTAGACCTGACCACCAGCTAGTAACACCCTAACAAAGCTAAATAAACACCTAACTAATTGTGCTTGAGCACTTGGAGAGAAGATAAACTAACCATGTGTATCAAAACTTATTGACTTGAAGGAAAACCTATCCTAACCTACCCTAACCAATAACAAAACTTTATCAAACAAAACCATTAACCAATTCCTTGAAATAGCTTCCCTTTATCATGAGTTTACAATATTTCAAATATTCATGAGTGGTCAAGAGGATGTAGAGAATTGAAAAATTCTTGGCCAACTTTGCAATAACTCTTGGAGAATGAAAATACATCTAATTACCTTTTCATTTTGACCATACATGTTTTAAAGTGGATAAGTAGGTTGAATGCATTCTTCTCCAGCTGCAACTTCATGCTTGGGTGCAAGCATGACTTGTGGTACATTGGTGGCCTCCATTTTGGCTAGATGTTTGATAGGACATCACCATGAAAAGATAATCTTTGATCTCTCCTTGTTGGTTTCTTGCTTATGTACTGCTTCTTCATAATCCTGCTTACTTGTGAAGACCACTTCTCGTGACTATTTGGCAACAACATAGAAATTTTTGCCTTATGTTCCTGCTGCTCATGAATTTCTTCTTCCATTAGTGCTGGCTTGGCATCTAGATTTGATAAAATGCCTCCACATCATCCCAAAAAAATCTTCTTCAACCTCTTCCTTGATTCTATGCATAAGGACTGATTTTGACTTTATATTCAGTTTGATTAGTAACCTTGTGTGTATCAACTTCTCGATCTTGCAAAACAAGGTTGTCTTCATTTTCCTCCTCATAGACTAGCATATTTTCATGCTCATTCTCACCCTCTATCTGCTCCAAAACTTGTGATGACATTGAAATTTTCATGCTACCTTCATCTTCATCAACAAAACCGGGAAGTTCATCAAATAACTTAGTGAGAGCTTCATGCTTAACACCTCTTGCTTTTCCTTCAACCTGTTGTCCTAGATGATCATTCTCATCATCCTTTTGCAACAAGTTTGATTTTTTGTTTTGTGTATCATGTTCAAGGGTGTGAACAACAACAAAATCTTCTTGTTCTTCCCCAAAAACCTCCTCATCTTGTTCACTAAACCAATTATCTTGGTAGATAATGGGATTGTCTTTGCAAAGGCGAATGGTGATAGGAAAAGAAGGCTGATCTAGCAAAGAATCTTGGGAAATTTGATGGGTCCTTGGAAGAGTAATAGGCTCTTGAGGAGACTAATTTTGAGGAACAAAGGGTTGAACTTGCATAGCCATATTTTCTTGCAAAGGATGAAGACTTCTAGAACTTGGAATTTCCAACTCAAAAGACTTATTCAAAGACTCATGAGGCTTACCTTGCTTAAATATTGGAAGTTGTACTTGGGAGGCTCTTCTTTTGCAGGCTTATCAGGAATGTAAGAATTTGATTGCTCTTCTATCCTTTGAACTTTGGAAAGAAATAACCTCATCTACTCTTGTTTGGCAACAATCTCTCTTATAAGAGACTCTTCATATCTCTTCCTTTGGTAATCCAACTCCTATCAGTGTTGGTAGGCTTGATAAGACAACTCTTCTTGTTACAAGTCAAATTCCTTCTCTCTCTCAATTTCAATTAGTTACCTTTGAAGGTCTAACATTATATCTTTGACACTCAAATTACCATAATTTTGAAGTTGGCTATGAGGGTAGCTATGCTATTTATAGACAAAATGGCCTTCTTATGGTTGAGTTTGAACATATGTAGGTTGCCATGAAAGTTGAGCAGGAGTGGGTGGGTGTTAAGCATGATAAGAATACCGATAACCTATTGTTAATAGGCTATTTGGGATGAAATCAGTAGTATGAATTGATTGGTATGGATGATAGGAAGGTATATGAGCTGCAATTTCATAAAATGAAGGATGATAGAACTTATCTTCATGAATGAATACATGGTGTAACATTAAACAAGCTAGAAATTCATTGAAAAATGCTAAAAAACCATAGTAATGAACATTGATTTTTTATTTGATAGTGGAGTTTTCCTTCTCAAAAGTGGGAATAAAAAGTGTTTTTTTGCTCAAGGTGTGTTTGTGTTGTGTTTATCTCAATCTTAAACTCACACACAAGTCCCCTTTTATGAATATCAAATGTTTATCCAACCCTTGAAAACCCGATAAAGGGAAAACCTGACATTGCTTTTACAAGCAAGTCGCTGGATGTTTCAAGTCAAAATTTCAATGTTTCTCTTCATATTTAGGTGTAATTTGCCACCTAATCATCAAAATCCGATGTGGGTAAAGAAAACCTGCAAGTATGCCATGTCAGCTTTAGCATCACCTTTTTCGAATAGAATCGAGGCACAAAAATCAAGGGCTTTGTTACACAGACCTTAACTTGTCATAATTATACCTTTTCTAGTGTAACTAATGCAAAATCATTAAGGGCATTAAGGAAGGTGACAAGAGAACGTATGTGTCACCACCTAAAGCGTATCGTTTGCTTTTGTAACACACCATAACTCACTATTAGGTGAATATTTTGTTATCAACTAACTGATGAAAAATGGTCATATCATATCAGCCACTATATGATGAGATTAAATCTCTCCTCTTATAATGGAGAGGCTCCCTTCTTATTGTTTATGATTCCATATATTAGTAGTTTTTATATCTTTCATACATGCTTATAGACATTATTAAGACATTTCTCCTATACATGTTCATACATTATGCTATCTTTGATAACTATTATGCAAACCATGAACTTGCTTAAGTATATGGAAATATAATTATGATATGATGGTTAATGCATGATTTGTGTGTGAATATGTATGAATTGTGATTGAATTTGTATGCTTAGTCATGGTTGTTAGTATGTGTGCATGTTTTGTGAACTAACCCCTTATAGACAAAGGAGGCACTATAGCTTGCAACAATTATAGCATGCATCCCACAGCTGAAGGAATTCCTTAACAACAAAACAGGGGATTCCCAGAATAAACTGAACACAATGACTACAACATGGAGAAATATAATGAAGGAGATGATGCATCATTATTGAATTTAATAAAGACATTGGAGAAGGAAGAATCCTACCGTGATTGGAATTCTAAACTAATTTTGAGCATTCCATGTTCCAGTCTGTTACAAACAAAGTCAGAATAAAATTTAGACTCTTCTTCTTTTCTAGTTGCATTTAGAGTTAACCGAATCCTTGTTACCCTTTGAAATTTAGGTAGTGGTCATTAAAGGTTTCAATTCAGAGTCTTATTTTGAATAAGCTCCCTCGTGCCTATATGTACAAAATGTTGGTTGAGTCTTGAGTTAGTTAGTCAATTTTCAGTCAATCAATTCTTAGCAGTTATCAGATACTCTTTCAGTTTTCAGTTGAAATACAAACTATATTTATTATGCAATTATGATTTCATGAATAAGATCCTTGATCAGAACCTTATGTGATATTTTGGATGTGTGCAATGAATGAATTTGAGTTAGCATGATTGTATTGGATCGAAGTTGTTAGATTTGGTTTTAGATTAAGTGAAGATAGCTACTTGAGCAAGGGCCACTCAAGGTAACTGTCCTTCACTCCTTTATTTTCAGTTATTTCATTCCTGTTCTTAGTTGTTACTTTATAAATATAGTTTGTGTTAACAGATTCTTTGTGTTTTAATCATTAATGGATGAATGAACAATCTTTGTTTCATAAATCATACTATAATTACTAGAGTTGTTGTACTCTATAGTGTAGAATAGGTTTAATCATCAGTTCAGTCATTTCCAACATTTACTTTTGAACAATAGTTAGCTACAATATTCTATTGTAGGTACTCATAGCCATAGGAACAACTTTACTTTCCTTACTATTTTATAGTTTTATGTTTTTCCAACAAGTGTAATATCTTTACTAGATTGATTTAGGTAGTTTCTAGCCTTTGAAAGCACATACAGTGCTAGTACCATCACAAGTCTACTAGCCCTAGTCGATAATTTAATGAAGCTCTTTTTAAATTTTAAGTGGATTGCTCAATTAGGTTTCTCCCTCTGAATTGTGTGATCACCACCGAGTTTACTAGACACTAGTGGGGACTCTACATTTTTGGTGCCATTGTTAGGGATGGTGCTACTCTCAAAGATTGGTTTCTTTCATTTTCAAGCTTTCCTAGTTTAGAATTTTCTTTCAGTATTAGGACTATTAGGCTTAATCTTATCAAATACTAGAGCATTCTACTAACATTGTGCATGATCCATTTCCATACAAATTTATATCTATTGTATGCGGAGGTAGAGAGACTCTTTGGGAAGATTCTAAATAATATACTAAAGAAGAATATTCCCTTTCACCAACATCTATTGAAAATATAGAGGGGACCTTCCAAACAATGGGTGATGCAATAGTGGATGATCCACCCAAACATGTGACATTTGAATTTCCAATTACCAACCAAGAAGGACTATTGTGTTGAAGAATATCCCTTCTTCAGCATTATCGGTCTTCTATGGGTTGGTGACTGAAGATCCAAACACATTTTTGTTCAAGTTTGATGTCCTATGCGGGAGCTATGACTTTACAATTGATGATCATAAGCTCAAGTTATTCCCTACCACTCTAAAAGATGCTGCCTTGAGATGGTTTATGGGATTAGGGAAAGACGTTCCAAATTGGAACACCATGAAAACAAAATTCTTGGAGAAATACCAAGATTATTGCAGAGGAGTTGATAGGATAAGATATGATATCTTTTAGATGACTCAGAAAGAGGATGAGCCATTGGAAGAGTACATAGAAAGGTTTCAATTTTTCTTGAAGAAAAACCCATAGAATAAGCTCTCAGAGGAATCATTGAAGCTTGTGTTCCTAAGAGGAGTTAATGAAGATTGAATGGATTCCATCAATCTTATTGGGAAAGTTGATGCATCTTAATTACCCTATGAAGAAATCTACAATGTCTACATAA
Source organism: Sequoiadendron giganteum (assembly GCA_007115665.2). Classification (NCBI taxonomy): domain Eukaryota; kingdom Viridiplantae; phylum Streptophyta; class Pinopsida; order Cupressales; family Cupressaceae; genus Sequoiadendron; species Sequoiadendron giganteum. Next base: position 283,931,560 of record CM021107.1, on the reverse strand, counting down.
ACTACTCTAGGACCTTCACTAAGAGGTCAAGATGAGAAAGAACATCCACCATGGGTAAGAAATATAATAGGGTTTCAAGAGTGGAGTTAAGTAACCTACTATCCAACATGAAGGAGGATATCATAAGTCACCTAGCTTTTCAATTGGACACTATGCATATAAAGAAGAAACAAGAAGAGGTTGAAGCTATGCTCACTGAATACTACCCCAATTGTAGACAAAGGAAAGAAAACTGCAAGTGCAAGAGGGTTTCTAGTATTACAGAGTAAAAAATAAAAAAAAACATGATTTTCAACCACTTGAAGGAGAATATGTATAGCTATTTTACATAGCTCAAAGAAGGCCATGGTAGCCAAGACAAGGTATGCCACAAGACCCTTTTAATTTTAATACATATTCCTATTGGTAATCAGAATTTCTTTGCTTGGAATTCTCGACCCTAGCCAAATCATCAAAACCAATGGCAAAACCCTCAGCAAAATTGGAACCGACATAACCAAATGCTTGGTCACAACCAAAGTTTCAAGGTGCCAATTATAACCTTCAATGACCATTGTAGCAAAACTAGTGGCATCAACAAAATATGAATTACCAACAACCCTTGTTGCCTTCTCAACCACAACAATAGGCTATCATGCCTAATCCCCCAAGCACAACATCTCAGCCACCTAGACCACCATAATTACCTGCCCAACCTGCACCTAACCCTAATAACAAGCCTATCCAACATGCTTATACTAACGAGGCTATACAATACCCCACTTATGGGGTAGAGGTGAGTGATGTTCACCTAGGTCAAGGAAGATACTAGCTAGACCTTCATCCCCCAAATCACTTAAATGGAGGATGAGGAACCTGCAACCGAAGCTTCAGACAATTCACCTTAGGAACCTAGGTCAAATCAGGTAAACCAGACTACCTCAGGTCCAAAGCCTCCTTTCCCTAAGCATTTAGCCATTCAAACACATCATACCCAAGCTAAGACAGACCTATTGGGTCGGCTTAAGGATGTCAATATCAAGTTTCCCCTCATCCAAGCTATCAAGGATATCCCATTTATACCAAGACAGTAAGAGACCTATATCTTAAGAAACCAGGAAGAAAGAGGAAGGACCCTTAGACAGTTCATGTCTTGGGAAACCTTGCTGATATTATGCTAGGGAATATAACTATCCCTAAATACATAGACCTTGGCAGTCCAGTAGTAGATGTTAAGATTAATGGGACCCTTATTAAGAATACCTTGATTGACCTAGGGGCAACAATTAATGTCATGACTAAAGAGACAATGCAATTACTTCAGTTAGCTAACTTTAGACCTACACCAACTATTTTATAGTTGGTAGATAGGTCAATAGTAAAGCTTGAGGGAATAATCGACGATTTAGTTATTTCCTTAGATTCATGGGAGTATCCTGCAAACTTTATAGTCTTGCAGCCAAAATTTAACCTTGTAGGATATCCACTCATTTTAGGCAAACCATGGTTAGCTACAACTAATGCATTCATAGGTTGTAGGTTTGAGAACATGATAATATCCAATGGGACTATAACCAAGAGATTGGTTCTCTATCCACCAGCCCAACCTCGTGAGAACATAGAGTAGACTATATGGCCTACCTTGGATGAAAAAGATCATTACTCACTGCAAAATCTCATGACAATAAAATGCAACCCTTTGTTAGGAACCCAAGATGAGGATGACTTAATTGACCATATCATACAAAACAACTGCGATAGAGACTTGTAGCAAGAAGATTGTCTCTCATGTTTATAGGATCCAGTGTCAAACATTATACCTACAAATTCATCAGAAGAGGTATCCCAACTATTCCATTCCCTTTTTCCACAATATTGTGTTCCCAACATTAGTGGCCTTGACCTATCATCTATGTAATCAGAATCTAAAACATGGGAAATTATGTCAGGTAAAACCTTGAACATCAACAATGGATTAACTGGAGAACAACAAAATTCCCTGAACATTGTGTTGCAGGCATACGCAACAGCCTTTACATGGGACACCATGATATGAAAGGGAGTGATCCAGAAATTTGCATGCATAGGATCTATATAAATGATGGTTTCAAGACAATTAGGTTGTCCCAAAGGAGAATGAACCCTGCCTTAAGAGAAATAGTCAAGATTGAGTTGCAAAAGCTACTTGATGCAGGATTCATTCATCCTATTTCTGATAGCCAATGGGTGTCACCATTAGTGATTGTTCCTAAGAAAGGAGGAAAATGGAGGGTATGTGTGGACTATAGGGAGCTGAAAACAACAATAAGAAAGGATCATTTCCCCCTACCTTTCATTGACCAAGTGTTTGATCCCTTAGTAGGGAAAAAGCACTTCTCTTTCCTAGATGGGTTTAGTGGCTATAATTAGATAAAGATAGCTCTAAAGGACCAAGATAAGACTAAATTTATATGCCCTTGGGGTACCTATACCTATTTTGTTCTTCCCTTTGGACTATTTAATGCCTCAACAACTTTTCAGAGGGAAATACTAAGTATCTTTTCAGACTATGCTCATGATTCCATGAAAATCTACATGGATGACTTCACTACATATGGAAACACCTATGAAGAAGCACTCAATAATCTAGAATAAAAGGTTTTAAAAATATGTAAAGAACATAAACTATCATTGAGTCATGAAAAATGCTTCATGATGATGACTCAAGGAATTATTCGAGGACACTTTATCTCAAGTGAAGGTATTCAGGTGGATCCCAACAAGATTGAGATCATTTCCACACTTCTTGTGCCATAGAAGCAAAAAGATGTTAGGAGATTTTTGGGCCATGCAGGCCACTATAAGAGATTCATCTAAGATTTCAACAAAATTGCATCACCTGTATTTATCTTACTCATTAAAGATAGAATTTGAATGGACTGTAGAATGTTAGTGTTTCTTTAAAGCACTTAATACAACTTTGACACAAGCCTATCTTAAGGGGGCCAAATTGGACATTGCCTTTCCATATACACACTGATACTTCAGATCTTGCAATAGGAGTATTCCTGGGACAAATAGGAGGGAACAAAGAATATGCCATCTACTATATCAACAAGAATTTGGAAGGAGCTGAGCTTAACTATACTGTCACTGAGAAAGAGATGTTGGCAATTGTTTATGCTATCAATAAATTTAGGCATTATATCACTATTTATCAAGTTTTTATTCACATAGATCATAAAACCATAAGATGCTTGATGAACATACCTATAGTTGGGGGAGGCTAGTCAGATGGCTGCTCTTACTACAAGAGTTTGACATAACAATGGTGGATAAGCCAGGGAAAGCTAATGTGGTGGTAGATTTTTTATCTAGGTTGTCCACACAAGAAGAAGAATGTGTTGTGGATGTCTCTTTTTCAGATGATTATTTATTTGCTCTTATAGTACACACACCATAGTTTTTTGATATTACAAATTACCTAGTGGCAGGGTAGATTCCATCACATTTCTCTCCTAGAGAAAAGAGACAATTGGTGCATAAAAGCTTTCCATATTCTTGGGTAGTTGGTTACTTATTTTACACAAGTCCAAATAATATCATGAGAATATTTATAAGAGAAGATGAGGTCTTTGACATTCTAAAAGCTTGTCATGATGAGCCCTGTGGGGGTAAATTTAGAGCCAAAAGAATATCATTTAAGATCTTGACAACAAGTTACTATTGGCTCCCTTCATAAGGATTAAATAAAGTTTACTAGGAGCTATGTCAGATGTCAAAGGATGGGAAAACCAACAAGGACAAATGAAATGTCTTTGAAGCCATAGATAACACTAGCATCATTTGACAAATGGGGGCTTGACTTCATTGGCCCAATTTCACCAGCCTCTAATAATAAAGAGTATATCTTGGTATGTATAGACTATTTGACAAAATGGGTTGAAGTCAAGGCATTACAATTTGCAAGAGATGGGAATGTAGCTAAGTTCTTGTATGAAGATATATTTACCAGGTATGGAGTACCTAGAGAAATTGTCACTGATCAAGGTCCATAGTTCACTTCTGACCTTATTTATCAGTTGGTTAAAGGATATTCAATAAGACACAAAAAATCCACACCTTATCATCCCCAAGCCAATGGGTAGGTGGAGGTTACAAATAGAGAGATTGAGAATATTTTGACCAAAATAGTGCAAATTCACATAAAGGGCTAGGCATCAATATTACCTGAAGCAGTGTGGGCCTACAGAACAACATAGAAAACTACTACAATTTTCACACCTTATGAGTTAGTCTATGGTAAAATAGTAGTTTTGCCAATAGGATTTGAGTACAAGACACTTAGGACAGTAGTGGTTTTAGGCATGGATTTGACAGAAGCACATAAAGAGAGGTTACACAGTCTAAATGGATTGGATTAAATTAGAATGGAGGCAATGCATCATACAAATATCATTCAAAAACAGAGAACCAAATAGCATAATCAATTTATAAAGGCCAAAGAGTTCATTGTAGGTGACTAGGCTTTATTATATGATTCTAGGTACAAAGACCAAAAGGGTAAATTACAATCAAGATGATGGAACCCTATGAAATTTAACAAGTATTTCCCAATGGAGTAGTTAAGTTACAAACTATAGATGCGGTTAGATTCACATTGTTGGTGAATTGACACATATTGAAGATATATAAACAACCATTTCAAAAAGATGATTTTCTTCTTTCATTGATGCATCTATATGGTCAAAATAATGGTTCAGATACAAATAATCAATCACAAGATAACACCTCAATAGCAGATACTATCAGTTCTCATAATGCCTCAGTACGACCTACATAGTTCATCTCCCGAGGTTACTCAGGTATAATTTACTATCCCACAATTTTATGCACACACAACACAGTTACTATGATTCCAAATCTTCTTCCAAGAATGCTTTGTACTATTGAAGGGACCTGTAGCTTCATGTATTAAAATTTATATAATCCTATTTAGGCCATGTTGTGGTAGGGGCATGTAGCTTAATACATGTGAGTTGTCACACTTCAGTTCAGAACTTCTTGCAGAAGGTACCTGCAATGCTATTTGTCTGATTATTAAAATTTTTACGCTACATTAATTGCAGTTTATCACCTTCCATTTCACTTTTTTTCACACATGTAACTTTAGTCCTATCATATTAAGTACATGCAACATGCTCATTCCATTCCACCTTGCCAATTCAAATTTCAAGTATTGAAACTGTCACTTCATATCTCACCATCTGTACATTCCGCTTCATTTCATTACATGCACCACCCTATCATTCATTTAACCATACACTACAATTAACTCTTATCAAATCAATATCATACTGTGGATGCTCTTCAATCAACCTCACATGCATAATATTCAATTAATCACATCCGAGAGGTACACATACTACACTACCATCATTAACATGGATTTCAAAAAGCTTTCATTATCTATTTACACTAAATTTAGCATTCTATCTATTCGTTATATTTATTTGAACCATATTCTAAAATCATAGCCTTTTCCTATTTTCACATGAAATGAAGTGAGGTCACTTCAAAACTTAAGTTGTGGGGGTAATAATCAGCCAAATTTTTCATTTTTCGCCACCAAAATCCAAATGTAGAAATAGACATGCAAACCCTTTCTATCTTAATGCTTTTTGCACCTGTAACCTTTTGTTGTTAATATTAGTTGTCAATTCCCTAGATCCTAGATTTTGAAAACCCAATTTAAGTTGAATTAAGTTGATATAGAGGAGGAAGGGATGTAATAGGAGAGTTACAGTGCAAGTACAATGGAAAAGTGCATGTGAATATAGCAGAATAGAGAGGGTTTGAAGGTTACCGAGTTAAAATTGAGTTGTATTTCTTGAACATTGAGCAGAGGTGGAGTATTTCACCATGGGAGGTGACATTATCTGAAGAGAGCCATAAGCTCACAAACAAATATTTGAGGGCACATTATGTCTTCCCATTTTCACAAGGGCTGGTTGGTTAGACTACTTCCTCAAATTGATAGAGTACAATGAAGAAATGACGAGGCAATTTGTAGCCACGTTACAATTTAATGAGGCCACAATCAAGGGGTTGAAGGTGGATCCTTCAAAGGTTGCAATTGCATAAGTATCAGGTCTACCTAGGGTTGGAGCTGGGTTTCCTGCTTGAGATAATGCAGTTGCAACCAGAGATAAGTTTAGAGAGCCAAGAGATAACCTAGACTTCTCATCACAAGGTTCTAAAAGACTATCATTTCCATGGGTATGGGCCTCATGTGACTCTTATATCATTAAGTATATTACATGTGATGGTAGGCTATTTCTATTATAAACTATTCATTTCAATTTGTTAAGTCATCTACGTAAAAATCTATTGGTCAATGTGCCCAATTATCTTTACAATTTTCTCAAAAGAATGGGGTTAGAGTATCAAAGGAAGCAAAATGATTTAGCCTTATCACATTATTTTTTGATAACCTTGTTAGTAAAAAGGAGTCTTAGGATCCATCATCCTCGAGTGTCTTGGGAGAATTTTGTAGCTTATCAAGACATTAATCGAATCCTTGAGGAACCTGCAGTGTCGGAGGTCCCAGAATCACCTGCTAGGTCTATAAGAGAAACCCCTCTTGCTTCACCTGTGGGTTCACCTACCCGTAGCCAAGGTGAAATTGAGGAACAAAATGAGCAACATTTACCACATGTAGCCTCTACACAACTTGCAACAAAAGAGACTCCATTTTCCTCTAAAACACCTAGGATAAGGAAAAAGAGAGGTAGTTCATCCACACCTTCTAAGGTACAGAAGAAAAATAAGGGTACATGAGAAAGGAAATCTACCCCACCTAGGCATTCAGACTATTTAAAGAAGGTGTTATGAGAGGAAGTGTAGAGAAACCAGAAGAGGAAACAAGGGAAAAAGGACAATAAGAAGAAAATGTTATGATGGCTGATATTGATTCGAAAAATGAAAGGAAATACCTTTGAGAATGTACATGTTCCTACAAAGAGAAAGTGGTATGTATCTACCACCTTTGAGCCAGATTCAAAGGATGTATTTTTTGCCAATAAGACAAGGAAGAAAACCCTAGTTATCCCTAGTAACGAGGGTTATGATTATACAAGGGGGTTGTGATGAGCAATTTTTAGAAAAAGAGGAAATGTTTTGGGAAGACAAAAATATTAAGGAGCTACAAGAAGCTCTATTAAGAATTAAACACCCAGAGGAACTAGTTCAAACCTATGAGAAAAAAGGATAAAGAAAGGGAGATAAAGATACAAGAGTTGGAAGAAAAACTACAAACATATGGACATGGGGAAAAATTGGACCTATTGGCATAGCTTGCCATGGTCAAAACAAGGAGTAAAGAAATTGCAGTTGAAAATCAGAAACCCCCTACTACAAAAACCTTAATTTATCATACAACTCTATCCCTTGGTTACCAACCGTGGAAGATTACTTAGGAATTTTCTCAACAAAAGAAAAATCAGAAAAAGGAAAAGGAAGAAATGATGGTAGAGCATACAAAGATACTGGAGGGTAAAGACATTGAGTCAAGAAAGTTAGCAATTAAAGTGGAAGAGGTAGCAGACAAGGCTGCCCAAATTGTCATGTGTAGATCTCCAGCCAGAAATTATGCCTTGTTTCTCTAACAAAAGTTTTTGAGTCTTCAATCCAGTAGGTTAATAAGCAACCAACCAGTTTCCATGAGCATAAAATTTGATTTTCTCAATATTTTTACTGATTCTACACCAGATTAGCAAGAACAACTTTGTGAGTATTATCTGTAGAACTATGTAGTGCCAGAGGAGATAGAATGGAACCCCTTGATGTTTATGGGGGATTTATAGGTAAGGGCACTAGCATCCTACTTTAGAAATGAAAGATTCAGGGGTGAACTCATGGAGGAGTATGGGGAGGGGGAAAAATTAGTTCCTCTCCCAGTGAGAAAAGAATCCAAGGACCCTAATGCAATCATAAATTAATGGTTACAACTTTTGGATTACAAAGGACTAGGAGGAAAGATCATGAGGTCGAGGATGCAAGATTATAACAAAATATACACATTGACAGTTGGATTGGTTCATCATTGTTACAAGTATGTCTAGGAGAGATGGGATTGTTTGACTCTAGAATTACAGAGGAAAGAGCCACATTCAATGTACAACTTCATGGCCATGATTGAGAGAGTGCGCAGGTATATGGATATTATTGTTGACAAAGCACTTAAATGGCTACCACTTACATTCCAACCACCAATACTCCTTTATCTAGTGCCACATTGGACAAGAGATAAAATGGAGGAATGTGAGCAAGCTAAACTTACCAGAATGAGGAGACTTTCATGCTACAGAGGCTTTTACCTAAAGTAGATCAAGGGAGTGAGCATTATCATGGATCTTGGAGAAATTACACTACATTACAACTTCCAGCCCTAGTTGATTTGCTTGAGGGTAAGCAAAAGGGTAGTTGGGGGGAAATGATGAGTCCATATATTAGTTAGTTTTTATATCTTTTATACATACTTATAGCTATCTTTGATACCTATTATGCAAACCTTGAATTTGATTTAAGTATATGGAAATATAATTATGATGTGATGGTTAATGCATGATTTATGCTTGAATATGTATGAATTGTGATTGAATCTCTATGCTTAGTCATGGTTGTTAGTATGTGTGCATGTTTTGTGAACTAATCCCTTACAACCAAAGGAGGCACTATAGCCCACAATAACTATAGCACGAAGCCTACAACTGAAGGAATTCCTGAACAAAATGGGGGAATCCTAAAAAAAAATGAACACACATGGAGACATTTAATGAAGGAGATAATGCATCATTATGGCATTCAATAAATATACTAGAGAAGGAAGAATCCTAATGTGATTGGAATTCTAAACTGATTTTAAGCATTTTATGTTATAGTATATTACAAACAGAGTCACAATCCAATTTGGACTCTTCTTCTTTTTTAGTTGCATTTAGAGTTAACTGAATCTTTGTTACCCTCTGAAATCCAGGGAGTGGTCATTAAAGGTTTCAGTTCAAACTCCTATTTTGAATAAGCTCCCTTATGCCTATATGTGCAACACATTGGTTGAGTATTGAGTTAGCTTTCAGTCAATTAGTTCTTAGCAGTTATCAAATACTCTTTCAATTTTCAGTTGAAATACATACTGTTTATTGTGCAATTATGATTTCATGAATAAGATCCTTGATCAAAATCTTATGTGATATTTTGGATTTGTGCAACGAATGAATTTGAGTTAGCATGATTATATTGGATCCAAGGAGTTAGATTTGGTTTTAGATTAAGTGAAGACAACTACTTGAGCAAGGGCCACTCAAGGTAACTTTCCTTCACTCCTTTCTTTCAGTTGTTTCATTTTTGTTCTTAGTTGTTACTTTATAAATGCAGTTTGTGTTAATAGATTCTTTATATTTTAATCATTAATGGATGCATGATTAATCTTTATTTCATAAGTCATACTATAATTACTAGAGTTGTACTCTGGAGTGTAGAATAGGTTTAATCACCAGTTCAATCATTTCCAGCATTTACTTTTGAACAATAGTTAGCTCTGGTCTTATACTGTAGGTACCCATAGCCATAGGAACAACTTTACTTTCCTTACTGTTTTGTAGTTTTATGTTTTTTCAGCAAGTTTAATATCTTTACTAGATTGATTTAGGTAGTTTCCAGTCTTTGAAAGCACGTATAGTGCCAATACCATCACAAGTCTACTAGCCCTGGTTGATAATTTAATGGTCTTTCCAAGTGTTAATTGGGCTGTTTAGTTAGGTTTCCCCCTCTGAATTGTGTGATCACCACCAAGTTTACTAGACACTAGTGAGGAATCTACAATTGCTAACTAAATTTAACCAGTGATTAACCAAGTTTATTTACACTAAAACTATCCATAGGGTGTTTTCATATCATCTAGTTCTCTTTTTTCATAATAGATGTTTTCTCTTACAAACTTTACAATATCAATCCCGTGATGCTTATAGTATGTAATGAGCCACAAAATACTAGTTGAAGCAATAATAACCAATATCCAATTCAGTTAAATGAAAGAATAACTAGAATGATACTGGCAAGTGTTAATAGCAAGAAAACCCACAAAAGCACAAAGCCTATTGTTGCTTCTTATGTCAATTTGAAAGGAAAAAGTGTGGTATATGATGTAGCTAAAAGTCTTCAATGTATGTCACAATAGGATCAAACAAACATAGCTAATAACTCGCAACCCAAAGCCTTCAAGTTATTTCCAATCACAAACATATACACAATTTCTAAAGATGATAAAGCAACTCAAAGACTACAAAATTAGATTTAGAGTACCTTCTAGAACACTTGATTCCATGTCATGATTCAATTATATACAATATAATGCAATAGAAAAGATGTAAGAACAATCCCAATGCACCACAAGATTAATCCAAGATAAATATTGGATGCCAACTTGCTTCTTTTTATTGATTGAATTTGATTTACACTTTGAACACAAAGTTTCAATGCACTTTTCAATTCAGTAGTGTTTCACTTCATTAGCTAAAAGATAAAAATTACAAAAGAGCCCCCATCTTATTTATAGAGAGAAGCTAAGAGCAAAAATAGGAAATCCACAACTACTTTGACTTATTCACAAACAAAGTCCAATTTGATTTGGGACTATGTTGTTTTTACATGTAATTGCATATTACAAAAGACATGTAAAATGTCATTTATAAACTACATAATACATAAAGGAAAACTTGAAAAACAAACTAAAGTATTTACAAGCATGTTCTCTTCTTCTTCAACATTCTTCTCCAAAAAATCTTCATATCTCTTCAAAGCGGCCTGAACTTCAATGTCATTTGGCCCTGATGCATAACTGGAGATAGCTAGAACTCGTGTGATGGTGTCCTCTATCCTGATACGTACTTTTCTATGCTTATCCAATATCATTTTCAAATCAACCAGAATCACTTGGAAATCTACTAATTTATTAATGGAAGCTAATGAAAAAGCTTCTGATTCAATCTCAGTACAAATTAGTGAAGTGAATTCGTAGACAACTGCATCCACAAGAAGAGTTTTCTAATTGTCATCCAATAAATGGCGCGAAAGATCTTGTCAAATAATTCTTCATCTAACCTTATGACCACTTTTCTATTGACATTTTTTATATTCTTACTCTCCTTATTGAAATTGGTAGCAACTACTAACACAAATTCTAGATTCTAAGCTGATACAAGAAAGGAAGAAACCGAATGAATACCACTATTAAGAACACATTGCATGCTTGAGGCAATAGGTTGCTTGTTCATTCTTTCCAAGAATTTAGACATATCCATGTGTCCAGTCTTCGTGTCTCTGATGTTGTCCACATCAGACTCCATTGAAGTAGTTGGGAAAACCCCTTGTTACTTGTACTTCGTGTTTTTTCTTCTTTGAAGAAGGATCAATCATTTGGGAAAAAACTACAAAAATAAATTTCAAAATTGTCTAGTGTTAGGAAAAATTTCAAGTGTTGTGTAGTTGCAAAAAAATATGCGTTCCTACATCTTTGAAGTATCTTGGTGTGTAGTTTAGAGAAAATTATTTGAACTACATGGGAATTTCTTTTTTAAGTGCAAAGCCAGAAATTTGTTTTTCCTTTACATAAGGGTAAGGCAAAAAATGTAGTTCAAAGAAAATTCTCTGAATTGCACTTAGGGTAGATCAAAGGATGTAAGTCAGAGAAAATTCTTCGAAGTGCATGGGGTAAGTCTTTTGGATGCACTTTGAAGAATTTTCCCCAAAGTTCATGGGAATCATGCATGGCAAAGGATGATGTTGTTCGGGGAAAATTCACCGAATGACATAGGTGTGTGTGATATTGGTGTTGTTCGAGAATTTTCCCCAAACAACATGGAGACTCGGTATTAGATGTTTGTGTTATGTAGGGAAAATTCCTCACATGACACAAAGACTATGTTTTGGATGTTGTTCGGGAAAATTTTCCTGAACAACCAAAAGATGGTATTGTTCTAAGATGTTGTTCGAACAAATTTTCCCGAACAACATATGGATCGAGGATGATGTAATAGGTTTGCATAAGATGGTTTGTAGGATATATGTAGGATGTTATTCAGAGTTTAATCTCTGAGCAATATTGTTTGAGGTGTTATTTAAAGATTGAACCCAAAATAATATTTGTTTTGAACATTACAGATGAAGGAAAGTAAACCCATGATGAAAATCGTAAAAACATATGCAAAAAAAACCTAAACAATCCAAAACAAAAATGAAACAACACAAAAAAAAAACCTAAACACGTTTATCAATGTAGCGGTCAGAATAGTGAAAGCGTAAACAATCAAGGTGAAAACCAAAACAATGTTTACATACTTGCGAACCCTAAATAATGGCAAGAAACCCGATCGAACTTCATGAAAATTTGGCATGAGCACTGTGAGGAGCAAACTAGAAACAAGAGACATTTCGATGATCAAGAAATAAAAGTATAATTAAAAATAAATGAGTTAAAACCATAAATAAATCAACATTAAAATTGGCATTAAAGTCGAATGTGTGGATCCAGGAGTGTAGTTGTGGAGAATTTCTCTATGACTACACTCAATATGCATTTTACAAACATATGAAATCGTGCTAAAATTCAACCATGTTGCATGTGAAGAAAAAAATCACTAACTCTTGAAAATCTTTTGTGAATTTTCAAAAGGTGGAAAGATGACCCAATCGAAATGTCTTTTCGAGGGGTTAGACTACGCACAAGAACAATCTAAATTTACCTCGATATGCATGCTTAGAGGATGTGGGCTACAAAAAGGACAAGTTTCGTAGGGTTTATTCCATGAATTGAGCATGAGAAATTCAAGGATAACACTCACCAAGTTAGACACCTATAAAACCTACCAGGAATTGAGATGCCATTCAAAGTGCTCGAGGAAAGCAAAATACTAGGATATGACAAGGATATAACTGTTGACACTTAATTCTGTATCAACTCGAGTTTTCCATTAACGAAACTGGTTATTCTTCTTCTAATTAAACTCTCTAAGTTCTTTTTGCATGTGCTTGCCTCCGAGAAAATGGTATTTTATCTTGTTAGTTTTTGAATAATATGGCATGTAATTCGATTGAGTTAACTCCAATTTGGTGTATGGACAATAATAGGTAATGAATTCTGTAAAATTGAGTTGAGGAAAATGCATTGCTAGAGTTTACCCTAATTCATATGCAGAATATCAATATACTAATCATGCAGGTAACATGAGAGGACATGAGCACCTCACGGTAGAAGCAGTCTAAGGAAGAGTTTGAATTCCCCACACCATAGATGATTCCCACTTATGGACTGGGAATGGATACCCATTTTGGGGGCTTCAATGAGTATGAGTTTATGGAGAGGGTTCAATGACTTGACGCCAACCTATGTGCTATGGTTGCCAATGGGATGCATTTGGCAACAGGGTTCTCGTTAGCAATGGGGGCCCCAAAGTTAGTTCCAAAATGCACGAAGTGGTATGATATAGATAGAAGGGTGGTCCTGAAGGAAGGAAGATTGTCTGAAGACCTATTTATAGATGACATCACTTACACATTTAGAATTTTAGTATTCACAAAGATGAATACATTGGAAATAAAGGAATCAACTAGGGCATACATGAATATGGAAGAGCACAAAAAGAAGGTCATGTTGTCGACCTTGTTCCAGGAGAGGACCAAGCCTGTGTCTATAATGCCAAAGAACATACTAAGGTCACTTTTCATTCAGGAAATACAAGACATGATAACCTTGTTGAGTAGGATGGCGGGTAGTAGAGATGCTAGTAAATTTGAATCATGGATGTATGAGGTTATCAGGTGTATGAGGGATAACCTTGTTTGGATTCATTGGGTCAAGTTTATCAGTGACAATTTGTATGAACACATTAAATCATTTTAGACCTTAGAGTGGTTCAGTATCTCCTCATATACTATGTATTCATGTGCCCTAAGGGCCAATATTCAAGGATTAAGTATAGGAGTTATGGGTCGAGAGCTAGGGTTGAGGTTAGTTCACCAACATTTTCCACAGATTGTTGCTAGTCAATATCGAGATCACTACCATAGGGTAAATGATGCCTTCTCAATGAGGCTAGTCAAAATAATGGAGGGAGACAAAGCTAAGAGAATATCCCTTGAAGAATAAGAGGCTATTCACTACAATGGGTGTCGGTATATCCAATTCCCCACATTCTCTTACATCATAATAGAAGTGTTCTCGGGTTATCCCTACATGTTGCCAAAATTTCCTATAGATAAAATGGTGTTGCTAGGATTTGAAAGGTAGGTGATGTAGTCCCATGAGGTATACCTAACAGCTTGTAAGAAGGGACCGATTAAATTTCCTATTATCATAGGGAATTATAAATGTGCTTCAACCAAGAGTGCTAAATTATGTGATGGTGAATTAAAGTCATATGGGTTGGAAGCATTCATGTTGAAAAGGAGTAATTATGACCTAGCCAAGAGACTGGCTAAACAAATCAACAAGAAGTATGCTCACATTCCCCATCTGGAGGACTTTTGGAATGATTGTGAAGACGAATGTGAAGCTAGGAAGCGGTCTTATCGGATGCTGACAATAGCCCAAATGACAACTTTTGGGACACATGATGTTTAAGAGGAAATGGTTGTGGACAATGGTGATGTTGAAAACCCCATGCATGAAGTATAGAAGGTCTACAATGAACTTATTCAATACCCTAATTGGTGTCAGAGATGAGGACTATAAGAGAAATCTCCAGGAAAGCAATTGAGTTTAGTCAATCTTGGATAAATGGATATGTCGGATTGTTGAAGGAGGCCAGAGTAACACCCATATACCCTTACGGGAGAAAGAGGAAACAAAATATGATAAGTGACCTGGGGTATGATAATTGTTTGGACAAGAAAAGGAAAATAATAGAAGATAAATTTGTTGAGGAGAGTAAAGAAAGGATCCTTGAAATATCAAGTCATGGGGTTTCATTGGCTTCTTAGCTGGATGATCCAAATAGAGAGACTTTGGCTATTCCTACAAATATGCAGAGGACACTAATAATGGCATCTTCTCCATCGTATTACCAAGAACGAAGCTCTTGACCCCAAAAGAAGTGGCTATGAAATCACAAGTGTACAGTCAGACAAGTTCAACATCTCAACAAGTAGCTACCATGTTTACTTCTCCTCCGTTGGTGAGTACAACAACAATGAAACAAACCTTGGGAGAAGTGCATTTAGCATCAAAGGGTGAACTCATGATAACTATGAACCATGCCCTAAAGAGGCAAAAAAATGGACCACTCTAATACAACAATTGCAAGGACAACAATAAAGGAAATTTCCAATAGTTCATTGTTGAGAAGGAGCCTAAAATGGAAGTATGTCCAGATGTTGAGGATGATGTGGAAGTCATAATGGGCCAAATCACTTAAGAGATGGGGAATTCAAAAGGAGAAACCACCATGGAAAAAAAGGTGCTACCTCAAAATGAGAAGATGGGTGCCACATCTCAAGTACCCATTTCATTAATAGAAGAAGATGAAGTGCATGAAGAAGCACTTAAAATAGGTGTAGTTGAGGATCAACCTCAACGAATGAAATTTGAAGGAGAGACTATCATTGAGCAACGTTAGGGCCAAGGAGAAGGTCCAAATACAAGCAAAGATGATGAGTCTGCCCAAACCCTGAATGAAGAACAAGGAGGGGGTGAAAACCTATTGCCTTTGAACAACATGAACCATTGGTTCAAGAAGGTAATGTTGAGAGGGAAAAGAAAGGGGAAGAGGAGATGGGACTTGAAGAAGGAGAATAAAGAAAGCAGGACCAAATGAATCATGACTCCTTACCATTAGGAGGTGACGTAACAAATGATTATGAGATTGTGAAGGATGACACTCATGTGCCAAGAGAAGAGGTTCCTAGACAGCTGAATCAACAAGAACATAGGCAAGAAGAGGTAAGGTCGAGCGAATACATACTTGATTGGTTGGCTCAATAATTAGCTCTTCCATTGCAAGTAGAATTGGTTCCTCTAAAATTTAAAAGTATAATGCAGGAAATGGAAACCCCAAAGCCTAAGATCGGAGTAAGGGTTAGAAATGCAGTTAGGTGAGATTCTGATGGAGGGAGGATTCTCCAAATAGCCACGCCTATTGGTGAGAAGTATAAGCATGAGGTAACAACTAGGGATTACCAAATCTCTATAATCAACTTGGGACACTCTTCGCAGGAGTAGGAGTTAGAGGAAATGAGAATGAATTTAGAAGCAATTGTTACCTAGATGAGGAAGGATAAACAAAAGAAAAGAGAACTGAAGGAGTGCATCACTCACTTGAAAAATTTCATCAAGGCCATAGTCCGACCAAGTTAGTCATTGATGGAGCTACCACTTAATCCATTGTTGATGTCCAAGGAACAAGTGGACTCTATTGAGTGATTGAAGCATAAGATAAGTGTGTTTGATGATTAGATGGGACACCTGGTGTAGTAGGGCAAGGGAAGAATAAGAGAAGCAGTTAGCAAATTCAAAGAGGCATTCCGTTGGCTTGATAAGTCTAAAAGACTTTTAGCTAAATATAAGGATTGCATGGAAAAAAATGATACAGAGGTGCGATGGTTGGATGGAGTTCGCAAGGTGGATGTCCATGTGCTGATAGAGGGAAATGTGGTTACAGAACAAGATGTTTTGATGTTAAAAAAGTGGAGATTGCAATTGAATTGGGAAAGTGATACGTTATTGCAATGTATAACATGATTGGAGAAGATCATTGTGAAGAGTGAGAAAATGGTAGATAAAGATTTAGACCTTATAGAGATGCTTACACAACAAGATTGCTATCCAGATTGAATAGGGCAAGATGATGCCAAAGTGAGAGCATTCAGAGGTTGATCTGAGAGGATAAGTAATGACCTTGTTTGGTCATTAAGTTAGGAAGTCTTGGATGAAGTGATCAAGTGCAAAAATCACATGAATAGGTATGAAGTTGATATGTTACAAAGGAATGAATCCATAAGGAAGGTGACAAAAGAATATGCATGACATAAGTATAGTTGGAAATTGATGCAAAATATCTCAAGGGAAGATATGAATCAGGTGTTGTCTGCCTTCAGGGAATACATCTACAAAGAAAAGGCACGGATGAATTCGTAGAAGAAATGTTCGAGGAGTAGTGGGTAATTGGGAAAGGAAACACCTAGGTTTTTGGTCAACTAATGCTATGACAAGTTTTCTTGAGGTACACTAGAAAAAGTTGCTTTCGGACCTGATGGTGGCAGAGCCTGGGAATTGTGAAGAAAATATCAACAGGTTTTTTGTATTTTTGCAAAGACTCAAGTGAACCTGATATGCATTTTGCCCATGATTTCGAGACTTTTGTTCGTGAAGAAGGAAGCCAAAGTGCCTTTGACTCATTTTCAGAATGGGGAAAATATCTCTAGTGCTAACTATCTTTTGTGCCACATGTTATGATTTGATTAGATTAGTTCTACTCAATCATGTGCTTTTTGAAACTCTTGGGGGCCTTGTATTCTATAAAAGGCCAGAAGTAATTCTTTTTAACGAATCAAAATTTGCTGAACTTGGTAGACATAAGATTGGCATTTTACCAATTTTATCTCTATTTTCATGTTTTCTATTCAGTTTCAAACTAAAAACTTGTATATTCCATAGAAGTTGCTAATACCAAAACTGATTTGAAAGCTATTTCTTGATATTGAATCTTACATAGCCGATTGTTTATTCATATCAGAAAATCTAATGTGTTATGCCAGATTCAGGTGCATATTGACACTTTTCAATGGTAAATAGTTGTTTATCTTCTTTAAAATTCTTGCATCATTCTATGCATAGTTGTGAAGCGATTTGGTGAGGTATAAAATGGGTTTGCTTTGATTTAGTGCATTTCTTGGTGTATATATGGATAATAACTGAGAGCCCCTTAATGCTTTTCTTTAATTAGATGTTAATTATTTCATACAAATGGTTTGAATTCATGAAATGTTCCTACAAATTATTCATATTCATAAAACTATGGAGTAATACATGTTGAATCCGCTATATCTGTATGTTACCCTGTTTGTTATATTTGCTCTGAGACTTGAAAACCATAGGCTTCTCGTGATTAACAATATTTTTTGCACAACAAACCCTGAGCGAACCTAGTACATCAAGACTTGACATTCCCGAGCCTTGGGATAACTAAGATCGTCTTTAACCAAAAATCTTAGTGATTCTTTCCAGATAGATAGGTTCTTCTGTTCATTTGAGAAAATATTTTATCTGCATGTTGGTGTTTGTAACATCCATGTCAACAGAAACAAATGAAAAACATAAAATTTCTATTCTAAATTATTTCAAACCTTAGATAGAGCTTAATAAAGGAGTTAAAGTATAGCAATAATAAGCACTCAAAATAAATGTTACCATAAATTCTATTGTTGAATATGATATGCTCCAAGCGATTGGTATGTGGATGGTCTTTGCTTGAAGATTACCTATTTTCATAGCATATACTTAGCTTAAAATGTGACGATGAAATGGATAAGAGGGTGCCTCAATTTAGAGATTTTTGGGAGAGGTAATGGATGGTTGAGATGTTATGGAGAGATCAATGGTGGAGGATGAATGCGAGGATTTCCCTAGGATTGAAGAGAGAACGAAAGGTTGAGATGGAGGTTGTTGAAATATGAAGGGATATGATGTATTTTCCAAATTTAGTAAGTGGTTGCAACCATTGGAGACACAAGGGACAAGCGTACTTAAGATTCATTTATTCTTGGAATTGGTGGAGATAATATTGGGACCATGAGGGCAAGTGTTCTTAGGTGTCCTTTATTTTTGAAATTGGTGGAGAGAAAATTAGAATCTCGAGGATAAATGTTTGTAGGTGTCCTTTATTTTTGGAATCGGTGGTGAGAATATTGGAACCATGAGAACAAGTGTTCTTAGGCATCCTTTATTCTTGTAATTGGTGGAGAGAATATGGCTTATAACAAAATAATAATAGTATTTAAGTATTTTAGCCATGCGTGAAGTGGAAAATATGTGTAAATAATAATAAAATTATTTATTTATGTGAGATAGAAAATGGGCTTAATTTAATTAGTTGGGGGACATAGGGTGACTAAGTGTTTTAACTAGGTGGTCTATTAGGATAAAGGTATACTAGGAAAATATATGGGGAAATATTTAGGTGTCCACTTACTATAATAGGAAAATAACATATTCCATTTCTAGGGTCATGAAAATTTGACAAAGACATCTTCTATTTTATTTTGTCAAATAAAAATATACATATAATAGTTAAGAAGTCATCATAATTAATGATTGAAATTTTTTATTTAGAAGTTTACACAATAATAATATATGATAACAATAATATCAACGTGTAAGGAGGTTTTTGTATAGCTCTGAGAGATTAAAGTTCCTTTAGAGTGTTTTAAAATAATGTTATGCAAAATTTACGAGTATAAGTGATTTTTTTTTTATTATAGGTTGAAGATTTTTTTTTTTTTTTTTAACTTTTATTTTTGGTAAGCTTACCATTTCGGTGGGATAGTAAATCTCGTTATTAATAGCTCTAGGTTGAAGATATTTACGAAACATATCCAAATTTTCTATTTTTTTGTAATAAACATTTCCTTTCACAATCTAGTAGTAAAGTCATAAAAATTTACTTGTAATGAGTTGTTGGTATCACCCTCGTGTTGGAAATAAGTCATCCCTTTTGTATTCTTGGAAACAAAATTTTTGTTTGTAGGTAAAACGAATTTAGAATAAATTATTCCAATGATGAATCTATGTTAACAAATACAACTAGATTCATACGTTTCTAAAATTGTAAGTGTGAAACAAATGTATATAGTTTTAATTAAAATTTATTCACATGTATAGCGACATTAGAAGATGTAAGGTTTTTGTTTCAAAGAATTGAAGACATGCAATGTTTTATCACTAAACCTCTCTCTCTATACATATACAATTATAAGTAAATGTACATATATGCAACTATATATATGCATATATAATGGTATATATTTATATATAATTATAGTTTTACAATGATATATATTTTTATGAAAAATGTTGTTTGCATTTTTTTTATCTACAATAGTGGCTTAACCTAGGATCATTATAAGAGTTGAAATGAAACCTAGAGGTGAGAGATGGAGGGTGTTTTGAGTGGCTTTATAAGAGTTAGAAATGAGCAAGAACAACAAATTCCCTTTGTGAGTAGGAGAAACAATGAATTCCACTGGTGAGTAGCTAAGAACATTGAATTCCATTTGTGAGTAACCTAAAAATGATTGAAAATTTGATTGCTTCTTGTGTAAATTGATTGTCACTAAAAATTTGGCTTAAAAACAATGAAGCCTTCATTGATTTCATGCATATTGGTTGTTGTCATTGAAAATTGGCTTAACAACAATGAAGCCTTGCATGAATTTTATTCATATAGGTTGTTGTGAATGTTGATAACCAGTAGTTGAGCACCCTAACTTCACACTTCTAATTATCCTATGTGAAAATTTCAAATCACTCCCAAATTTTTATAGTAGCTTACTTGGCAAGTCCCTTGCTTATAACTTTCGTTTCAAGGCCACATAATCAAATATGATGCCACATCAACATGCTTTTTGTCAAGATGTAGTTTACCAATACTTGTGCATTCACATCATGGGTAGTTGAGTATTGATGTGGCATCACATGATTGGTTGCTTTTTAGATCAAAGGAATACATTTTGTTCAATTATGGGTAGTCATATCACAACTATTGGTCCAATATTGATAAAAAAATTGGACATTATATAAACAACTACTATCGCAACTATTGAAACATGCTCAACTAGTGGATCCTCTCCTCTATACATAAATAAAATGAAATGGAAGATTAGACTTAAGGTTTGATTTTTAAACTCACTAGATAGATAGAATAATATTTTATGAACTTTTGCTTAATAATAAAACAAGGCCTAAGTGAATAAAATGTGACATTATTAACACTTAATCATGATTAAAAAAATGAAATTTATGATATGATATTTGAAGGATCTTTGAGTACAGATCATCACTTTCAAATGACCACTTGAGTTACCAATTTGGCGACGGTCAATCCTGTTAAATGACATTTTCAAATGCAAATAGCCGGTCTACTGACCGGCCGTAAAAGTTTGAGGTCAAAAGACGGCAACATTGTATTTCTTTCTTCCATGTATGTCATTGGTTGAAGATGAAAATTCAAAATGTGCATAGGTTCCCTCAAGCGCGCTTCATAGACAGAATAGTTTAGCGAGATATTATTATTATTAAAAGGCTAAGTGGGGGCAAAATATAGAGAGAATAAAAAGGCAGCGGGGCGCAGGTGAAAAAGAGAAAAGGGGAAAAAACGGGATGCGAGCGGGAAGAGGGATATTCAAAATCAAACGGAAACACGTATTACCCTTGTTCGACTGAAACCCTGACTTGGGGTTTTTCCTGCAACTTGATTTTCCAGCGGTTTGTGCAAGTATGGCAAGCCGCCATGATAAGGATAAGGGCGTAAATGTGCAGGTTTTGCTACGATGCAGGTACTCTTTTTAGTAATTTTGTGTGATTCTGTATCTATTTTGTTTTCACTGTTTTCTGATCTTTTTCTCTTTGTATTCTTTGGGTGGTTTTTAGGCCGTTTAGTGAAGAAGAAGTGAGAAGCAATGCGCCTCAGGTGGTTTCTTGTAATGAATGGCAGCGGGAAGTTACCGTCTGTCAAAATATCGCTAGTAAACAGATAGATCGGACATTTACCTTCGATAAGGTAATATCTCTTTCCTTTATCACATATTAAGGGGAAAACAAGAACATCTTTTTGATGCAAAGATAAATGCGGAGTTCATTCTGCGGGCTTTGGCCGAGCTTCTAGGTTTTAGGGGGGAAATGCACGGTTAGTTTGTTTGCATCAGTTCTCCAGTGCGTTGTCGTTCTCCATATTAAACCTATACGGCGGAGCATTTTCATTTAATGCCATCAAACACTATCTTAAACCAAACAGTGGTCTAAGTAATACGTTTTAGTTGTAAATTATTTTGGTAACTTTCAACTGCCCACGGCCTGAATGCCAATTGATTTCTACACTAAACAGGCCAAGCTACGCACATGTTCTCTGGAATATTCCCGTGCGAGAAAATTCTTAAGCGGTTACCGATTTTCATCATTAGAAAACTTTGAAAAAACATGCGGATGTTAGCGGCATTGTTATTTGTGAGTATAAAGTCATTGATTGACAGTCTAGGGCTTCGCTGCTGAGAGGGTCTCATAGCCACGGCAGTGTTTATTGTTTAGAAGCATGTTTAATTTTGAATTCCCAATGATAAAGATCTAAATGACCTGGCGAGATGTAGTTCTACACACTCATTCATGTCTGATATTATGATATTGCCAGCTAGAATTAGCTGGTGTTCATGACATTTTCCTAAGAAGGCTTGTGTGGGTGCTTGGAGGAGGTGATCAATCAAATGTAAGTGAATGCGTTTCTACCTAAACAGCTAGCCTGAGGGATTTGCGAAGATCATCAATAGGCAATAAGTAAAATGGAATAATCAACGAGTGATAAAATTAACCCAGTGAATGAAATGTAAATGTTTTCAATTGACCACAAAATATGTCAGGAAAGATCCAACAAAGGAACTCATTAGGGAAGAAACAATATTGCATGGTACCACCTAACAGTGAAGAATATAAGTCTTAGTTTTTTTTATAGGTTCATGTTAGCACCGTCTTTTAACAAAATTGGTTGCAGTAGGACAGTTATTGATTTTTTATGGAACTATTGCTTGCTTTTCTGAGTTGCTCACACATCAGAGGGCAAGTGCTCAGTCAATGCCTACATCATCTTGGAATGATTGGTCTCTTGTTTCACACACATTTTTTTCATCGAGGGAGTAAGATATAGCTTGATAATATCAAGCTATATGATCTGCTATTTGTTGACATCACCTTTCTATAGCAATGCTATTTTTAGCAAGCAGACTGCAGTTTGCTATGAACATTGACCTTTCAATTGTAAATATTGATGGTGTTCCAACAAGGCAAACCTGTAAGTATAATAAAAAAAGAAAAATACCTTCTCCCATTTGTTCTACCCGGGTGATCACAGTTGGTGGTGTATACTTCCAACAAATTCTGAAAATTAGTTTATAATTCCAAATCTCTCTGTGGGATTAGGCAAAATTTTCAAATTTGAATCATTTTGATATTAATCTCTGAAGTTTCCCATTTACCCCTGTTTGAAGAATAGAAATATATATGCTATACAGTTGAAGGATTCCCGTTAACCTGATGTATGGTTCAAAACAAATTTTCTTTGAAAAGAGAATTATATTTATTTTCAAAGTTCATTTATGATTTTCATTTTATCTTAAAATATATGTACTATAGGAGCAACTGATAAATCACGTGAGAGTAACTTTTAATCTTTTAATACATTGCAACTAACAACACCACTTGTTAAATGCAGGTATTTGGTCCATCTGCACAACAGAAAGATCTGTATGATCAAGCTGTGGTTCCGATAGTAAATGAAGTTTTAGAAGGTTTCAATTGTACCATCTTTGCTTATGGACAAACCGGTACAGGGAAAACTTACACTATGGAAGGTGAATGTAAGAAGACCAAGGTAAGCTTAAGTGCATAGCTACACATGTCATTAAGGATGAGTTTTAGTATATCATTTCCTTGACCAATTATTAATATCTTCAACACCAGTATGCATCCAAAGAGTTTTGAAACTATTCTGTGTTGAATTTTATTATAGTAATTTAGTCTTTCTTGTTTTGTATTTGTCACTTTTAAATCAAGTTTGAGCGAAAGCCAAATTAGCATTTGTGTTATTGGTGTATGCAACAAACAAAATCTCTCAATGGTAAAGGAGCTTTGATGCAAGTTTGGGAAGGATTGCATTTTATTATTCTTGTATGCACTTTTAAAAATAGATGTATCATATATTAAATCAAGTTTGAACCAAAACCAAATCAGCATATGCATCATTTGTGAATGCAACAAATGTAATCTATTAATGGAAAAGGAGCTTGATGCAACTTTAGGATGGATTGATTTATTTGCTATCAAGCAGTCTTTTTTTTACATAGTTGTGTATGAGACAAGCACGTTCGTCATTCTGTCTTGTAAGCATTTTTTTGCATTGTTGTATGATCTTTATGAACACAAGTCTGATTAAATTTCTCAGTATGCCATTTGTATCTGAAACTTGACAATATAGAGGAATCTTTCACACCTGCAGGGAGGGCAGAATGGAGAACTTCCTTCAGATGCTGGTGTGATACCAAGGGCTGTTAAACAAATATTTGACACATTGGAGAGCCAAAATGCAGAATATAGTGTCAAGGTCACATTTTTAGAATTGTACAATGAGGAAATCACAGATTTGCTTGCACCTGAAGAATTGTCAAAGATTGCAATAGATGAAAAACAACGAAAGCCATTGGCGTTGATGGAGGATGGGAAAGGTGGAGTTCTTGTGCGAGGCCTTGAGGAAGAAATTGTGACAAGTGCAAATGAAATCTTTACTTTACTTGAACGAGGTTCTGCCAAGCGACGCACAGCAGAAACACTTCTTAATAAGCAGTCTAGGTAAAGTAATTTATCCGTTGTGTTCCTCATCCTCTACGTGTCAAATTGCCCTTAGTTTTGAATTTTGACATGTTCATTTTCTGGATGCAGTCGTTCACACTCATTATTTTCTATAACAATTCATATTAAAGAAGCTACACCAGAGGGTGAAGAGTTAATTAAATGTGGAAAGCTTAATCTTGTTGATCTTGCTGGTTCAGAAAATATATCCCGCTCAGGGGCCAGGGAGGTGAGGTGATTCAAAAGTACCAAACCTTTAGTGGGCAGAAAAGTTTAAGGTTTATTAATAGAGCTTGCTTTGCATACAAGTGGTGCCCCTAGCCTCTTTATTGAGGGAAATTCTTTGGGCAACTGATATGCTTGAGTTACAAATGTAAAATTGAAATGCAAGTGTCCGAATGAACTTGGATTACTAAAAGCATTTTAGATGCAGCTTGGGGCTGATTTAGACAATGATTAGGTATAAATATTCTAAATAATCTGCAGGGTCGTGCAAGGGAGGCAGGAGAAATTAATAAAAGCTTGCTGACTCTGGGTCGTGTTATCACTGCTCTTGTGGAGCATCTGGGACATATTCCCTACAGGTAACTTTGTATTAGGTTCTTTGGTATACTGAAGTTTGAGTTGAACTATTTATTATGATAAGGGTTTTGTACTGCGTTATGTTGTCTGACTCAGAAAATGTTTACAGGGATAGTAAGCTCACAAGATTGCTACGTGATTCGCTGGGAGGGAGAACAAAGACTTGCATTATAGCAACTGTTTCACCATCTGTTCACTGTCTTGAAGAGACATTAAGCACTTTGGACTATGCGCACAGAGCAAAAAATATAAAGAATAAACCTGAGGTTTCCTTTTCTGGCCTTTATATATTCTGCTGCATTGATATTATGAATATTTAACAAAATGTGAAGGGATCTGTATTGAAAGGGGATGGCATGCTTTGTCTGCATGATATATATCATATAACTTAAGATGGATATAGAACACTTATCTTTCTTGTGGTGCGACTGGTCTCAGCTCCTGTGCTATACTGTTAATGTCAGCGGTTTGATATAATTTTCAACACTAGTTATATTTATTATTTATTATTTTGAGTGTGTGGTTTCTACTGTTTATTTGGCGAGTTGGGATAATATTCAGAAGAAAAATGGGCGGCACTTCAATCTTTTTGATGTTTGCATGTCTGTTTAAAAACAAAATATTCATGCAGTATAAAACTAACACACTTCTTTAAAAAGTAGACAATTATCTGTTTAGTGCTACAATTTAATCTTCTACACTAAATAGATCTAAGTAGAAAGTCTGGTTAGTTATTGGTTGCTGTTCTGGCAATAAAGTTCAACTTCTGTTATAGCATCAAATGTGAGTTGATCACTGATTGGTCTTGTCTTTTTGAGTTTTGGACCATTAAAATTTTATGCTTGCATTTGAAGATTTAGTGCAAAATACATTATAATAATAATTATTCAATACATTATGCTTCTCCTTGTGATCAATGCAAATTTATGTTTTGGAGGAAGGCATTCTTTTGGTTGATTTTGTTAAGCTAGCCATGTAAGGAACGTTGAATGTCATTGGTCGGAAGAAAATTGTTTGGATGATGCTTGGTTTTGAGATTTAGTGTTAGATTCTGGAACTTTAGTAAATAACAGGGAAAATGGCTGATCTCAGTGTTTATCTTTAAATTCTTCTTTTTCTTTGTATTTGTTTACCCTCGTTATGATTGTTGGAAGATATATATTTCCCTTACCTACCATCTATCCTGCATAACTTGTGGAAAATTCAAAAATGTAAAGTCAATATTTGAAGTACAATCTGCTGTTGAATCAGAAAGATTTTGAGAAAGGTTTGTGCAGGTTGGCTGGTTTTTCATTATAATGCCCTTGTTTCTTATTCAGAAGACAACTGCTTTTAGTGTAGTATAACTACACCGCATTGTCCTGAACTTTGTAGCATAGAAACATTAATGAAAAGATATTCCTCCATGTTTATATGGATGCATTATATAACTCACTATCAAAGTGTCTGCTTAATCTTCAGCTGTAAAATTGTAAGAGCTTGACCATTGGAAATGTCAAGTAACTGAACTGGTTCAACATGCCTTGTAATTCTTTATTAATGGATGTTGGTAATCAGATGGAAAAATTAGAAATGCATCAATTAGATATCCCTGCAAGCCTGTTATTGACACAAACCAAAACAAAAACCCGTATATGAATGCTTGTTGTTCTCACTGTTATTGTATGGTTGTCACAAATGGAAGTAAGGATCCAATTTTCCCTAGAGAGTTATACACAAAGTACCTATTTTTGCTTGTTATGCTAAAATCAAATAGTTTGAAACCTAAGTTGTTGGTTCTAGTATAGGGTTGGGTATGGGTATGAGATTTTGGTATGCCGGCATGTTGATTTTTTTTTTCTTGGGTGCGGTACATTTGAGTACGGCTATATATATAAAATTGCAAATACATTTGAAATATTATGGAATATTATATTTTAAGATAACAATGACATTTGATCTTTGATAGTATGATACTTCATCATTGATCAATGATATTATGATAGTCATAAAGATAATTGTCTAAGTTGTCAGTTTTGGTCTCCATTCCTAGATCCCCTCATTGTAATCAAGTTTCTTATGTGACAATAGATCCCAATAACTAGTGGGGGTTGGGAGTGGAGACCTTGATGGGGTTGAAAGTTAGCACCCCACATGGGGGTCTAGGGGTAATGCCCCCAGTGGGGTTGAGGGGCAGCGCCCTCATGGGGGTTTGGGGGCAACACCCCCAGCGGGGTCAAGGGGCAGCCATTTTCACAATTTTATCTTCAAAAACACTTTTTGCATTTTTAAGTGTTTTTTTATTACTTTTTGGTGCCTGCAGGAGTGTCTGGGAACGCTTGGGAGTGCCCTGGACACCCCAGGTTCCCTGTGGGTACATGATCTGATTAATTAGAAAATATTTCTCCTTCTCAAAGTGAACTTTCTATACAATATTTATCTTAAAAACATAGTTCTGTAAATACTGTGGCAGGATAAGGATTAACCTGTCTAAAATATGGAGTTCTTTATACATGCTGATCATCATGATAGCGATCAACAACACATGAATCAAAAGAGAATACCTTCTAACATAAATATGGCCCTAAACCTAAATACATATTTTGTTGATCCTTAGGCAACAATTTACATCTCTGAATATAACTCAAGCAGTGATTTATTGCTGTATTACAGATATAGAGGTGTAACTATTAAACTACACAGTAAAAGGTTATTTGGTTAAGACCAGTTAGTGAAGACACCAACATTTTGATATTATCAGTTTGTATGGAGCTATCAGGGGGATCTTGTTCCAGTAATTACTTCATCTCTTGAGTGTTCCCATATTCTTTCTACTAGCGATTTTAGTTGTGCTGATGGGGGGACAGCATGCATACTACAATGCAATATCAATTTTATGGACTGGAAGAGAGCTCATATTGTTGGGTTGGTTATTCAATTTGGTAAACTTGAGAGATGTCAAATGAAGAGTAAAATGTTTGTATCAATAGCCAATGTGATAGTACTGTCATCTCTTTGGTGAAGTGACCACCATGTTTTTGATGATTAACTAGGTTAATATTCTCAATTCTGACATTAAAGGTTACTCTATACTCTTGTTCCTTTAGGTTTAAGGTTGAAGTATATTAATTATTAGTGCTACACTTGTAAATTATAGAAAAAAATCTCTGTTCTTTGCATGGAGATCATTGTAGGGCCGAAGGCAATTGGGGTTGCATGGTATTTTTTTTATATTAATGAATGATGATGTAATTAAGGATGTCTCACTTTCTGTGTATAATACATTTTGCAATATACATGTAGTTGATAGAATATCAATTAATTTTTTATTTAGTTACTTGACAAGGTATGCCTATTGGTTTCTATAATATATTTATTTATTTATTTTATTTTAATGAATGATGATGTAATTAAGGATGTCTCACTTTCTGTGTATAATACATTTTGCAATATACATGTAGTTGATAGAATATCAATTAATTTTTTATTTAGTTACTTGACAAGGTATGCCTATTGGTTTCTATAATATATTTATTTATTTATTTTATTTTAATGAATGATGATGTAATTAAGGATGTCTCACTTTCTGTGTATAATACATTTTGCAATATACATGTAGTTGATAGAATATCAATTAATTTTTTATTTAGTTACTTGACAAGGTATGCCTATTGGTTTCTATAATATATTTATTTATTTATTTTATTTTAATGAATGATGATGTAATTAAGGATGTCTCACTTTCTGTGTATAATACATTTTGCAATATACATGTAGTTGATAGAATATCAATTAATTTTTTATTTAGTTACTTGACAAGGTATGCCTATTGGTTTCTATAATATATTTATTTATTTATTTTATTTTGCTTGTGCAGGTGAACCAAAAAATGATGAAAACTACTCTTATCAAGGATCTCTACTGTGAGATAGAAAGACTTAAAACAGGTATTTTTGAAGATCTCAAGAGGGATTACTGTTGTTGACTTTGAAATGATTGACGAGGTTATGTTGGCACTGATATTTATACGATGTGATAGAATGATTTATGTGATGTGGCATGTCATTGGCTTGTAAATTAATTGACTGGTTATTATGCTTATTTTAATGTGACTGAATTCTTTTAAAAAAAAGAGGTTTATGCTGCTCGTGAGAAAAGTGGAGTTTATATTCCTAAAGAGCGGTACTACCAAGAAGAGGCTGAGAAAAAGGTATAAATTTTGACAATTAATTTATTGCTTAGCAAATTTATATTTTATTCTTTCTTTTCTGAAATCAAAACAAATTACTTCTACTGTTAATTCAAACCAGGAAATTTCCTGTACACTGAATATTTTATTATCCTACTGTCAAATGACAAGGAGCTGCATCTGATAATTGAGTTTGTTTAAGGACTATTCTTTCTTGCTAGTTTGAAAATGATTATTTCAGAATTTATTTTATACCGTGCTAGGCATCTGTACTTTGCATTCTTTTGCTTTGTAAACTGAAAATAGCATACCGAGGGTGGAAAAGTAATTCACATGGGTTGGATTGAACTGTAATCACCTTATCTTAAACTTGAATGCTCTTCAATTATGTGCAATTCACTTGTAAATTTCTTTTGTTTGTGTTCTAAAAGTCTTAACAAAACATTTTGTAATTCTCAGAGCTGTTTGTTTGTGTGACTATAGTTTTTAGTAACTATGCTTTGCTCTACATTACTATCAACGATACTAAAGCAGGTTGAATTCAGGCCATGGCTGATAAGATTGAACAAATGGATTATACACTAGAAGAGAACAATAAGGTAGATTCCTGAAGTTCCCATTACAAACACTGAATTTTCTATTAAAATGCAGTAAGACCTTTGAAGTATTATTAAATCACTTTGTGATTTTGATTAACAGAGAATTGAAGATTTACAAGATCGATATGAGAAAAAGCAGCAGCTTTCTACAGAGTTGAGCTCCAAGCTTGAATTCACACAGGTGAGCCAAATATTGATTCTTATTTTTCATGTCGCTATTTTGAAGGAACTGATATTGGTTAGATAAACTTTACCTAGATCTGAATCGTGCAGAAAATTCTGGAGCAATCTAGGAAAACTATATCAGCTTTAAAGGAAGATTATAAACAGGCAAAATTTGCAATTAAAGAAAGGGAATACATAATATCCAACCATAGGAAAGCAGGTTTGAATGCATGTAATGTGATTTACGGATTTAGTAGCTGTAGTTAAAAATATATTCTTAGATGAAACTTACAATTGGGATGTTGTATGAGCAGAAAACACTCTGACTGAGCAGGCTTGCATGCTTCGCTCTGATTTGGAGAGATCTGTTAAGGACATTGCAGGATTATTTGCAAAGATAGGTATGACGGTTCAGGGCTTTTCAAAGATTCAAAATATTTCATGACATTGCAATACATAGATAGTTAGCAGGACACTTTTGTTTTGATTGTGGCAATTTATAGAATTGGAAATCAATGGAGGGAAATTGATTCTGAATTTCATGGTCTGTAAAGTAACAGTTCAGTGCTAAAGTAACAGTTACTAGGACAGTCATGGTAAACACAAATAAAAATTGTAATATATACTTGATTGAACTGCATACCAGTAATTTAAATTGTTGTCAATATAAGCGGAAGAACACCTTTCAGAAATTATAAGTTTAGTTGCGAGGGTTCAACATGTAATTAAGTCAGAGTAGTATTAACAATCTCAACTTATGTTTTGTAGGCATACATTCCTACTGCTCAATCCCTTGTTCCTGCCCTCAAAGTTTATATGTATAGTTGTGAATAACTGAATATTAAACATATAATCTGGTAATAAGGAATATTTATAGCTTCAACCTATGTTTTGCGCGTATACATTCCCACCCCTCAGTCCCGTGTTCCCATTCTCCCATTCTGTCTCCACATTTGCTTTCTCATGCTATTTTCCAATTCAAATACCAATTCTAGGATTTTGGGGTAATTCTAGGTGTTTATTTTGTTTCTTTGTTTCTCCTTTGCCCTTTAAAGGGAACTTGATGAAACATAGATCTCAATACCTTTTTCTTTAAGACTCTGGAAAAAGGAGGTTGATTTTAGTTGTGTAAGAATACACCACTTAAATGTTTTGAGCTCAAGGCTTTCTTGTTAACATGACTTGGTTATGTATTGAAAAAAGCACAAGAGTCCTACAGCTAGGATCCTATATCAATACTTACAGATGTTAATACAACCTTTCATCCAGGGCATGTATTGACACAACCTGTTCATGTCTGTGTTTCTGTCTCGCTTTAATTTTCTTTGAAGTTGAAATTTCTATCATTTAGCTTTTTTTAAAAAAATCTACTGATCTGTTGTACAAGCATAGCATCTCTAAGCAGGTATTATACAAATGTTTGTTTTCATTAATGCAAATTTTATAGTATTTTGTCAAACAACTAATGAAGGATATAAATGACAGCTTCAATGAGATCAACTCCATTATAACTGATTGATGAGATCAAGAGTAAACCAATGTCGGTGAATAAAATTTCAAATTCACAACCTTAATTTGGCCTTGTGAAGATAACTTGAGTTTTGTAATTTCCATTTGTGACTGTCAAGCTGAGTTTGGGAAAAAGTAGGATTTCTAAATCACCTCCTTTATTCTCAAAAGAAGGCTCCTATAATTCCTTTTAAAACAGAAAAAGATAAAAATTACCTGTTTTAGAAACACTTTTAGAAACTTGAAACTAAAATAGAGCCAATGTCAAAGTGCTGAATAAAATAGTGGGAAAGTGAACATTTAGATCTCCTCAAATCTAGGATTGTCTAAATCCCCAAATCAAATAATGTTAGAACATGGGATACAAAACATGTGATGTATCTGACATTTGACCAAAAAACATCACTGACCCAAATCTCCTCAACTTCCTTGGCATGATGTGTCTTGAACTCCCCTCCTGTAGACCAATTTTATGTCATAATCATAATTGTAGGGGGTCTTGCAACTCAAGCATTCTCTATAGTAGAATAAAGTGCAAAACAAATCAAGTCTCAATTGCTTTGGGCAATTCCTTCTACTGAAAAGGCTGAAACAATATCATATTTTGATTGCAAATGAGCATTTGCACCTCCCTTGTATCCACCACAATTTTTTCAACCCACTTAACTTTCCCAATGTCCTTGATGGCATTGTTCATGACATGCACATGAGAAGTTGTCCAATAGATGTGCCTATAGGTGGAATGAATTTTTTTTGCTTATTTTCCTGCACACATTCGCTGCATCAGCAATCACATGCACTACATTTTGAGGACCATACTTCTTGGTGACATATTTGAAATTAAAATTCAACATCCTTGTGTTTTTCAAGCAATCAATCACCAAAAGGGTATAATGCCTTTCCCTAAATGTAACTATAATGTTGATGAGTGGGTGGTGGCTAATATTTGTCTACCCATCCTTGATTATGTTGCAGCCATGTGATATACAAGTGATGTTCATCTCCTCCATCAATAGGTTAAACCTTGGAATAACATTTTTCGAAGATTGTAGTCCTCAAGTTGGTCTTGCAAGGAGGTACATAAGCAGCACCGACTTTGCCTAACTTGGCTATATAGCTTCCTTGTCATTGATGCTGAACTTGTGGCCCTTCATTTTCCCCTTTATTCCATTCCATTTACCTCAAGCGTTGGAAATGTGGGTTGTCTAGCTCCTTGTGTAGAAACTAGAAACTCTAGAGGGAGCAGTTGATAGGGCAATGATGCCACCTTGGTATAACATGATCATCTTAGGCTCTCCTCAAGTGCGAGTTTGTTGCAAGGGCAAGGCCTTTTATGTAAGAGGCATGCATTGACCTTTGTAGTGCTGTCCTTTCTATTGTTTGGGCAAATGTTGCATTTCCAATGTAGTTTCCCATTTGAATTGGCTGCCTTGTTAGCATAAAAGAACAATGGAAGTTGACTTGCTTGTTTGGGAGATTTGAATGGCCCTCATTCAATTTTCCTACATTTCCCCAAATTTCATCACCCAAATCAAGGTCTTGATTGCCCCCCATGCATCTCCTCTTGGATCTAAGAAGAAATAGAAAGCAAAAGAACAAAAAACAACAATATGAATTAAAAATAACAATTCTTTTGATGCATCATGACACCTTTCAAGAGCAAACAAACAACAAATTCCAAAAAATTGTTTAGGGTATTATAAGGGACATAAAACACCATTTTTCTGAAGTATAAAAGAACAAAAAATAGACACATTAAATAAGTTAAGCAAGATCTAAAATGTCTTGGAGTAGGAAAAATGGTAGCAGCTTAGTTGTTGTTAAATGACAAAACAAGCAAAGTTTAAGACAAATAAACATTTTTTGAATGGGCTGAGTTTAAACACAATTTGTAATCGATTCAAATTATAGCTACTGTTGAGAAGTATTTGAATAGTGTAAAGGAAACAAAACAAAAATGGGAAAAAAAACCTTGTTGCAATTGATAAATAACTAAGAAAATCTGAAAAATATTGTCTTCCTCCTCCTCCTTCTTGCTTGCAAAAATAAAATTTTAACAATGAAATAGATGAATGATGAGAACACGATGATTATCGGCTAGGTTTTTTGGGTGTTAAATAGCAAATATTTAGTTTGGGGGCCTTGTGGGCCTTGCATAAAAGGTTTTGTTTATCTTTTTATAAATATTTTCAAAGGTGTGATGAATAGGGGATGTCCTACCACCCTTGAGAAGTCATAGGGAGGTCGTCTTTCTTATGTGAGCATAGGCTGATTTGGTAATTAGAACCAAACTTATTTGATTACATTCCTTTTGCATGGTCTTGTTTATTATGGACTTCCACTCTTGCTAATAATTATATTTTATTGTATCCCAAAAGATTTGAAGATTTAGAGCTTAAACCTATTTGAACATGTAAATTTATTGGGGTGGAAGAGGAAAAGAATATACTCTAATTTAACTTTAGCATTAGATTGAAATGTTAATTGATTATCCTTAGAATTGAGAGAAAAGTGAGAATATTAACAAGGATATATTGTTCAAGCATTTTTGAATAGTTGAGGGTTGTGTAACAATGAGCACTTTGTTGAAAAATTGCTTGTGAATTTGTAAGAACCTAGTTGTTGAAATATAACAACCTATATATGTTATTGATTCTTTGCTTGTTTAGGATTGAGGCATGGATAAACTTTGTGTCAAATTCATCCTTTTGGATCCATTTTATTTTGGATCTTTATCTAGTATAGATGATTGTGCTTTTGCATTGTGGCTAGTTGATGTCTCAAATTTTGTTCTTATTCCAAAATAGATCGAGTCTTTGATAATTTTTTGTATTGTAGCCAATTGCGTTTTTGTGGCTAACTTGTGAGAAGGGATAGCAAACAAGGTGGTTCTAGTGTCAAATCACGCGCTTTAGCAATTTAAGTTATACGCGCAAATCCATATTGTGTACATCTATGAGTGATGGGGGGTGAATTCCATTAGAGTTTAATGTTAGGAGCAAAGTTTTTTAGGGAGAGCCACATATTTTCAATTATGAAGGGTGCATATTTCAATTGGGGATGGGAAATTGTAATGTCAAGGAAGATTTAATGAACCACCATTGTGATGATTTTGTTACTCTGAACTTGTAGGTCTGATTTTTTCGTTTGGTTGGTATTTCTTTTTTTTGTGTTTGAGTTGGTTTGCTAGTAACACTAAAATAGTACAAAAGAGCATATGCATATAGTTGAAACTTCTAATAAACTAATCTATGGTAATAACTCACGTAATTGCTCAAATCAATAGCCAAAGATGCTTTCTTCATTACATAAGAGAGTACATAAGATAGATGGTTTACATCATATTAGAAACTAACTACACCAAAACCCATACATTAACTTACAGCCATACAGCATTGTGAATAGTGATTTGCTACAGTAGTAAACCCCACTAAATTGCTCACACCCGTTGAAATACAAACTTCTCCCACCAAAATCCGAACTGGAAGGCTTCCTAGGGCAAGGGCACCCCCTTTGGGTGAAGTTGCAGCCACAAAAGATAGGCGTTTTTCTTCCTTAGTGCTGATGAAACCCTCAAGAAAGGGTGGCTGGTTGTAGCATCTTCAAAACAGCCCCAAAATTTTTCAAAAGGTAAGCAGCTCCTGTGCTAACGTGATTGGAGTCAACAACAACCCAAACCACCCAAAATTTTTCAAAAGGTAAGCAGCTCCTGTGCTAACGTGATTGGAGTCAACAACAACCCAAACCACTCAAAACAACCTGCAAACAACAATGTAGGTCTCCAAAGAAGCAGCAAATGACAGATCGCCAACCTTAAGGTGGTGTTTCACACCCTCAAGCAACTCTAAACCAAGAACCAAGCCCCACCAGGCTCACCCACTGCAAGAAATTAGGAAACCCTAGCCTCCTTCTTCCTCCAAGCTTCACTCCAAAGTTTTTTTCAAGCAAAATGATCATCATATGGAAAGGGTCGAACTTTCTCACTTGCCATTTATAATTTAACAAAGGAAACACTATTCATTAAAGTGAGCACTATTCACTTAAGTTATAACTTTTTCCACTTTAGTAATGAATAGTAACTTTAAAATATAAAGTGACCCCTTCATTTTAAAGACACATGGTCCCTAGGCTAAGGATGGTGAAATAAAAGGTGAATATCATTAAATTAAGCACCCGTATCATGCCAAACGCAACAATTCACCTTGCCACCATACTTCGGAGATCAACATTGAAGTTTGACGACCAAGTGCCCGTTCAAGTGACCCTCTATCCAGAACCATTAGCCTACGATGGTCGACATGATAGGCTAATCTACTGACGTATGAGTGCCTAATTAGAAGGGGACATCACAGAAGACAAACCAATGAGTGGAATTATTGACAATGGCTTGTAGTTGATATCATTTGTTGATCCAATCTTCAGTTACAAAAGTCTTATCTAGATTTTTTGCTGAATAGTGCATACCTTGTTTGCCAGTACACCAAGAATATGACCCTTGAGTGAAATATGGCTTTATAAAAGTAGTATTTGATTCAAGTAGATGAAAGAGCCTTACAAGTTGAAGATTGAATTTGATAGTGTTGAAGTTTGTCATTTTTATCAAATTTGTAGGGAGACACAATGCTGATTGAAGTAGTGAGTTGGTGGATAGCTTCTATCCTATGATTGCCATGTGGAGGTATATATAACTTTCGAATGTGATAGTGGTGTTATAATTCAAAAGAGTAGAAACGATTAAGGAGACCATGAGGAAGATTTTAATGGGTTTCAATTGACAATTTTGCACTATCCTAGTGGATTAGAGTGTTAGATTGTACGCATTGGATTAGATCTGCATAATTGTTTGTTTTGACAATTTTGATTGTTTTCTTGTAGAAAAGCCATGTCAATTTGCTAGGCTTTGATCAAGTGTTGAGGGAGACTTCCTTGAGGGGGATCTCAACCCCATAATGTTGCAATAGAGAATCTTTGTGCTAGTGATTAAGTTGATTGAATTTGCAACTCAATGTTGTGCTTTCCTTCTTCAATTTCCTAATTAACCTTCCTCTTTATTATTAAAGTAAGCTTTGAAGTCCATATTTGTATTATTGGTTTGGTTGAATTCTTCGAGTTTGAGTCGCTCTTCAACATCTATAGAATCTCTAATTGGTTTGTATTTCTTTTTTAGAATGTTGTGCTTTGGGATCCCATATTTGGAGTGGATCTAGGATGAAATCTAGTTGTTGAGAGGTCCCAATTGATTGTGCTTTGCTTTTTGTATTCATTGCAAACTTTGTTACTATAAATTTTAATAAAGAAGTGGATGGTTTGGAAGTCCAAACTTAGAATATTGGAGGATTTTGATGATCAAATATGTTTTTATGTGGAGTAGAGAGGATGATCATAACTAATACATATACTAGATGAAGGAGCATCTATCCCCTTCATCATGAGCTTGTAGGTGTAGAAGTACATAGGGGATTTCAAAGGCTAGGAGCATGCTATAGATGGTGGAAGTAGAAATGCCAAAGCAATGTATAGAGTGTAGTCACTTGTAATGTTGGGTGCACAAGGGTTTGTATAAGGTCACTTAGAAGGTGCCTTTAAGGAATGGACATGAATAAGGGGTGGTTAATTGGAGGGGGGTGGGGGTTGCATAAGGGTAGATTTGGCTGTACCAAGATCAAAGTTTGTAGACAGTCCTATGCAAAGGTAAGAAGGTTTGGCTAGAAGCATGTGGGGTTGGTGTAGGAGACAAGTTGACAATGGTTTGACACATTGACAGTAAGCTTGAAGTAGTTAGCAAAAGTCAATGACGTATTAGAGGCGTGAACATAGGATCTAGACATTTTAGTACAAACATGATTAGTTGTAGGACTTGTGTGTTAGCTATGGGGATTCTTGGTAGAAGAATCCTTGAAGTGGCTCTACAAGTAATTGGTTGGCATTCAAGTGTAATGTGTATGGTAGAGGGAAGGTGGAATGGTAGAGTTGTCATAAAGATGTTCTACTATAATGCTTGCAAAATAAAGGATAGAAATTGAGAGCATAAGTAGAGTGTGAAGGGAAGTGTGTGTGGTAGAAAAAAATAAGTGACAATCTATGTAGATGATGTAGAAGTAAAAAATGGCCAAGGATAGAAGACAAAGCATTAATAATATTGTAGAGTGGGTTTAGATCAAAGAAAAACTAATGAGGAGCCATCAATAGGAAATAAGAGAGCTTCTAGGTAGGATAATGGAGGACCGAGGGGGGTGAGGGGAGGGGGGGGGGGCTTTGGAAAGGTATAGTTTCATTGGAGCTTTAGTGTGAGATTTTATAGTTAACTTTGGGGAAGAAGGTTCCAAGGGAGTATTGCTCACTTGCAATGGCTCAACTAGAGTATTGAATCTTTGGAAAAATGAGGTCTTGTAAACTTAGTTGTGCTTGATTGGTTAAGGGTCATTTGTAGTGATCCAAAAGGCAATCTTGCATCTCTTGCACAATAAGGTATTCTAGAGTTAGGGGAGCCTTTGGAAAGGTAAAGTTTCATTGGAGATTAATGTGAGATACCACAATTAAACTTTGGGAAGAAGGCTCCAAGGGAGAATCAGTCACTTGCTATTGTTCAACAACAATATTGGATCTTTTGCAAAAATGAGGTCATGTAGAGTTAGTAATGCATGATTGGTTAAGGGTCATTTGTAGTAATCCAAAAGGCAATCTTGGTGTTGCAAGTATGTGCAGTCTGTGTTGTCATTGATGTCAACTTTGGCGATGCTTTGATTAGTTGTATTATGTTGTCATTAGTAGTGTCATTGGTGTCAACCTCTAGTGTTGCTTTGATAAGTATGTGTATGGTTGAGTTGATATGTTGCAATTGGTTTGGGGAAGTGTTGAAGGTGATGAGAATGTGTTTTTGGTGCTTGGTTTCCAAGTGCTTTTGAGAAAATTAGAATAAAAGAAGAAATAGTGTGTTGAAGAGATGTTTTGTGTGATAGAGTAGTGTTTTGGTTTTGCTCTTGCTTTGCATTTCTTCAGTGTGGGAGATTTGCTTGTGTGATTTGGATATGTTGGTAAGAGGTGTTATATCCAGAGTTTTTGTTTCTAGATTGTTGTGTAGAGAAAGTTGTGTTCACTAGTGTGTGAACTATGTATTGCAGTAGTGTCTGGGAGAAATGGTTTTGCTTTGCGTTTCTTTGTAGTTTGGTTTTTGGTCTTGCGGTTTTGGAAGTATGCGTATATTGTTCATACTTATCCTCTGTTTGAGTTATTTGAACTTTGGTGCTCTGCAAAGTTTGATTGATGGGTTATAGTGTGTGGAAGATTAGTTGAGTGTATTGGGTGTGTACATTCTTTAGGTGAAAGTTGTTGTGAAGGAATTTGTTGGATTTTAGGGTGTTCTTGGAATATTCTAGATTGTGTTTGAGTATTGTGTATGGTTCGCGAGTCGTCGTTGGATCAAAGGAAGCATGTACTGGTTAATGGTGTTTACATAGGTTCGGTTGACCTTGGTTGTTTACACTAATTGCGGATATGCTTCATTGTTTGTGGAAATGTGATGTAGTGTGTATTTGGGTCCGAGTTAAAGTGTTATGGGCTGTCTTCATTCCTTTCCTCCGTGGGAATGTTTTAGTGCCGACCTAATTTGGATTTGCACGGTTGAGGTGCATAGTTGACCTTGTCTATTGTTTTCAAGGTTGAGGATGGTACAAATAAATGTTGAGTTGATGAAGAATTGTGTGATGGTGTGTGTGGTGCGAAGTGCAAAATGCAATGCAAGCTTTAATGTGTTAGACCATCGGATGTAGTGAGCAGAAGGTGTCTGTATTCTTTAGAGAATTTGCAAATGTGTTGATGATGCTGTTGTGGATCTTTTTGTAGCTTTGAGATGGATTTCTCATTGTAATATTCTTCTTTCCTCTTTTTTTTGTAATTTGGTAGTGAGCGTATTGTATTCAGTGTTGCAATTACTTCATATTGTGAGCTAATCCTCACCATGGTTTTTCCCTTCTTGGGTTTTCCAGGTAAATTTGATGTTCTATTGTGCATGGTGTTGATGTGTTTCAGTTTTTGTTATTTGCTTTCATGCTGAACCATTCTAACAGAATATAAGGTTAATAAGATTAATGAGGATTTGAACGCTAACTAGGGTTTTGATGTTTTAATGTACAACTGATTCACTCCCACCCCTTCTCAATTGTCTTGTGCATTCAACACTCGGATCTCCTACACAACGAGTTGTTGCAAAGTTAGTTATGCTTTTGGTAGAAGATGGTCTTGGATCTTTTGCTTAACGACTTACTCCACATTTTGTTTCTTATGCTTGCCAATGGAAACTAACCATAAAACATTGAAAAGAAAGGAAAAAGCAATGGAAAGAGTGGACAATGGAAATAGCAAGGAAGGAAGTGGAAATGTTTAAAAACAATGATTTATAGGGAGTTCTCGTTTGGCAATTTGAATATTTGGCCTAGACAATTCTAGTGAAGTTTGGAAATCAGTTTGTAAGCCCATAAATATGTTTTCATAACAATTTGATATGGAGGCAATGCTCCTCAGGGACGTGTCTCCTACCTTGGTTCCTCGCCCTTGTCCTTGGTCAGTGCAAAAAAAAAGGGGGATGTCCTCAAAATGCCTCCAAAAAGGTAGGGGATGGCATGGGATGGCTAGTTGTCCTCCGGACGGCCAAGGGACTTCTAGAAGTCCCCTAGTCATCCTAGGGGATAGCCAATTGTCCCCTATGGCCCAACAACATTTCACTTTATTTTTTTGAAAAAAAAAAACCACTTTTAAATAAAAATAGATGGGCGGGCCCACAAGGACCCCCCACCCCTTTAAACAAAACTTAAACCTATTTCATTTATCAAAACAACCAAAAAGACAAAAACACTCTCATTTTGACATTTGCAAACTTGAGGTGAAGAGTAGTAGGTGAAAGAGGAGAGAATAACAATTGAAAGAGGAGACCAAGGCATCAAATCTAATACCATTAGAGGTAAGTTTTTATTTATTTATTAGACTGTAGGAATCGGGTAGCACAACCCCCTATAAACTGCAGTGCGCCTGGTAAACTTTTTAATGTGACTGGCGGTGCTGGTGCGGCACACCCTCCAATACCACAGGAGTGGGGGAGACTAGACCTCGTGACCAACCTCTTGCAACAAGAAAGATTTAGCCAACCGAGCTAGGGCCCTAACCCCAGAGGTAAGTTCTTCATTTTACATTTGTTTTTTCAATTTATTTTCCATTTTTTCAAATTTTTTACGACATAGGAAGGGCATTGTGAGTTTATTTTTTCTTTTATTTGAACTTGCAGCTCTCTTTTCAATTCTTAACCAAAAAAAATCATGAGCAATAGTGAGAGTTCTAGTAATGGTAGTGAAGAGGTTGAGGTTCAAATGCATGAAAGAAGTAGACCTAGAAGTAGAACTCATAGAAGTATGGTCAACATTCATGCTCTTATCAAGTACGCCATCTAGAGATGAAATGGACGACCAACCTTTCATAGTTGTGGGCCAGGAGGTAGAATGGAAGACCAGCCTTCCATGTTCTTAGGCTTGATCAAGGAGGACGGCCAGCCTCCAAGGTGGATTGAGGGATGGAAGGGTGGCCCACCTTCCATGCCCTTGCAATACAAGAATGACTAGCCTTGAGATTGCTGTTTGCAAACATTTCCAATGAATTCTCAATGTGGTTTGCTATAAGGAATATGCTAATGATGTGTTGATTCAAATATTAATGATGCTATGATTTATTAATCTAAATATTATGATGTTTTAGCTCTAATTTATTGATCTAAATAAATATTATAATGTTTATGCATGGATTTGGATATTATCATACTTTCTTGTTACCTAATATTACTAATATCCATTATTAGTGAATAATACTGGCAGGCCTAAAATTAGGAATTTCCCAAAAGGGGGCATTACATTTGTAGGGATTGTTAGTGTGGGTTTCTTCCTTTCCTTAATTCAGGGGCATAGCAGGAGATTGGGAAAGAGGTCTGATGACAGACATTTATAATGTCCATAGAGCAACAGATGGTTTATGTTTGAATGCTGGAGTTTTCTGGTTGTTGAATTTTACTTTTTTGTCCTTTGTTCTTGTGGACAGCCTTATTTGCTGATTTCAATCTTCATGTTGCTTATTCTATTGCTAGGATATGCCTTTGAATGTATAGAGTGTATGTTGTATGAGGCATAGAAATTTTAGACTGTAGTTCATTTAAAAGCCAATGAGGAAAAACAGAAGTCACACGCACAAATGCACCAAAATATGCTGATAATAAATAAAAAAGAAAGCAAGTTTTTAGAATTTATGCCATTGCTCTTAGCATGTGGGTATTATTTCCCTGAAAAGTAATGTAACACGATGCTACCAATTTACTAACTAAGAAACATAAAATGTCAAGTGCTATTGACCTTCTCAAATAGAAGCTGCTTTAGATAAAAGTCCTTATGCAAGTTATCCTTTTCATTTGTACTCTATCTTATTCTAGTAAATTTGACTAGGAGGTGACTTTTATAGTATTGGATACTAAGGTCAGATGTGCAGGTCTAATTACACATTCTATGTAACATTATATGATTATAACCATTAACCAGCTAAATTGAAGACAAAAAGCATATGAAAGGATAATATCACTGTAACAGTTCTGATTGTAGACTTGAAATGAGAAAGTAATTTTCAAATGTAACATCTTGGAAAAAATAACTGTCTAGTAGAAAGTGGTAGATCTTATGTATGTCTGAATTCAATATCTTTGTTTATCGTTATTGCTATCCAAAGCTATTGTAAATGAATGTGTAACTACTGTGCCATCCTTGCAGAAAGAAAGGAAAAAGTGAGTGATGGAAATCAGGCTTTGGTCAACAATTTTCAAACTGAACTTGCTGAACAAGTAGCCCGATTGTGCAATACTGTTGTAGAATCAATGGCACAACAAAATAATCATCTTCATTCTTTAGAGCAACAATTTCATGCTTCCATGGACTTCAGAGATAAGGTATTAGTTTAGTATCCAATAGTGTATGCACAGTTACCTGCCTTAGTCCAGAATGTTCCATTTTTATAATATCAAACTTATCTGAGGGTTGGCATGTGATGGCAGTCTGCAGGGGAATTGAAACAAAAAGTTGTAGATCTCAGAGCATCATACTTCTCCCATCTTGAAAGTTTGCAAAATATAGTTCAATTGCATAAGGCTGGCTCAAATGCTAGTTTGGATGACATAAAATCTGCAGCTTTTGGGAATGTCACTTTGCTTGAGGAAGTAAATTCTTGTTGTTGAACCCTTGCCTGTTCTTTTCATTTCTTCTAATTATGATGATAGATAAAATATAGTTATCTGATTTAAGCTGTGTATCAGACGCTTGCTGTGGCAGTGAAAGAAGCAGATTCAGTACTTGGGGATGTTCAAACTACCCTTTCAGAACAGCAAGGAGAAATGGCTGCATTTGCCCAGCAAACACGTGAGGTAGTTGCATTACTGTTACTATTGTTGTTATCTACTGTTGCAAAAGACAACTGATGGCCAATTTTGCTTCTTGTGCCTTGAATCATAAGTAGATATATTCCATCTTATCTTCAGTCTTTTTAAATTCATGAGGTTTTTACTGGTTGCAGAGAGCACGCATTAGTATTGAGCTAATTAAGTCAATATCGGGGGCTACAATGAGTTTCTTTGAGAATTTGTCAGGAGAAGCATCAAAGCTACAACAATACATTGAGCAAAGTTATGAAGCTAGGGAACAAAGTATTACTGAATTTCAAAATGCCTATGAGGTTAGCTGGCATTTTTGCTTGCTTGTTTTTCCTTGAGTTAGTAACTTAATATGTTTGATTTGACAATAAGCATGTAGGAGTTTCAGGCATCAATATTTCCCTTGTATGCAACCTAGTTACTTGTTTTTCTTCAGAAGTTGAGGATCTGGTTTATTTGATTTGCATATCCCAACAGGAACAATCAAAGCAAGAGGAACAGCAACTTTTAAGTGATATATCTGATTTGGTTGCCAAGGCAATGGTTCGAAAGGTAGACATGGTATGTTTTTTCTCCTGGGATGTTGCATTTAATTTTCCCTTTGGAATGAGCCAAAGTTTTTTATTGAGTATCCTTCTGCTTAAATGTCACAACTTTAGGATCTCCTCCTTCAAATTCACCCAGGATTTGTAAATATTAACATGCAACATGTTTACTGGGATAGTAGGTATTATTTTTCCAGTCCATGTAAGTTAGTTTTGAGAGCTTCTGAATCTAACTGTGTATGCTTATTTAGATCAAATTTATCATAAAGTTTCAAATCACACTCAGTGATTCCTCATCAGTAAGAGGAGAATGATGAATTGGATTGCAGAATTGGCCTTAAGAAGAGTTGAAAGGGAAGAGGGGGTAAGGGGCAGAAAACGAAGTAAGGGATGAAGAGATGGTATAGGGAAACATCTAGGGAGAAAAAAAGAAGAATAAAATGAAAAAAAAAAGAAAAAATGCAAAAAATATAATAAAAACTAATATATTGAATGAAAGTAAACTATATAATATCTATATCTAGTATGTTAATAATAACTAATATATTGGCTATAATTAATATATTGTATTATAATTATAGTATATTAATTATGATTGATATCTTAATTATAACTAGTCTATGAATTAATGTAACTAATATTAAGATAATATGTTAATTAAAATAAATATTAGATAATCTATA
The DNA here is from genome assembly GCA_007115665.2 of Sequoiadendron giganteum. NCBI lineage: Eukaryota > Viridiplantae > Streptophyta > Pinopsida > Cupressales > Cupressaceae > Sequoiadendron > Sequoiadendron giganteum. The sequence goes on along the minus strand of CM021107.1, from coordinate 283,887,247 downwards.
AAATATAATAAACAAATTATATAATAAAATTTGAAAAAAGATATGAATTATTATATATAATTAATTATAATTAATGTATTGCATTGCCATTATAATATAATAAAAGCTTAAAAATTAATTGTAACACAACTTGATGTTAATTAATAATTATAGCCCAAAGATAAGCCAAAACACATATATTAAATATAAGCACTCTATATTAAATATAGCTAAATTAGTGAACATTACAATTAAATATAAGGTATTACAAATATATAAGAACAATCTATTCTATGAAGATTATTAAGTTTTATTTAATCTATTTTATGTATTGATTAATTGTATATTTATATTAGAATTGAAAAGGGGTTAAAATAAAAAATAGAAAGATTTAGTGGCTTTTAATCTAATTTAAGATTATATAAATCAAATGAGAAAAATAATGACAAAAGTCTAAAAAGTTAAAGAAAAGTAGGTTTAGAAATAATGTCAAATAATGTAAACTAATATACTGTATTGTTAATACAAAATATTAATTATAATTAATACATTTCTAACAAAGTAATGATGTAATTAATATTACATATTAATTAAAATATATATTATATAAATAAACATTTAAATATATTAATTATATTATTAAGCATACACAGTTGAATCCAGAAGCTCTCAAAATTAATGTTTCCTAAGATTTTGAACTCAGGTCTCTACTGAAAGCTCATTTTCAAAAGCTTAATATTTGTTAACTCCTGACATTGTTGGTTTTTAAAAATTGTTCATTATGCTGCAGGTAAAAACCAGGCTTGCCTGTATGAGAGAAACAGCCATTAAGGATAAAGATTCCTTTGACCTAAGTGTGACATGTATTGAAAACTCAACATTTGATTCAAAAAGGAAATGGGAAACGTTTGCTAAACAGGCTGCAGATGATGCAACTGATAATTCTGCCCTTTCAGCAGCAAAACATTGCCGAATGGAAGTTCTACTTCAGCAATGGTATGAAAAGATGTTCTATTGAAGCATTGTAATGACAAGTTTGATTACTTATCTTTATTGGGAACATTTATATAACCAAATTAATCATGGCTTTTGTTTAGTGTCAACACAACTAACAATGCTTCCCAGCAATGGAAGGCTACCCAGAAATCTGTGCAAGACATTGGCAGAGATCATGCTACAGTAATAGAGTCACTAGTCAGGTGGTTTCAATCTCTCCAATAATACTGATTTATTTCATTATTTTAGAAATTTCAGCCTCCAATGCAGACCGTAGCCATGGTGTGCAATTATTTTGGAACACTTTGTAATGTGTGGTTTGGCATACAGAGATAGTGTGGAAGCAAACGAGAAGCATGCTGCTGAAATTGAACATGCAAAGGTTTCAGCTGAAGCAGATGTACAGAAAATAAATGAGAGAATCCTGTGTCATGTTGATGGTAGTGCTGTTTTCTCGAAAATTTCCACAAGGTTTCTTTTGATTGGTTTTAGGTATTGCATTTGAAGATTCATTTTATATCATGAATGTCAGGTTTGTTGGATCATGAGCACAATGCTGCATCTCAAATACATTCTACTATAGATGCTCAATCACAAGCTATCAAAAAGCTTGAAAATGAACATCAGAACAGAGCCACAGAAATTGAAAAGCAAGCAGAGCGCTGCTTCCGTGGTGAATATATGGTATGTAAATAATAGCTGCTTTCTTATTGCGTTGATTTTGTACATTTGATTTTTATTGATTGTAAAATTTAAACTGCAAGTACCTGTTCTCTTTCTCATTTTAAGGTATAAATTTCACCCAATAAATGTTTCAGGAGGATCAACCTACTTCTACTACTCCAACTAGAGGGAGCTTTGAAATTCCAAGCAGGGATGACATAGAGAACATTCGTGCACCACCATTTGAGGTTCTTATTCAAGAGTTTAGAGATAACAATGGATATGATGTTAATATTGAGGGATATCATGAAAATGGGATTCTCAACGAATCAAAGCCCTATCAAGAAAGCCCGAATTCCCGAGATTCACGTATTCCTTTGACTCCGGTCAATATTTAATTGTTTGTTCTCTATTTTTTTATTCTTAAAAAGCTTGTTTAGCTGTCAAAACCTTGGGTTGTGCCAATATGTTACATGGCACGGATCATTAATCGGTTTCCATTTTGAATCACCCGTTCATTATGTCAGTGACAGCAAGAATGAGGTTGATAGCATTTGGCCATAAAATGTACATGAAGAAGGTAGTCTGTACGTGTAGGTTTTGGCACCAGAAGCTTACTCTTAGTAGATCCAGCTAATTCACAGAGCTGTATATTGTTGTGTATTTTATTCTAAGACATCTGTCTGCAGTGGTAAACATTATTCTTCTTAAAGCCAACAGGCATCTCAGTAAACTGTGGAGGGTTTGTTCCTCTCATAGTTTTAATCTTTTCTTGTTTATTTCGTTCGTTTCTATATTCCTAGCTTTTGCCACGCATTTCTTGATTGAAATAATTTTTGGGGAGGACATGTAATCATAACGTTCTACTACTGTAGCTTTATAATCTGTTATCAATAAATTCAAACCATTAGCGTCTTTAATCTAATGGACAATATAACACAGGAGTTCTTACTTGGCCATTTTTGGGTGCAATTGTACATGTACTGGTGACTTGCAGATAAATCTAACGTAATGAAGTGAAGCTATCATTAACCTAATTTAATGGCACACTGGATGCGAATGGGTTCTGGAAATTTGGTGATTTCTCTTAGATATTGTATCCGGGAAGAAACAAGTAGCACAGACTGGGACAGTCATTGACATTGCTGGTTTCTCGCACTCCATGAAGATGTGTTTTCTCTAATTATTTTTGGTCTAATTCTCTAATAATTTTTGGAGGTTTTAGACCATCATGTGATGGAATATGTGACGTCAGCAATCAGACGGAATTACAACTCTATATAATAATAAGACACCCATCTTCTGAAATCAGTGACATTCTATAGTCTGTGTAGGAAAGTCTGATTCAGCGATTCACTTCTATTTTGTAGTAACACGTCGCGTTTCTTTTTGATATTTTCAGCTATTTTATTTGTAAATCATGAATCTTTTGGAAGCAGAAGGCGCTGTTATTGATCAAATACTTTATTTCAGTTTTGAGTTGTTTTATTTACTTAATAGTTATTTTATTATATGTATCAGATATATCATTTGTAAGAGTTCTATGTTGATTTATTTTTATTTAATAACGTATCATTAATATTATGTATATAACAAAATTAAATCATTAATATCATGTTGTTTATTATAAATTAATTATTTGATTGTAAATAGTTGTCAAATTTAAGTTAATGGGGTTTTATTTGCACATCCATGATGTTGTCATTGTAGAATGCTTCTTGATGTATGAATTATTTTTGATATGAATAGAATTTAGTTCATCTTAAAAAGGTGGCTCTTGATTATTATTATTGGTAATTTTCAAGCTTTGAATTTTTTATTGTTTAATTATTGGTAAAATGTAGTATATACATTGTCAATAAAAATGGTTAAAATACAATTTATCTCAAAGATAGATGAGGAAAATGTTATAATGAGTTTTTTAATATATGATAAAAATGAGGTGCTTTGAATATATATAATGGAATTTCTAAATTTTGATAACCATTTTAATCTTTTTGCTATGTGCAATGTGTCATGTTTTGACCTAGTTTCTTTTGCTTTTGTTGTCTCTTAGCCATGTTTCCTTTTCTTATGTTGCTCTAAATCTTGTTTAGCACCTTAAGTGCTATTTTATGTTTCATTATTGCTCTCACCATATTTCCCAACCTTTATTTTATGCTTCTCCACATTGACCCATTTACTCCTTTGTTTAGCCTTAACTTGTTGTACATAAGCTTGTTTTATGTGTGAATCTTATCTTTCCTCTCCTAGAGGCATGAGTAAAGATGCAAATCCTTCTTTTGTACATTTATTCTTAGATGGGCACATTTTAGCTTGATGTTACCTAAAACGTTGAACTAAAAAATTTGTTCAAAAATGTTGCTCAATACTTGACCAAGCCTTTTCATCATTGAATCGAATCTTTCAAATAGAATGTTTTTGATTGCAATACCTATCTTTTCTCATTACAAATTTCTTGAACAATTATTTAGAAAGGACTTTGACTTGTGTCTATTTAACATAAAATGAACAAAATTATTCATTGGTTGTAAATGTTTTCTATTTTTAGTTGGCGTGTATGACATTGTTGAATTAATTTTTTATTTTTAAAAAACTAGTTGGATTTTTGAATTAATTTGAGAAAAATAACTAGATACTTTTTGTTTAGTGGATTTTTTTTCCAATGTCATATGGTAGTTATAACAATCAATATTTGTAAAGCAGTCAATTTCCTCTATGAAAAGATGGTGCCCTCTACTTCGAAAACTTTTGCAACTCTTGCGACCTCTATAACCTCGGCGAGCTTCGAATTGGATCCTTGTGCGCTTTCATCAATGACGAGCCAAGGCTCGAAAGGTTATGTGGGTGCATCACCAATATTTGATTGCCCTAATGCGGAGTTAGAAGCTTTGTTGGTTGTGCGTGTGCCCTTGTAGGAGGTAAAATCTGGTTTTCTGTTGGTCTCTTGATGCTCGGGTGATGTTGGTCAAAGCTTGGTTGCTGGTGGCAAGTGATCGACGACTCCATCTCCCTTTGTGGTGAACGCCACTTTGAGTTTCATGGATGCCCTTGCTATGCGCCCTCCCATTTTGCGTTCGACGGTGAAACCTTGGCTCGAGGGCTTATGGCACGTCTCCTCCCATGCATAAACTCAACTCCCTTTTGTCTTCTGGTGGCGCTCCTATGAGTCCACCTTTTGCGATATGACACTTGACCTCTATGCCTGAGATCTGCCTTGATGAATTGGCTTGTGACAGAAGAATTTTTTGCGGGACATGCTTTAATTGTCGATTTACGAAGGCTTGGCCTAAACTCTGTGACCTACATTCATGGATTGATGCAAGCTGGAAAGAGTATCTGGAAAATGAAATTTGTATATATCCATGCGCCAAGGGTTTCTTTATCTTAGAATTTGAATATGTGGATGACAAAGAAATGGTGCTCAACACTGGCTCGTGGTTTTTCCATGGTGATTTTTTGTGCATGAAGCCCTGGTTCCCCTCATTTGATCCACGCACAAACTTTTACAACAACATTTTTGTGGGTTCGTTTACCCTACCTCCCCTTACAGTTCCGGGAAATTGGTGGCTTGAAGGCCATCGGTAATGGGTTGGGGAATTATCACAGCCTTTCCAAGGAGACAATCAACTATGAAAATTTGACGTATGCTCGCTTATGTGTTGAGATGGATGTCTCAAAAGGGATCTTGAGAGATATTTATCTCAAAGTTGGAAAGAGGTGATGGTGCCAACCAATAGATTACGAAAAGATAACATTCAAATGCAGATTTTGCTTTGCCACAAACCATGGTAATGCTCACTGTAAGCGTAGACATGCTGGGGAGCATGGCAATGATGCTTCTACTCGTAAACCTTCATGGTGGGAGGGGGCTAACTCACGCCACTATGCTGTTTCTCCACTCTCAAAGTCTGCAACTCCTTCCACTCCCACTTCTCAATGCTCAGATCCTATCCAGTCCCCCAATTTGAAGGCTGCCTGTACGGTTGATTCCCCCCCTTCGTTGGTAGATGTCATCACTTCGTCTTCCCCTCTTGGGACTGTTTCACAAGATAAATGATATGATGTTTGCAATGCCAATGGTGTCTCATTTAGTCCAGAGATATCACAACCTGGCCTCCTTGTTAAGGTTGAGGTTTCCTCTGTTTTTGCTTCCACTTGCAATGATGTAGTGATGATTGGGTGCGGGTACACTGATCCTTTTTCAACCTTCGTGACAGAACATGATTGGACTGAAGTAAGGTGGAAAAAACCTCTCTCCTTTCTCCGAATGGCTTTAGGATCTTCAAAGAAGAAGATTAAAGGTTTATCATGTATGCTTTTGACTTGGATTGCGCTTTTTTGGGTCCTTTTGTGTTGCACCCCTGTTGCGGGGGCATGCAATTATTCTCTTTTTGAATTAGTACTCATGAGAGCTGTCCCCTTGATAGTACTCGCCTATAAAAAAAACCAATCAATATTTGTAGATAATTTTAATTAATTAGTATTAAATATAATTTTTAATATGTTATGCAGTATTTGTTAGAGAAGAGGATGCATAATTGAACAAGATCAAATACTTACAAGAGTATTGCATATTAAAGGACTATTACAAATTATTAGATGAGTATTTTGATATTATTATTTAAATAAGTATATTTCAAAATAGGTAAAATCATATGTATTATGTAGATATGATAAAAGGACATGACTTAATATACAAGTTATTTAACAAATTTTTTACATAATTATTTTTAATTCTAAAATCTTTAAGAATGGTCTTCCACATAAAATAAATTTTAGAATGAAAATAATATTCCTTGCATTCTTACACTTTCTTTTTGGGTTAATTGACATGGTACTATATGAACATAACAAACTAGCCAACATTAGGTGCTAAATATGTATTCCTTCATTAGATGTAACTTTCAAAACTAATGTTTGAACAAAAAGTTTAGTTATCACAACAATCTATATAAAATGATTAATCTTATGATGATATATAGATACAAAAAAGAATAGTCTTGCAACCTCTTGCAAATACCTTTAAAAATAGACTTGCTTATAATGTAATTGATGAAATTTTAATTTTAATTTCAATGCCTGGTTAATGTAATTATTAAGGGTGACAAGTGTTTATCTTGCACTTTTTTTATTTGTTTTGGACTCTCTTTGACTTGTTTGTCTTGAATGTAATGAACTAGATCCTTGTTTGAATTTGACTTCTCAAATCCTAAGGATATGGATCAAATATTTAGTTCATCCATTTTTTCATGAGTCAAATTCATTACTAATGCACACTTAGGATTAATAATGAAGAAGAATACATAAGAATAGATACATAGATATGTGACAAACTCACAAATCATTGATTCATAAAACAATGAATGAGTACAAATAAATGTGAGAAAGTGGCAAAATCAACTTTCAATCATGATTATTTAATCACTTGTAATTGGTGTGATTAAACTATGTAACCAAGAGAGATAATATAAAGAGAAAAATTTAGTAACCCAATAATAGAGTATGAGAGCATATATCTAACAAAACCCTTATAATTCAAAGTCAAGTTAGACTTAGGATTAGCACTAAGATTTGTGAACATGTCAAGAATCCTCCTTGTAGTTTGAAGTCTCCAATGACTTGCTAGTCTCAACACTTGTTGTGATGTAAATATACTCAAAACTCTAAAAAACCACAAATCATGATGAAATCACATGTGATCTATCTCCACCCTTGTAAGGAATTACACCCACTCATAGTGTGCTCCAATGAAACATGTACCAAATATATATATTTTTTTGGATAACTTGTGTTGATGACCACAAATAATCCAAAACCCAAAAACTCTATTGCAATTACATTACTTAAAATGTGAGCACATCTTAGTCCATAAATTTCTTGAAATTAGTAAATAAAGGCACATATCAACATTAATTATTTTTATTCCTTTAGCCAAAAAATTATCTATCCTCAAATATGATACTCAAGTAATATCATTGGCAAGATGAATATGCTCTCCCAATCATAGATTTAGTTACTTTCCATCAAATCTAATCAATCTAAAGTTGACCATTAGTGAGTCACTCTCATCACTAGTCATAACTCAAATTGGGATTAACTAGCTCCATGCATAGTCATGGAAAACTCATACTCAACTCTCTCACATATCTAGTTTTAAACTTTATAATATGCAATCTTTGAAAAACTCATGTATAATTGATGTATCAATTGTTGATTGGAATACTATTACCCACTCAAACTAGATATCAAAAATATCTTGGGACCTATCAAATTTCATCCTCAATGTTGTACTAACTAGGACCAAACAACATCCAAAGCTATCATAAGCTATAATATTGCAAAATATAATAAGTACACTAAAATAATGACCAATCCTTAATGGCTAATATGAGTAGTCTTCAAGTATTGCATTGAGGATAACTAATCATAAAAAATAAAATCATAAAAAAATGACCAATCCCTAGTGGACAATATAAGTAGTCTTTACAACCCTAGGTATCACATTTGGGAAAACTCCTTGCAAATTGAAATTAAACTCAATGCAAGGATAATCTCTTAATTTTGCAAGTAATGTGAAAAATTATAAAATCAACATACATGTCACTCATGTATATCTAATTAGTAAACATTGAGGTGCATTGATAATCATCAAAATACAACAAATAAGATACACAAGCAAGTGTTCTAATCCTTAATAAACACATAATTTGACAAAAAAAATCCATTAGGTGCATTGGTAGACACATTAGTAGACGGTAACTTAAACAAGCATAAAACCATGAGTCCAATCCACAATCATTCTTAAATCAACAAATCGGGTACTCAAAATCCACATCATCATATTAGACAACAACCACTCACCCATCAACAAATCAAGTGTTGTGGTACTCAAAAGTGTGATCCCTAATCATCAAAAAAAATGAAGTTGACCTTTGATGTTACCTCCTATTAGATGAAAGTAAGAATTGATACATAGAACCCCCTTGAAAGGTAAGTGTGCTAAATCAATAACTCAAATTACCATGAAAGTCAATATGATAGATGCACAACTCAATGACAACCTTTCAAGTTTTCATTGCAAGTCTCCATTAAGTTGACCTTTTAGGTTTTCTAACTTAAGAGGAAGAGTGTGTGAGTTGCGCTCTTGGGTTTAAAACTTACAACTAAAGTGCATAAAATGTGGGCCCAATTTTCCCTATTGAATCATCAAGGGGTCATATATCAATCTCCAAAGTCTCAAAACCCATGATGCAAATACAAAAACAACTTCAAGAAAAATATCAACACCATTTGAATTGTCTCAATTAATAATGCTTAGAATTTTTATTTATTTATTTGATCCTAGCCTTGGAATTTGAGAAGACACAAACACAACCTTATAACTCCAATTACGCTACCTTATCACTCCTTACAAACATTTATTTCTCTTTATTGCACCAAGCACCCTTCACAAAGTGATTAACACCTTATAACTCCAAATTAAAATATAATATCTCCATACACCGTTCTCTCTTTGAAAAGCAATACCATACAACCTTATCACTCTATTTACAAAGCAAGCCTTTTTGTTTCTCTTACTGACACTTATTTTACATAATTTTTTAAAAATTGAAACACACAGATAAATACTTCTTTAGATTCTACATTTAACCTTCATATAGAAAAGAAAATAAACTCAAAACACACCTTAAATCTCCGATTTGACTCTTCTAACACCACCATACAATTTTAACAATGAATTGCAAAACAAAACTTTACCAATTAATCTAAGATCATAGTTGAGACATACATTAAAAAACTTCTATATGACCTTGTTTTAACAATGAAATGAAATTAAAAAAACTATTTAGAAAGCTTTAAGAGAGGATATACTTGTGACCTATGATGCACAAATATTTGATTTATTCCACTCTCCTTCATGTTTTTGATTCAGATAAAATCAAGTTTTGAAGGGACCCGAAACCCTTGACAAACAAAGACAAGGCTTCAAAAAGAACAACTTGCAGCCAACCAAAAGCCAACCCCCAAACAAGACCTGCCAAGATTTACATTTAGAACTACTCTTGTGGGAGTGAAGAATCATATCAGAAGGCCTCGAGAATATAGTTTTTTTTCCCTTAACAGTAGTCCAACCTTCTTCCATTTGTGTTGCCATATCATGCCAAGTCAGCTTACAATTTTCCTGAGGTTCACCTGCAACCATAGTCTCAAAAATTTCAACGTCATTCCTTTGTGCAGGCAAAGACATATCTGATAAGCCCCCAAAAGTGATAGCCAAAGCGCTATCAACAGAAGTGGCCGTCGAAGACCCAATCTCTTGCCCTTTAGGGGATGCAACCTGATAATCATGTGTAGCAGCAATAGCCTCAACATTAGAGACATCCCGAGGGGAAACCTCAAAACCCTGTGATTCAGAAGCAACCACCTCAGAAAAACTCCTCTGTTGCTCAGATTTTTTCACAACCGTATAATGCTATTGAGAGGCACCGTTCCACCATGTAGCCATCCTAGTAGTTTTCCCAAATCCGCATTGTGCAACAACATGACCCATTTTAAAACATCTTCTGCAACAAAAGGGAATCCCCTCATAGTCCAAAGATTGAACTGAAGACCTCCTAGGAGATTTGAGTAAAATCTCAACAGGCAACCTTTTTGAAACATCCATTTCAACCAGTATGCAGGAAAAGGTGGAATGAAAAATGTTAGAAGATTCATCATCCACCAATAAAAAATCACCAAGGGCCTCACCCACTTCCTCCAGAAGAGGGTCAGTTCGTAAATGGAGGGGAAGATTAGGCAACCTAACCCAAATCGAAAACTTATCGAAGGTTTTTGAAGAAGGGTTGAAATCAGAATGCCATGGCTTATTCATCAACAAATTTTTGTCCTCCCATCTAAAAAAATTATCACATAAAATTATATTTATGTCCTGAGCATTGTCAAACTTGGCAACAAAAAACCCCTTAGCCATAGGGAAAATGTGGACTTTACCAAAAATTAAGGGCTCCCATTCACTAGAGATCCAAGAGTGTAGTTGAGGGAGGCTTGGCCAAACCCCCCTAAATCGACAGATCACCCCACGAATGGAGAACTCAGACACATTCTCATCTATTTCCTCCACCATCTCAGCCTTTAGATTCACTGTGATAGCATTGGTGACAGGGACAAACCCTCCATACGACATCCTTCGATGCTTGAAACGCGTCCCCTGAGCCTTAGCCCTAGCCTTATAACCACAACCAAGGGCGCCCTTCCCGTTAGACCCTTTTGATCTATTTACAACAGTGCCGCCTCCACCCTGAATGCAATTCCCACCTTCAAAGCACGCACCAATGATTTCATTCTCGTGGGAACCTTTCATGCAAGCCTTCAAAACCCTCGCATTGGTCTCACGGGCCTCCAATGCCTCTGTCGCCCTTCGCGCCTCTATCGCCATTCAAAAATTACCAATCTCCCACTCTCCTTCATGTTAGTTTCTACACCAGTTTTACCTTTCTTTGACTTTTGTACCCTTTTCTGGTGTGGAAAACTAACTAGTTTAGCACCTAACATCAAATTTCAACAAGCAAAAAAATTCATGCCATATGCAATTTACAAACCCTAAAATGAGTTTGCAACATTATTCTCCTTGTTTTGGTAGCCTGACAATGAATATTATAACACCAGTCTACTTATATAAATAATGCCAAGGCAAAAAGGCTTTCATGAACAATATTTATGTTGAAGGCGTTCCCTCTATGAAGTCTCTTAAGCTAAATCTTTGAATCAACACCTCATTTTTCCACAAAAGGTATGCAAGAAGATTTATTTCATTTGAGCCATTAACATCAAATCACAGTACTATTGCATCCGAACGATTATGCCCGTTAACATCAACTCAAAAGGTAGCATTGTTGCATCTAACGAAAACATAAGAAGCAACACACATTCCATCATTTTCCTTTCATTTAGGCATTGTGTTCGTACGCTGTCTTCTGCAAGCTACAATAGTTGTATTCCATGCTATCTAGACTGCAATTTGATTCTTGAAACTTTCAACTTGCAACCTGCCACTTGACCAATCTTCAAACAATACAAAACTAATACAAAAATAGTCACGACTCTTGCAAAAATTTATATTATTTCAGAGAACGAGTGTGAGATTGGCTTCGATTATTCCCATCCTTGGTTGAAGTTGAAGCTCAAGAATATCCCTAATATCCATACCCATTTTTGTCATCTTGCCTATTATTTTTGAATGCACAACACCCCACAAAATAAACCACAACTAGAGCAATAAGCACCATGATATTGATAATAGCAATCTTACACCAGTCATGCTTCAAGTCTACAAGCACACCCACCTTTCAAAAATTAGAGATATAACAAAGACAATGAAGTAGAACAAGAGAAAAATGAGAAATAATAGACACAAAATGCATCAAAGGATGAAATGGGAGCTTTGGAACACAATATGGACAACCATCAAAGGATAGAGTAAGGGGATTTTTTGTCATTTGTTACCATTTCAACTACCCTTTGCCTGCAACCCCCAAGCATGTAGGCAAAATGTGGAAGCTCAAGGATATCCCTTATATCCATACCCATTTCTCTCATCTTGCCTATTATTTTCGAAGGCACAATACCCCACAAAATAAACCACAACTAAAGCAATAAGCACCATTATATTGATAATAGCAATCTTACACCAGTCATGCTTCAAGTCTACAAGCACACCCACCTTTCAAGAATTAGAGCTATAACAAAGACAATGAAGTAGAACAAGAGAAAAATGAGAAAAAATAGACACAAAATGCATCAAAGGATGAAATGGGAGCTTTGGAACACAATATGGACAACCATCAAAGGATAGAGTAAGGGTTTTTTTTGTCATCTGTTACCATTTCAACTACCCTTTGCCTGCAACCCCTAAGCATGTATGCAAAATGTGGAAGAATAGAAAAGGCCTATGAATTGTTCTAGATAATGCAACATCTGACTACCTAGTCCATGAGCCAAGTGTCTGCCATTTTTCTTCATTTAAAAAAATAGTAATTCTCCATTTTTTATAGGGAAAAGGAAAAAAGTCAATCAAGAAGATAAAAACGGATGCAACTAATCTCCCAACAAAATGCACCGCACAAAGGCATGTAACATACAAAAACACATAAAAACATACATAACATGATGGGATGCCATAGTATGGGGCCTGCTAGATGGGGGATAAAAGTGACGAAATTGACAGGCGAGAGAAAACGTTACGATGACAGAAGGAAGTCCATAACGACACCGTTAGGTTGGTTTTCTTGCCTTTTGCAAGCCATGATGTTGGGATGAGAATTGGACCATAAAACTTGACCCCGTGGCTTGTGTGAGAAGCTATCATTTTCAATGAATTCTATGTTGGTGCAAGAATTAGAGGTGAACTGATGTGTGCAAGACCTCCGTTGAAAAATGTAAGAAGAATTATTTTTTGAGAAAGAAGGCGAAAAGCACTTTGTGTTGTGAGTGTTTTCAGTTTACATATTGAAAGCTGAATGTTGGAGTGCACGCGGAGGAGTTGGAGGAGAAAACCGATCAAATTGAGGTGAGGGGTGACTAACTAATTGGATTGTAGAGGGTTTTACAACACTACGTGGGTTGCTTGTTTCTTAACACCTAAGGTTTTCCAACATAGAGTTTTATAAAATAGAATGAATGTATTGAAAGGATTTTGTAATTTAGACAATACAAATGTATTGAAAGGACCCTTCAAAATTTATAAGGACTCTTAATTTGAGTAAAAATTGCATTTAAATTTCCTCATGATTGAAAACAAAGTGCACAAAATAATTGTAAATTGGAAAACACAATGGGGGTTGTTAGTTATTTGAATCTGCATGTTTAAATGTAAAGGGTTGTCTCATTGAGAGGAGTTACAGGTGGAGGATACATAAAACTAACCAAATTGTGTTGAGGGGTGACTAACCAATTAAATTGTTACGTGTAGAGGGTTTTACAACACTATGTAGGTTGCTTGCTTCTTAACACCTAGGGTTTTGCAACATGGAATTTTATAAAACAGTACGAATTCCTAAAAAACCTTTTGATGTTTAGACAACACGAATTTAGTGGAAGGCCCCTTCAAAATTTATGACTTTAAATTAGAGTATAAATTGCATTAAAATTTCCACATATGATTGAAAATAATGCACAAAATAATTGTAAATTGGAAAACCCAATGTGGGCTGTCAGTTATTTGATTCTCCATGTTTAAATGTAAAGGGTTGTCTCATGAGGAGGATTTGCAAGTGGCAGATACATAAAACTAACCAAATTGAGCTGAGGGGTGACTAACCAATTGGGTTGTTACATCTAGAGGGTTTTACAACACTATGTGGGTTGTAGGTTTCTCAACACCTAAGGTTTTACAACGTGGAATTTTACAAAATAATATGAATGCCTTGGAAACCTTTTTTTGTTTATATAGTATGAATGTAATGAAAGGACCCTTTGAAATTTATAAGAATTCTTAATTAGAGTAAAATTTGCATTTAAATTTCCTCATATGATTGAAAAAATGCACAAAATAATTGCAAATCCCACTCCCTGAGTGAGATGCACTCTCTACCAGCTAAAATGTACCTTAACTCTGCACGTTCCACATCAAATACCCCAACTTCCACTCAATCATATCCTTCCATCTAGACATTTCAACATGCCCCAAGTTCAGGTTAGATTTGAAGTCCGCCGCCCGAGATCGACCAACCTCCATGAAGTGACAATTTTTTTCCTACAAATGTGGATACATGGTCATGATTGGGAAAGATCCATTTCTAGAATCATACCAAAAGAGAGCCTCAGTTCCCCTATTACAGAACTAGAATAAACCTCTCTTGATCAGATTGGCTCCCTTTTTGAGAGTTTCCCAAATGATTGAACCTTTACCCGATAGAGAAATTTGAGGAATCTCCTCCTTCACCACCCCTATCAAGTATTTGGTAGTGAGGATCCTTGCCAAAACATAATATTAATCATTACATCATCTCCAATATAACTTGACAACTAATACCTGGCCAATGAGTCTAGCTTGTTGCAGCCCAAGGCCCCCCTCTTGTTTTGGTCTGCAAATAGTCTCCCACTTAACCATAATCCACTTTGAAGAAGCCAAATTTCTAGCCCATAAAAAATATCTTGTAAGAGAATCCAAGTTCTTGATAAATATAGGAGGAGCCACCTAAAGCATACACCTATAAGTAGGAAGAACTTGAATCACCGATTTCAGCAACATAACTCGTCCTGCAAAGAACCACCTGTGGGGTCCAATAATTCAATATCACTTGAAAATTATCCAGAATACTTTGCCAAGGACCCCTATTAAGGTTTCCAACATAGAGAGGTATGCCAAGATAGATCATATGAAGATTACCAATCCAAAATCTAAGAATACGAGCAATTTGTTGTTGATTATGCAAGTGGGTATTGAAGAAAAAAATGAAAGATTTACCTTCATTGATTTTTTGGCTTGAAGCTACAAGATAAACATCCAACATAAAATGAAAATTAGTGGCTTCTCTAATCTTGGCCACACTCATCGGAGTGGTACCATCTACAAACTATAAATGAGTTTAAGGAGGCAAGCCATTTCCCTAACTCCACCCATGGATAAATCCTTAATTAACATGGCTCTTAATAACTCTCCCTAAACCCTCCATGAAAAGAATAAACAAGTATGGTGACAAAGGGTCTCCCTTCCAAATATCTATAGACACTCCAAACAAGGAGGAAGGCTCACCATTAACAAGAATAAAGAAAGAAGTGGACATAACACAACTCATCACCCACTTCACCCACTCCTCATCAAAACCCAAAGCATAGAGAAATTTTTCAAGGAAAGACTATTTGACCCTATCATAAGATTTAGCCATATCTAGTTTAATAAACACAACTTTCTCCTTGGAAGCTACCATGGAATGAATGGTCTCAACCGCAATGACCACTCCATCCAAAATTTTCCTGTCAGCCATAAAGCCTCCCTATTCTTTAGAGATGAGCTTCCTTATCCACCATTTTAACCTCTTTGCAATCATCTTAGAAAAAATATTATAAACCACATTACAAAGAGCTATGGGTCTAAAAAAACTTTGCATATCATCCCCTTCACATTTGGGGATACGATCAAGAAATGTATAATTCATAGCTCTCAACATTTTCTTGTTCACTTGAGATTCTTGCACCACCTCTAATAAATCCAATTTTATAGTTTCCCAAAATTCTTGAAAGAATTCTATTAGAAACCTATCAGGACTAGGAGTTTTCCCCTTCATTTGAAAAACAATTCCCTCTAATTCATCTAGGGAGATGGGCATCATAAGATGCTCATTCATTTCAAAATAAACAAGAGAGGGAATACATGCTAGAATGTGGTTTTCTTCTTCAGTTACATTAGGAGCGTCTTCCTTGAATAAAACGACATGATACTACAAATCCTCTCTAGAAATATCCCTAAAAGAAACTAGATGATCTCCCCTAGAAGACACAAGAGAAGAAATCGAGTTCCCATGCCTTTTGTGTTACACCCCAAATTGTGAAGTTACTATTTACTATTACTACATAGAGTAAATGTGAATGTAATGCAAATTTTGGAGATGAATTAATGATGCTTGTACCTTGTTATCAATATGAATGTTATCTCGTTTGATGTTGTTTCATTTGATGTTATCTCAATTGATGTTATTCATGGTGAAATACTACATAAATAAGAATGGATGGTTATTGAATTATTGTTATTCTAACTTTGAAGATGCTTATATATACTGCTTATTGTTGTGAACAATTTATTGCCAAGGCATGTTATAGTGGTTGTAGGTAAATACCCATTTCTCCAGGGGGATGGGAAGTATCACTCGAGAGAAGATCTTGGCCGGGTAACCGATAAATGTAACTATCTAAGCATACACACACACACCACATTAGAGTGATTGAACTGGGTCAGTTTGTGGGTAATAGGTAAGTCATCCTTAGCTAACAGGTCTGAATTTGAGAGTCTTGTTTACTTCTGCATGCAGTATTGGGTGATGTTTATCTATTTTGAGTTTTGAGTCCCTCCTTATGACATTGTGTCGATTGTGCTTGAGTTGAGACTTTGGGCTTTGTGAATGATTACATTTATGTCATTTCATATGAACCTAAAATGTAGCATGTCTACGAGCATATACATATAAATACATACATGTATGAGAGCATTAGAAAATGCACATATATGTGAGTAAAAATAATCACTAAGATACATACATGAGGAAATGCCTATGCTTGTATATATATATGAGGGTGTAGACACTAGGCCTTAATCATTCAATATCGAATGGATTACTTGATTATCATATTACCATATAAGGAATATGCTTGTATATATATATATATACACACACACACAAATACACTTGCAAGCATTAATTTTTATTGGAGAAGTGCACATATATATATATATATTATATAAGTATATGTGTATGAATATTATACACGTATTATTATGGAATATGATAATAAGAGTTATTCATCTGCATATAGAATATGTGTATATTATATACTATAATGCCTGTACTTATATATATATATAAATGTCGGATATAAGCTAACTCTATTGGCTACGATATATAAATATATGCCTATATCATAGGTAAAAGCACAAACCTGTCACTTTATAAAGGAATTGGCCAACAACAAAAAACATTCTGAACTTCGACCACATAAAAGTGGTCTTTATGTTTTGAATCTCAAAATGGTGTAAACTAATGAAATGTAGAACTTTTGAAAAATTTTATTCTTGTAATATTTAAAAATAAAAATAAAATTGTTTTTATTATGTTTTTTCAATTTAAGGACAAATTTTGGAATGCTGAAAATTTCAGAAAAGAGTGACTTCATGGGCCGTCAAGAAACAAATTGAAATAACCTTCATTTCTTCCTAATTGTTTTTTCTCCAAATAGGTAACTTCAATATGTACTACATGGAAAAAAAATTCAAATTTTGATGTATATTTTTCTCATAATAACGTTTTAAAGTCAAACATCTCAGAATTTGATAGGTCTCACGGGCCGTCACCTATTTTCAATTTTTTGAATCATTTAAAAAAAAATAATTATACCCTTTTGAAGAAGACTCTCTCCTCTACTGGACCATATAAGTATGAATTTTTTTTGATATGTTTTACTATTTTTTAAATTTCTAATCAGCCTCTTTTTTAATTTTAACAACCTACTTGCATTATTTTAAAAATAACATATATTAAAACTAATAAAAATATTAAAAAAATTATATATTTGGATTTCCCACTCTGAGCTATTCAAAAGGGTATTTTTCTTTTTTGCAAAAAAAACCATTATGACTTGAGAAATACTTAGTTAAAGTTGAAGGTTTCAGAAAATTCTGAAAAATGTTGAGTTGGCTGCCAACTAGATAGTTTCGGCCGAAACCCTTCTGATAGAAACCCCCACACATATAATAACCCAAATTGAAAGCCGATTCCAAAGTTGAAAGGGATTTTTTTTGGTTTCGGCTAAAACCTATTCGACCAAAACAATGTGTGCCATGTATACGCCACATGGTTTCGGTTGAAACATACTTGGCCAAAAATTTTCTGGCCGAGATTAGTTCCCTCGAAACTATTTATTTGGTCGAAAGTGTGACACAGGTTTGTGCTTTTACCCATATATATGAAAATATATATTGAAATAATTATAGATATAAAAATATATACATACATATATATATATATAAATACGTGAATGTATTTTAGTATATATATATATGTGAATAATATATATTATATATAAATATATATAATGATGATTTTATCATATTAATATGATAATAGAATTCAATTATTTTTGATTGCATATAAGAGTCGATTTGAAGAAGACTTCTATTCACGTATTTTTAACATTTGAAATCGAATTATTTCTGAGAATCGATTTAATGTAAACTTCAAATCGCATACTTAAACTTTGGATTAGAGTATGTCAATATAGTTTAAAGATATGAAATTCAAAGTTTGAATCAAACACAACTCTGAGGAAAATCGTGCCACACCTACTAAGGAATACACAGGGATGTGTAATGAAATATGCCTTGAATCTTTATGGCTTTGAATAGGTCGATTTCTGAAGCTTGAATTAATTCAATGGAGAATGATATTCATCGACTCAACCCATAAAATAGTTGATGTTGGCTATGTGTAAATGAAATATGATTGACTTCTTCTCTGCATATGAAAATCTCACCATCTCACAACTTTGGCGCCACCTCTGTAACCATTTTTTGTAGGTGTTGACTTACGAATTTCTCCATGTGCTTTTGGAAATAGTCTTCTTAATGCTGGAAAATTTTGAACTCAACTCATCTTGTTAATTCCTGAGTGCAGGATTAAGTTGGCGCCACCTTCAAGTTGAATAATTCAAATGAGAATGGTGTCGATTCACATGCCTAAACTATAGGATTTGTGGTTGCTAGCTTGCTATATAAATAGCAACCAAACTTCTTCATTTGGGACACCACACTTTCTCTCCTTTTGTGAGTTATTTTTGGAGCAGCAATCTGATTTTCATTGAGATTTCTATCTGCATTATTCCATCTTACAGTGAGGGAGAACCTTGATTATCTTATGCCTATTATCATTGTTCTTATGCTTACTTTTCTAGAGTGATCAAATGCCATCAATCAAAATAATCCTGTATTCTTGTGTAACCACTAACTCCACAAAGAGGAATGTATCATACCAAGAGCATATGTAATTAGCTGTTTACCATTTATGAGTTTTACTAGTCATTATCCTCTATTTTCTAAGTGAGAAAAGAGTGGAATTTTGTGAGGAAGAGTTGTCTAATTTTGAGAGAAGAATGCTGTCAACAAGAAAGGGAGTGATAATTGATTTGGGAACATGGGTTAAGCTGAGCAACCAAAGGAGAAGGTTGCCTTGTCTTCAATATTTGGGAAAAAGTGATAACAGGCATGGGGTTTCTTCTTCTTATCATTTTAAAAGGGTTTACTATATTTTCTATTCTGCATGAAATGTCTTTTCTGTTTGAGCTATAGAATTATTTAATATTGCTTTTGGAAAAGGGAATTGAAGCCTTTAGGTTGCTTTTATAATGTGTTTTCAAGTACTCCATGATAGGAGAGATTGCTTGACACAAGCAGTTAATTATACTAGATATGTCGAAGAGATTTCTTGACATAGGTATTTAATTATGCTACATGTAGTACAACATAAGTATTTGATTATACTAGATATGTTTGAACATGGTATGTAATGTGTTTATTTTTACTCCACAGTAGGAGATGAGTGCATTTCTTTGTTAAGTATATACTAGGCTTGATTAAATGCAAGAGTCACTTGAGGTAAACCCAACTAAGTTATTATTTTAACTCAGAAAGCTTGTGTTACTCCTAGGATAAGCATGGGAGCGGGCTTGTGTACTTACTAGCTTAATAGGTTCATTACTAGTAGATTGTTTGAAGGTAGGTTATCTGGGATGACATACTATCCATTGAAGGATATACATAGCTTATGTAATTAATTAGTAGATTAGTATGTTGTAGGTTAGTCTAGGATGACATAGTATCCATTGAAGGATAATACCTATGCATAGTGTAAGATAGCCCTAAGTCAAATCGGCCCTGAGTAGTGTTTATGATAGATGACTTCATTCAAAGTATTGAAAGAGAACACTTTGGCCAAAGTAGTGCAATGTACGACTTCCACTTAGACTGTGTGATGCTCGAGACTACACTGTCAGTTCACCATGATCCCGTATTACATACTAGTTCGAGATTGTGGGATTACAAAGCTTTAGTAATGTAGGACACAACACTATGATTAGTTAGTTGTCGTCATCAGTTACTCTACCAATCTCTTCATCGAAGGGAAGGTCCATCTATCGAATGATAAATGTGCAGGGGATCACATTAAGAGTCTGTGGTTGGGGGAAAATGCCTAAGTGATGCTTCTCCTCCACAATAGGTGACAAAAGGACCAAGATTTGAAAGGAAAGATTCTTGGAACTTCTTACTACTATTTGTTCTAAATCTCGTTCGAGGTATGTTTGTAAAGGTATGATTCTTGTTATGTGTACTTGTGAAGTTATTGTAATAAAGTGGAATCTTTATTGTAATGTGATATGACAACTTGTTTGTATATTTTAAAATAAAGAAAGATTTTTTTTATTGCAATGACTTGTTGGAACATTTATTTACTCGTATGATGTAAATTTAGAAATTTTTACTATACTGAAGGGTTGGCACATTACATGTGGTATTAGAGCTACCAGGTTCTACACTAAAACCTATGAGCTCATTACACAACAATGCGTAAACCTTATTAGAAGATAATGGTTGAAAAGTTCTTGTGCCACAACGACAAGGGAAAATAACTTAGGGAAGTGAAAGGGAAGATGAGATCCCTAGTAACTTGTGTAAATTGGGACTCGTTAAGAGTCATCCCTAGAGTAGGAACTCCTAAACCAACAACATATGATATTACCCAGAGTTGCAGAAGATTATGCAAAAAAGTTATGTAGGAAATTTAGGAAGAATAAATAGTATATACCTTATCCTACAATATAGTTATTTGACTCTAAGGGAATGAGAAGGAATGATATAACCCTTTTATAGTATCAAACTATAGTTGTAAAGAGTTAGGAACTTTTGGATTTGGTATAAACACCACGAATCTATGTGTATACAAAGTTGGTGTAAATTAGATTGAAGTAGGAAGTCAACGAAGGAAGTATCCACAAGGGTTGGAGAACTCTTGACATAAACCTAATTCTTGTGTAAAGATAGGATCTTGCAAGAAAAGAGTTAGCACCTTAGGAGTAAGGGAAAACGACCAGAATGGTCAGAAACAAAGTAATCAACAACGTGGGCATGACTCCACCAACCAAAATCAATATTATTGGAGTTTGATTAAGATGAGAAAAAGAGAACCGACCAACTTTGGTATCCCTAAAGATTAAGAGAGAATAAGATTCCAAGCATTGGAATAAAGTCACTTGAAAAAGTGATTGTGAGAAAGAAACTTGTAAAGATAAACCAACTCGACTTGACCAAAAGATTTGGAAAGTACAAAAATAGGTTGGAGTTATAAGATGAACTCTCCAACATGTCTATGAAAAATCGACATTCATTTAGAGGTTCCAAAAGGAAATGGAATACAATAAGACACTATGTGTCAGATCGATAGAAGTTGTAAGGAAAACAACATTCTAAATGTACATCAACAAACAATTTTTTTTGGATATGGATTATCCTCCAAAAAAAGGATATCAAAAAGAGAATTGGATTAATGGATGTTTATATGTAATAAAGCTCTTTGGGAGAGTAAGTATGTGTAAGGCATATGGGATTTCCCTATGCGATAGTGAGGACACTCAAAGCAAGGTCTAGGAAGGACAAGATTGCTACATAGGATGAATGTTTTATAAATCTTAAATATTTTTAAAACTATAAATAAGACTTTATTTGACTTTAACTGTATGTTAAAAGGCTATAGATCTTCGAGGATGATGATTCACAAGGGGGGAAGTATGTTATACCCAAAATTGTGAAGTTACCATTTACTATTACTACATAGGGTAAATGTGAATTCTAGAGATGAATTAATGATGCTTGTACCTTGTTATCGATATGAATGTTATCTCATTTGATGTTGTTTCATTTGATGTTATCTTAGTTGATGTTATTCATGATGAAATACTGCATAAATAAGAATGGATGGTTATTGAATTATTGTTATTCTAACTTTGAATATGTTTATATATACTGCTTATTATTGTGAACAATTGGCTACCAAGGCATGTGCTAGTGGTTGTAGGTAAATTTTTGTTTCTCTGGGGGGAGGGGAAGTATCACTTGAGAGAAGATCTTGGTTGGGTAACCGATAAATATAACTATTTGAGCATACACAAGCACCACATTAGAGTGATTGAATTGAGTCATTTTGTGGGTAATAGGTAAGTCATCCTTAGCTGATAGGTCTGCATTTGAGAGTCTTGTTTACTTCTGCATGCAGTAATGGGTGATGTTTATCCATTTTGAGTTTTGAGTCCCTCCTTATGACATTGTGTCGATTGTGCTTGAGTTGAGACTATGGGCTTTGTGAATGGTTACATTTATGTCATTTCATATGAACATAAAATGAAGCATGTCTATGGGCATATACATATAAATAAATATACATAGACCCATGTATGAGAGCATTAGAAAATGCACATATATGTGAGTAGAAATATTCACCAAGATACATACATGAGGAAATGACTATGCTTGTATATATATATATATATGTGTGGGTGTAGACACTAGGCCTTAATCATTCAATATCAAATGGATTACTTGATTATCATATTACCATATAAGGAATATGCTTGTTAATATATACTCAAATACACTTGCAAGCGTTAATGCTTATTGGAGAAGTGCACATATATATATTATAAGTATATGTGTATGAATATGTATACACATATTATTATGGAATATGATAAGAAGAGTTATTCATCCGCATATGGAATATGTGTATATTATATACTATAATGCATGTAATCGTATATATAAATATACATATATGTCAGATGTAAGTTGACTCTATTGGATAAGATATATAAATATATACCTATATATATAAAAATAATTATATATATATTTAGATATAAATATATATACATACATATATATATATATATATATATATATAAATACGTTAATGTATTTTAGTATATATATATATGTAAATAATATATATTATACATAAATATATATAATGATGATTTTATCATATTATTATGATAGTAAAATTAAATTATTTCTGATTGCATATAAGAGTCAATTTGAAGAAGGCTTCTATTCACATATTTATAACATTTGAAATCAAATTATTTTTGAGAATTGATTTTATGTAAACTCTAAATCGCGTATTTAAACTTTGGCTTAAAGTATGCTGATATATTTTAAAGAGATGAAATTTGAACTTTGAATGAAACACGACTCCAAGGAAAATCATGTCGTACCCACTAAGGAATACACAGGGATGAACAACGCAATACGTCTTGAATCTTTATGGCTTTGACCAGGTCGAAATCTGAAGCTTGACTTAATTCAATGGAGTAAATGATATTCATCGACTCAACCTAGAAAATAGTTGATGCTAGCTATCTGTAAATGAAATATGATTGAATTCTTTTCAACATATGAAAATATCACCCTCACACAACTTTGGAGCCACCTCTGTAACCATTTTTTGTAGGTGTTGATTTACAAATTTCTCCACGTGCTTTTGGAAATAGTCCTCTTAATGCTGGAAAATTTGTAAGTCGACTCATCTTGTTAATTGCTAAGTGAAGGTTTAAGTTGGTGCCACCTCCAAGTTGAATAATTCAAATGAGAATAGTGTCGATTCACATGCCTAAACTATAAGCTTTGTGGTTGGTAGATTGCTATATAAATAGCAGCCAAAATTCTTCATTTGGGACGTCATACTTTCTCTCTTTTTGTGAGTTATTTCTGGAGCAGCAATATGATTTTCATTGAGATTTCTATCTACATTATTCCATCTTATAGTGAGGAAGAACCTTGATTATCTTATGCCTATTATCATTTTTATTATGCTTACTTTTCTGGAGTGATCAAATACCATCAATCATAATAATCTTGTATTCTTGTGTAACCACTAACTCCATAGAGAGGGACGTATCATACCAAGAGCATACATCATTATTTGTTTACCATTTATGAGTGAGAAAAAGAGTGGACTTTGTGAGGAAGAGTTGTCTAATTTGAGAGAAGAATGTTGTCAACAAGAAAGGGAGTGATAATTGATTTGGGAACCTGGGTTAAGCCGAGTAACCAAAGGATAAGGCTTCCTTGTCTTCATTATTTGGGAAAAAGTGATAATAGGCATGGGGTTTCTTCTTGTTGTCATTTTAAAAAGGTTTACTATATTTTATATGCTGCATGAAATGTCTTTTCTGTTTGAGCTATAGAAGTATTTAATATTTCTTTTGGAAAAGGGAGTTGAAGCCTTTAGGCTACTTTTATAATGTGTTTTCAAGTAATCCATGATAGGAGAGATTGCAAGTGACACAATCAATTAATTATACTAGATATGCCAAAGAGATTGCTTGACATAGGTATTTGATTATGCTACATGTAGTACAACATAGGTATTTGATTATACTAGATATGTTTGAACATGGGATGTAATGTGTTTATATTTACTCCATAGTAGGAGATGAGTGAGTTTCTCAGTTAAGTATATACGAGGCTTGATTGAATACAAGATTCACTTGAGGTACACCCAACTAAGTTATTAGTTTAACTCAGAAAGCTTGTGTTACTCCTAGGATAAGCATGGGAGCAGGCTTGTGTACTTACTTGCTTGATAGGTTCATTACTAGTAGATTGTTTGAAGTTAGGTTATCTGGGATGATAGAATATCCATTGAAGGATATACCTAGCTTATGTAATTACTTAGTAGATTAGTATGTTGTAGGTTAGTCTAGGATGACATACTATCTATTGAAGGACAATACCTATGCATAGTGTAAGATAGCCCTAAGTCAAATCGGCCCTGAGTAGTGTTTATGATAGATGACTTCATTCAAAGTACTAAATGAGAACACTTTGGACAAAGTAGTGCAATGTACAACATCCACTTAGACTGTGTGATTATTGAGACTACACTGTCAGTTCACCGTGATTCCGTATTACATACTAGTTTGGGATCGTGGGATTATAAAGTTCTAGTAATGTAGGACACAATAATATGCTCAATTGGTTGTTATTATCAGTTAATCTACCAATCTCTTTTTTGAAGGTAAGGGCCATCTATCGAATGATAGATGTGTGGGGTACCACATTAAGAGTCTGTGGTTGGCGGAAAAGTTCCTGAGTGATGCTTCTCCTCCACAACAAGTGACAAAAGAACGAAGATTTTTAAGGACGGATTCTTAGAATTCTTACTACTATTTGTTCTAAAGCTCATTGGAGTTATTTTTGTAAAGGTATGTATTCTTGTTACATGTACTTGTGAAGTTATTGTAATAAAGTGGATTCTTTATTGTAATATGATATGAAAACTTGTTTGTATATTTTCAAATAAAGAAAGATTTTTTTTATTGCAATGACTTGTTGGCATGTTTATTTACTTGTATGATGTAAATTTAGAAATTTTTACTATACTGAAGGGTTGGCACATTACATGTGGTATTAGAGCTACCAGGTTCTGCATTGAAACCTATGATCTCATTGCACAACAATACGTAAACCTTATTAGAAGATAATGGTTGAAAAGTTCTTGTGCCACAAATGTGAGAGAAAAGAAATTAGGGAAGTGAAAGGGAAGATGATATCCCTAGTAACTTGTGTAAATTGGGACTAGTTAAGAGTCATTCCTAGAGTAGGAAGTCATAAACCAACAACTTATGATATTACCTGGAGTTGCAGAAGATTATGGAAATAGGTTATGTAGGAAATTTAGGAAGAATAACTAGTATATACCTTATCCTAAAAAATAGTTATATGACTCCAAGGGAACGAGAAGGAATGAGATAACCCTTTTATAGTAGCAAACTATAGTTGTAAAGAGTCAGGAACTTTTGGATTTGGTATAAACACTATGAATCTATGTGTATGAAAAGTCGACATAAATTAGATCAAAGCATGAAGTCAACAAAGGAAGTATCCATAGGGGTTGGAGAACTCTTGACATAAACCTAATTCTTGTGTAAAGATAGGTTCTTTCAAGAAAAGAGTTAGCACCTTAGGAGTAAGGGAAAAAGACTAGAATGGTCAGAAACAAAGTAATCAAGGTGGGCATGGCTCCACCAACCAAATTCAATAAGATTATTGGAGTTTGATTAAGATGAGAACAAGAGAACCAACCAACTTTGGTATCTGTAAAGATTAAGAGAATACGATTCCAAGCATTGGAATAAAGTCACTTGAAAAAGTGATTATGAGAAAGAAACATGTAAAGATAAACCAGGTCGACTTCACCAAAAGTTTTGGAAAGTACATACATAGGTTGGAGTTATAAGATGAAAATTCCAACATGTATGCAAAAATCGACATTCATTTAGAGGTTCCAAATGGAAATGGAATACAATAAGACATTATGTGTCAGTGCAATAAAAGTTAAAAGGAAAAAAAATGTTCTAAAGGTACATTAGCAACAAAGTTTTGTGGCTATGGATTATCCTCCACAAAAAGGATGTCAAAAAGAGAATTGGATTAATGGATGTGTATATGTAATAAATCTCTTTGGGATAGTAAGTATGTGTAAGGCATACAAGATTTCCCTATGCAATAGTGAGGACACTCGAAGCAAGGTCCAGGAAGGACAATATTGCTACATAAGATGAATGTTTTATAAATCTTACCTATTTTGAGAATTGTAAGTAAAACTGTACTTGACTTTAATTTTATGTTAAAAGGCTATAGATCATCGGGGACAATGATTCACAAGGGGGGAAGTATGTTACACCCCTAATTGTGAAGTTATTATTTACTATTACTACATAGGGTAAATGTGAATTCTAGAGATGAATTAATGATGCTTGTATCTTCTTATCAATATGAATGTTATCTCATTTGATGTTATTCATGGTGAAATACTGTATAAATAAGAATGGATGGTTATTGAATTATTGCTATTCTAACTTTGAAGATGTTTATATATACTGCTTATTGTTGTGAACAATTGACTGCCAAGGCATGTGCTAGTGGTTGCAGGTAAATGTCTATTTCTCTAGGGGGATGGGAAGTATCACTCGGGAGAAGATCTTGGCTAGGTAATTGGTAAATGTAACTATCTGAGCATACACATACACCATATTAGAGTGATTGAACTGAGTTAGTTTGTGGGTAATAGGTAAGTCATCCTTAGCTGATAGGTCTGCATTTGAGAGTCTTGTTTACTTTTGCATGCAGTATTGGGTGATGTTTATCTATTTTGAGTTTTGAGTCCCTCCTTATGACATTGTGTTGATTGTTCTCGAGTTGAGACTTTGGGCTTTGTGAATGGTTACATTTATGTCCTTTCATATGAACATAAAACATAGCATGTCTATGGGCATGTATACATATAAATACATATACATAGACCCATGTATGAGAGCATTAGAAAATGCACATATATGTGAGTAAAAATACTCACCGAGATACATACATGAGGAAAAAACTATGCTTGTATATATATATGAGGGTGTAGACATTAGGCCTTAATCATTCAATATCGAATGGATTACTTGATTATCATATTAACATATAAGAAATATGCTTGTATATATATACAAAATAACACTTGGAAGCGTTAATGCTTATTGGAGAAGTGCACATATATATATTATATAAGTATATGTGTATGAATATATATACACATATTATTATGGAATATGATAATAAGAGTTATTCATCCGTATATGGAATATGTGTATATTATATACTATAATGCCTGTACTCGTATATATATATGTTAGATGTAAGTTGACTCTATTGGCTATGATATATAAATATATACATATATATATGAAAATATATATTAAAATAATTATATAAATATTGAGATATAAATATACACATATATATATATATATATATATATATATATATATAAATCGTTAATGTATTTTAGTATATATATATATATATATATATATATATATGTAAATAATATACAACGTATTTATAACATTTGAAATTGAATTATTTTTGAGAATCGATTTAATGTAAACTTCAAATCACATATTTAAACTTTGGCTTAAAGTATGCTAATATAGTTTAAAGAGATGAAATTCAAACTTTGAGTCAAACATGGCTATGAGGAAAATCATGCCACACTTGCTAAGGAATACACAAGGATGAACAATGAAATATGTCTTGAATCTTCATGGCTTTGAGCCGGTCAAAATTTGAAGCTTGAATTAATTCAATGGAGTAAATGATATTCATCGACTCAACCTAGAAAATAGTTGATGCTGGCTATGTGTAAATGAAATATGATTGACTTCTTCTTAGTATATGAAAATTCCCCCATCTCACAACTTTTTCCCCACCTCTGTAACCATTTTATGTAGGTGTTGATTTATGAATTTCTCCATGTGATTTTTGAAATAGTCTTCTTAATGCTGGCGAATTTGGAAGTCAACTCATCTTGTTAATTGCTGAGTGTAGGATTAAGTTGGCACCACCTCCCAGTTGAATAATTCAAATGAGAATGGTTTTGATTCACATGTCTAAACTATAGGATTTGTGGTTGCTAGGTTGCTATATAAATAGCATCTCGACTTCTTCATTTGGGATGCCACTCTTTCTCTCTTTTTGTGAATTATTTTTGGAGCAACAATATGATTTTCACTAAGATTTCTATCTAAATTATTTCATCTTACAGTAAGGGAGAACCTTGATTATGTTATGCCTATTATCATTGTTCTTATGCTTACTTTTCTAGAGTGATCAAATTTCATCAATTAGAATAATCTTGTATTTTTGTGTAACCACTAACTCCATAGAGAGGGATGTATCATACCAAGAGCATACGTCATTAGTTGTTTACCATTTATGAGTTTTACCAGTCATAATCCTCTGTTTTCTTTGTGAGAAAAGAGTGGACTTTGTGAGGAAGAGTTGTCTAATTCTGAGAGAAGAATGCTGTCAACAAGAAAGGGAGTGAGAATTGATTTGGGAAGTTTGGTTAAGCAAAGAAACCAAAGGAGAAAGCTACCTTGTCTTCAATATTTGGGAAAAAACGATAAAAGGCATGCGGTTTCTTCTTCTTGTCATTTTAAAAGGGTTTACTATATTTTCTATCCTGCATGAGATGTCTTTTCTATTTGAGTTATAGAAGTATTCAATATTGTTTTTGGAAAAGGGAATTGAAGCCTTTAGGCTAATTTTATAATGTGTTTTAAAGTACTCCATGATAGGAGAGATTGCTTGACATGAGCAATTAATTATACTAGATATGTCGAAGAGATTTCCTGACATAGGTATTTAATTATGCTACATGTAGTACAACATAGGTATTTGATTATACTAGATATGTTTGAACATGGGATGCAATGTGTTTATATTTACTCCATAGTAGGAGATGAGTGTGTTTCTCAGTTAAGTATATACTAGGCTTGATTGAATGCGAGAGTCACTTGAGGTACACCCAACTAAGTTATTAGTTTAACTCGTAAAGCTTGTGTTAATCCTAGGATAAACATGGGAGTGAGGTTGTGTACTTAATTGTTTAATAGGTTCATTACTAGTAGATTATTTGAAGGTAGGTTATCTGGGATGACATACTATCCATTGAAGGACAATACTTATGCGTAGTGTAAGATAGCCCTAAGTCAAATCAACCCTGATTAGTGTTTATGATAGATGAATTTATTCAAAGTACTGAATGAGAACACTTTGGCCAAAGTAGTGCAATGTACAATACCCACTTAGACTGTGTGATGCTTGAGACTACACTGTCAATTCACCGTGATCCCGTATTACATACTAGTTTAGGATTGTGGGATTACAAAGTTCTAGTAATGTAGGACACAATACTATTCTTAGTTGGTTGTCATTATTGATTACTCTACCAATATTTTTGTCGAAGGGAAGGGCCATCTATCGAATGATAGATGTGCAAGGGACCGCATTAAGAGTATAGTTGGTAGAAAAAAACTTGAGTGATGCTTCTCCTCCATAGTAGGCAACATAAGAACCAAGATTTAAAAGGATGGATTCCTAGACCTTTTTACTACTATTTGTTCTAAAGCTCATTGGAGCTATGTTTGCAAAGGTATGTATTCTTGTTACATGTACTTGTGAAGTTATTATAATAAAGTGGAATCTTTATTGTAATATGATATGACAACTTGTTTGTATATTTTCAAATAAAGAAATAAATTTTTAATTGCAATGACTTGTTGGCACGTTTATTTAATTGTATGATGTAAATTTAGAATTTTTTATTGTATCAAAGGGTTGGCACATTATGTATTTTGGCCTTAATAGAATTAAATAACTCCGTATTTATATTCTCTTCCTAAAGCCACTCTATCCAGGATTTCTACTTCCAATAGATCTCCTCCCATAACTCCCATTCCTCTAGAGCCTTTAAGACCCTTAATTATTCCTTAGGGAATCTTTAGAAAGTCCATACTCTTTAATCTCCAGAGTAATAGTATCCTAAATAGCCTGAGCAGTCACCTTAACATGGAAGATATTTCCAAAACACCGCCTATTCCACTTCTTGAGTCGATTCTTCACAAATTATAATTTCTTAACAAAAGAGTATATCACTATGCCATATGCTGGTCTACCTCGGTGCCACCAATATGACATAAGATCCAAAATAAGGGGTTCCCGCAGCCACATAAGTTGAACTTAAAATATGGATATTTTAGATGTGCCAAGGAAGCTAAGAGCTTAATTGGCTAGTGGTCAAAGCCCCTCCGATCTAAAATCTTAGAATTGGTTGACTAACATCCACCAATCCAAAAGTAACAAACCAAAAATCTATCAAGTCTCTCCAAGATTGAGTCCTTACCACACCTCTTGCTATTTCAAGTATATTAAACATTAACATGCTTTATATCCATTAGATTTAAGGAAGAAATATTATTTATGAGGAGATTATTTGATGTATCCAACCTTTGCAAACCGCCCCTCTTTCCTCCAAATTAACAATAACATTAAAATCCCTAGTTACAATCCAAGGATATAAAGGAACTAAACTTTGAATAATCAAATATGAGACTAGAGTCTAAACTTACCGAGAATATCCATCAAGGCATAAACATTAGATAAGAGAACAATCTCTCCAAACTCCAAACTTGAAGCAACCACATAAATAGAAAACTTACTAGTGATCCACCAAAGAGGGAGAATCTTTAGTGGGTTCCATAAGTAGCTACTCCCCCTACATTACCATGAGAAATAATGTAATGACATTGAATTCTCCACCAAATTTTGGGTGCCAAATTATACATACTCTCCACAAAAAGCTTTGTCTCCTAAATAAATAACATATCTAGCAAATGAAATCTCACCAGCTCTCAAACAAATTTGTGTCTAGGGCTACTGTTCAAGCCCCTCACGTTCCATGAAAGAATAATAATCTTTGAGAGTTAGAAAAGTGGGAGTCAATGGTTTTAACCGACCTTGAATCCACCATTGTCTCTCCCATTAACTTAATTTTATCCAGGTCCTTCTTTCTCCCCACCTTAAGAGGTTTCTTTAGAGTCCCTTTCTTGAGGTTCTTTTGTTGAATCCCTAAGATGGGATAGGTATTATTTCCTTTCCCTGCATCTAGATATTCCTTCCCTAAAGGAGGTGTACTCTCAGCTAAGATCAAATCCTCAACCCTCTCAATAATTTCATTAACCACTGGAGTCGTTGGAAACTCAAGAGCCACATCTGTGTCCATCTATGCTAAAATCAAACCACCATCCTAAACAACCTATCTCTCAACAGTCTTGGATACCACCTGATACACCTCTAGGTCCCTCATTTCAAGGTTCAACATAAATTCTATTGGCCTAAATCATCTAATACATCAAAGAATTTGAACACATCCTCGTCCCATCTATCCTTGAAAGTTATTTTATGCTCTCTGCTCTTGTTGCGAGGCTTAACGAGAATAAAAACTTCCTTATCTATAGTTTCCCTCGAGATAGGAGCCTTTCCTTTATCCACCTTAGGGGGTTTCTAGGTAGGCTGGTTAGGGGGAGGCTCTGAATAATGGACCCTAGGAAATATTTTCTACAAGTGTCCATATTCATGGCATAGCCGACATAAAAAAGGAAAAGCTTCGTAGTCCAACCGTTGAACCCATGAGGAAGAACCCAAACAAATTTCCAAAGAATTTGGAAGAGGGTTACTCAAATCAATTTCAATGCAAATGTAGGAAAAATTAATTAAATTTTTGTCCAACATCTATTGTGAGGGACCCACCAACTTACCCAACAACAGGGAAATCATATGCAAAATAACATTCCTCCAAAATTTTAGAGGAAACCAAGGAAGTCGTACCTAGACAAGAACTCGGTTCGAGAGCTCCTCCACAGGGTTAAACCCAACATGCCATGGCTTGATGAATAGACCAACCTAATTATAAAAGTATGGCCCCCCTTCAAAAAATCTATTGCGATCAACCAAGCAATTAAAGACCACCATAAAATAGTTATTGGCTATTAACATCACCTCCATCTTGCCCTTGGGATTCCACGTTTGCTTGGCCT
This sequence comes from Sequoiadendron giganteum, assembly GCA_007115665.2. NCBI lineage: Eukaryota > Viridiplantae > Streptophyta > Pinopsida > Cupressales > Cupressaceae > Sequoiadendron > Sequoiadendron giganteum. The sequence goes on along the minus strand of CM021107.1, from coordinate 283,854,367 downwards.
GAGATTCCAGAAATGGAAGAGAGACTCAAATCCCCATGAAATTGTAGATTAAGGCATGATTCATCAAATAATTAGTTTCTTCTTTGTTTGAATCGGGTTGAATCACCAAAATCGGTCTATCTTGACTCCTTTCCAAGCATCCATTTTTTTGAAATGCGTATTCAAGGAAATCCCCTCCACACTCGAAGCCTTATTCAAAAAATTACCACCATCTACATGCATTGATGAAGATGTGTCATTCTCATTCAAGATCACCCTAAAATCCATTTTTTATTTTGAGCCAGAGTCTACATCTAAAGCCATATTCATCAAAATCCCAAATAGAGGATCACCTCTATAAAGTACCCCTAAGCCCAAAGATCCCACACAACTGCCAACCTACAAAAACCCACAAAAATGAAAGCAAAAAAACCCCAAATGCCTCTTCTTTGAACCACAATACCCCCAAGCCACCCACAAAACACACTTGCATCCTCTAACAACCCCGATCTGCACAACAAATAGGAAAAATCGTGGTTAAGGCTAAGCCCTTGCCTGTGCGAGAGGGAGGATGTGCTACACATAGCTCCTCCACCATTGCCATTCCAAATTTTTTCATTAGTACATTTATGGTTATATTTCTCTACTTACAATAATTTTGGATAAGTTTTATTTTTTTGTACATCACTTCTTCAAGATTAGTGTAGGAAGTTATTTTCACATACCTTGCTTCCTTACAAACATTACAAGGAAATAAAACCACACCACATAAAAAATATCCAACTATAAAATAATATTTCTTGAATGATAAGAAAACAATTCTAGATAAAAAAGTTGAGACAATAATACTATACACACATAAATTTCAAAACCCATAAAGGCATAAGTATTTAACTTTATTTTTAATGTTATGTTTTTTTGCTATAGACTATATTCTGTAATCCAATTTGGTGCTCTATTATCAAATTTGAGATTTTGAAACTTTGATATAGATTATTAGATAATTTTTTCTCTACTCAGGTTCAATTTTATAATTATGGAGCCAATCCCAACACATGTGACTCCAATTTTAAAATAGATTTAACTATTTTTTATGAATTCAATTAGGGCACTTTTGATCTTTAGCAACCTATTAGCCTTTGCTAACTAAACTTGGTGGTATCTAGATATATTTCTAGAGTTTGTTGTACTAGGAGTTTAACCTTACTCAAACTCCTATAATTGATTCGATGATTTGAACAAGTTTACATAAAAGTGAAAAATTTGTGCAAGATGCCTAATCTATCCTTTTTAATATATTTTTTGATCCTCTAATGCTCTAATGGTGATTTAATTGTGCAATGGATGAATGAATGGGCAAATATCTATAAGGATTATAGTTTGTTATTTTATACAACACTCTAGCATGTGTGTTTGAATATTTTTTGATCAATTTGACAAGGAATAGATAATTAGAAGTAACTAAGCTTGGGTCTAAGATTAAATTTAAATTTGGAACTTTGGGGGTCAAACTTGTAATTGCGATTTTGAAACAAGTTTAATTTCATATTTAGAAATTCAACCTAGAGACTAAGGAATGTGGAATACATATATTAAATCTAAGTGCTTCAATTATGTGAGTTTTTAATTAAGGTCTAGTTATTTTCCAACTTTTACACACAAGCATGCCAGTTATATACTAGTCACTACATATGAGATAAATGGGTCAAATTCGATTCAAAATGGAGGGTAAAAATTTAATATATGCACTTTTCATCCTTATATTTTTCTCCACTACAACTTGCATGTGAATTGTTTTTGATTAGAGTAAAAACAGGTTTTGAAGGGACCCCGAAACCCTTTACAAACAAATTTTGAATGGATCTGGAACCCCCAATCGGAAGGTTGTCAAAACAAAAGGACAAGAAAGCATAGACAACCAAGGATAAAAAAGGCTACCAAAGCCAAAGAACCACAACCAACTACAAATCCGCAAAATAGCCAACAACCAGCCAAAAACTAGCCCCCAAACAAGAACCATCAGGATTTGCATTTAGAATTACTCTTGTGGGAGCAGAGAGTCATGTCAAAAGGAGGCTTAGAGGACTTATCTTTCTTGATTTTTACTGTTATCCAACCCTCTTCCACTTGTGCTGCCTTATCGAGCCAAGCCAACACACTATTATCTTGAAGAAAATAGCCAACAACCACATCCTTAAAGACATGATCTGTATTCCTCTCTGTAGGCGTGGCCAAATCAGGAGAGCCACCCGAAATGATAGCTAGAGCACTATCATCAGAAGTGGCAACCATAGGACCAATCTCATTCACAATAGGGGTATTAACATTGTGAATTGTGAATTGTTATTCATCATATTTTTCAAAGTAATTAAATAGTTCATATGAAAGAAATAACAAACACTCATTAAAATGATATAATATGGATGGACATTTTGTGATATCTCCTTGTAATGAATGCTCCATCTTAGTACCTATAAATATAAATTTCCACAAGTAGCATTTGATACAAATGTGAAATAGATATTAACAACTAATTGACAATGTTAGTGTGAATGAGTCTATTACTTCTCTGATTTCCCTTTTGGGTTCTTTTCACACCTAGTTAGTTAATTTTACTTAGGGAATTTAATTTTTATATTTCAAGTCATGTTGCCATGACACTTGTCACAATCGCATGTCATATGTCTCATCCCTGCCTATACATACAAGGGTTCTCTACATACATTTCATTTCATTGAACTTAATCTATTATACCATTATTGGCAATATAACACTTTTTCTTGATTCTCTCTCTTGTGAACGGTTTTTTGGTGTTGCAAAAAATCCTTGCTATTGTGATTTTTTTTTAACAAACTTCAACACAATTATATCTCTAGATTTGTAAGCCCATTCTCTTTTTTGGAATATTGTAACTAAATTTTTTTCTCCTAGTGTATTATAGCCTAAATTTGACCTCATGGTTGACTACAAAAGGCCCAAATATATATGGATTGATAGTAAGCTTGATAGGGTTTGGATCTATTTTAGAATAAAATTTTAGAGAGTGTAAATACTTTCAATTGTATGATGTCCATAGAGTTCATACATCTATATAGTCATACTATGTTTGCACAACCACTAGTGTCCTCTATACTATTGGTATCTTTTTGACATATTCTTTTCTTTGCGGGTTTGCATAATAGGGTACAACTTTGATATTTTCATAAATTTAAAGTTCTTTTATTTAGAGATATTTTTGGTATAACATCCATAGAACCTTGTACCCTCTTGGCTGTCTTTTAAAAATAAAACAAATATTAAAATAATTATTTTGGGATGGTAGCTCAACCCCATCCCCCATTGATGTATTTGGTTTTGGGTATCACATGGGTACTTGTCCCTTGCCATGACCTTGCTGTGATAGGGTAGCATGCCCCCATAACTCACCATTAAATTTGAAGGTGGGGTTACCACCCCTATGGATAGAAGTGTTGGCCCATCTTTGGGCCTCACCCACTTATATGGGGATGATGGGGGTTTTCAAACCCCTTGCCATATAATTTTTTAAATTAAAAAAAATAGCTTTTAATAAAGCTACACAGTGCCACCTTATTGTCATCACCTTGGTAGCATCATTAGTCCATTATCTACTAGACATTGAGGTGCCATTAGGGTAATAGATCCATTTGAATTTTTCTTTTCAAAATTGGAGATCCACTTTGATAGATATTTCCTCACTCGTTTAGTCATCTTTTTGAATGAGAAATAGTTTTTCAAATGAGTCAATTTTTAGCCGATAGGCTAAATATAGTGTGAGATTTGAGTGCGAAACAAGTCTCACACCTCCAAATCACTATTGAGTCATTGGAAAACAAGTTTTAGATGCTATTTAATGGTAAACCAGCTGTCATTTAATAGTAAAAGCCTCCAAAATATCAAGTAAAAACTCTCAAAATCTCCCTTTTCACATGAAAGCCAGATAAATATTGATTTGACAACTAGATGGGAACATTCTATTTCCATTTGAATTATTTCTTATCAACTTGATGACAACTTTCTTTTTTCATTTGCATTGCTTTATGTTTTAAATCTGTATGCAAATATTTCATAATTAGATAATACTTAATTTCTTTAAGGAAAAAATGTAGATTTGTCTAAGTTTATTTTATTCCACTATTTAGTACTTATTATTAATTGTTTAATCCAACCACATACAACTAGAATTTGCAGTGCATCCATGCACAGACACATACTCTCTAACATATTAACATACATATAGTTTTCTATCAACGTAATCCTTGAACCTCCTTTAGATGCAAGTTCTAGTTTACATTCTGTACAATGATGTAAATGGTTTTCAGTTTGGATATTTTTCTATAATTTTAATTTTCTAAATAGTCAAGTGCTTTATAGTTCTCATTTTGAAAAATTTAAGATCCATATCTTGTGCATATGAAATGAATTACTTTTTGAATCCAAATTTTAAAAGTGCATATTTTCTCACACACTTCAAGTTGACTCCTTCCAAGGACAAACCAACTTGTCCAAAAACCATATGCTATCCAATCATTGGTACAAAATTCCCCTGATTCTTTTCCCACCATCTGGAAATTCACATCAATTTCATGCTTGTTTTCTTCACCCCGTGAAACCTATGATCACCCTGTGAATCCAATGATGCACATGACCATAGGTTTCACAACTGTGAGTAGATTTTTATTCTGCCAAGATAACATGGTTTGTAATATCAACAACCTTCACAAATTCGACCTTACCTATACCACATTACCAATAGGCTGAAGTTTTCTTTCATGAAGAAATTATAATCTCAATTGAAAGAATCCCCAACAATCTTGAAGTTTTCTTTCAGGAAGAGGAAATTGAGTATAATGCCTTTGCCTTCTCCTCTCATGGGGTGATCTGTCGGTTTGAGGGTTTTTGGTCTTCTCTCCCTCAACTGCACTCCTGGATCTCAAAAGAACGGGAGCCTTTAATTATTGGTAAAGTTCACATTTTCCCCATGGCCAAGGGGTTTTTTGTTGCTAAATTTGACTTTGATCAAGATAGAAACAAAATTTTATGTGATAAATTTTTTAGTTGGGAGGATAAATTTTTGTTGATGATTAAACCTTGGCATACTAATTTCAATCTGTCTTTTGAAACTTTCAATAAGATTCTGATTTGGGTTCGATTTCCTAATCTTCCTCTTCATTTATGGACTGATCCCCTTTTAGAGGAAGTGGGTGAGGCTCTTGGATAATTTTTGTTGGTGGATGATGCATCCTCTGATATGTTTCACTCTATCTTTGCCTACATATTGGTTAAAATGGATGTTTCAAAAGGGTTGCCTACCAAAATTTTACTTAAAACTTCTAAGTGTTCTTGGGCCCAGACCTTGGACTATGAAGGGATTCCCTTCCGATGTAGAAGATGTTTTAAAATAGGTCATGCTGTTGCACAATGTGGTTTTGAGAAACCAATGAAGGCTACATGGTGGAAAGGTGCTTCTTAGCAACATTATATGGTTGAGAAGAAAGTTGGGAAACCTAGGATTTTTTTTCTGAGGTGGTTGCTTTGGAATCACAGGACCTTGGGGCATCCTCTCCGGTTGTCTCTAATGGTGGGGCTGCTGATGCTATGCAAGACTACAATGTCGAAACCCCTATTGAGAGAGAGAGCGGGCCTATGACTGCCACTTTTGGTGATAGTGCTATGAGTATCATTTCTGGTGGTTCTCTTGATTTGGCCACGCCTGCAGGGAGAAAGACAGATCAAATCTCTAAGACGACGGCTGCAGGCATTATTCTTCAAGATGATGGTGCACTGGCTTGGCTTGATAAGGCAACACAAGTGGAAGAGGGATGGATTACTGTAAAGGGAAAGAAAGACAATTAATCTAAGCCTCCTTTTGATATGACCCTCCCTCCCACAAGAGTAATTCTAAATGTAAATCTTAATGGCTCTTGTTTGGGGGTTGGTTTTTGGCTGGCTGTTGGTTGTTTTGCGGATTTGTAGTCAGTAGTGGTTCTTTGGCTTCGGTTGCTTTTTTATCCTTGATTGTCTGTGATTTCATGTCCTTTTGTTTAGACAACCTTCTGGTTGAGGGTTCCAGATCCATTCAAAATCTGTTTGTAAAGAGTTTCGGGGTCCCTTCAAAACCTATTTTTTCCTTAATAAAAAACAATCTTGTGGTGTCTAAATTTCTTTAGCTGAGAACCAAATTTAAATTTCAAATTATCCCAAAACATTAGTTCTTCAAAAATAATAATGATTCAAATCATGTTGTAAAGTAGTAGTTATATCAAGATTGCTTTCAAATTTAGAGTAGATTGTTCACTAATGTGGTAACGAAATAAGTCCTCCATAAGTCCTGAATGATAATTTCCTAGGAATGTGTAGCAATACTTCCCTTACCATATTAGTCATTGCAATTATCCGGGGGTTTATCATGCTGCTAGTATTTGGCATACCATTTTTGTCTATAATTCTTCTGACACATAAATTGAGTAGAGCCTTACATACTTTCTGTCAACAACTTGAGCTAGAAAATTATAATGTGGGTCATGGTGCAAAGGTGTTACTGTTCCATCTGGACCAAACCATGCATTAACTGGATGCAGTTCACATATACTTTTGTACTTTCCTATACGTTGAACTTGAGGTTGTATAACTATTTTCTCAAAAACTCCACCAAGAAATGCTGCTTGAACCTTCCAGCCATATAATGTAATATATGCCCCAAATGGAACATATAACTCTCCACATGCACTAGCAAGATAATATTGCTTGAACCTTCCAGCCATATAATGTAATGTATGCCCCAGGTGGAACATATAACTCTCCACATGCACCAACAAGATAATACCCCTTTTCACCACAAAATTGGATGTAACATACAACAAATTTACCCGACTTTCTGTAGTCAAGAATGCGTTGGAAAATTTCATCAATTTTAGCCCACCCACAGCTCAGTGGTTCAATATGAAGATAAATATCAGCAATGTGAGGATCGTGAGCTGCTTTTATAAAATTCTCACAAGTTTTTAGGTAATGATAATTTTGATGAAAACCGATCTTGCAGTTGATATGAAATCTGGCCTTGAAGTTTCAATAATGTTTCCACATTTTGCATACATATTCTACAATTGCAACTGGGTTTTGGACAATTAGAACTGGGACAATGGATTGATTACATAGCATATGAAGATCAACGAACATGGGAAAGTTTAAAACTGGTTGATTTTAAAAACTTGGGCAACAGTGCTATATATTGTATTTATCTTTTGGGGATCTTGTGTATCATATTGTACCATTATTATACTTACACTACTTTATAAAGTGTAAAGGTTTTTTTTTTTCATGTGAATTGTATTAGCTATCAAAATTTCGTCTACCTTCATGTGAGTGTACATTATTTTTAAACATTCTTTATACAAGTCTATGAGAGGTTTGTGGCACGTGCCTTGTAATTGTAATCACAACCTTGTCTATCTTCATGTGTTCATACATTATTTTTGCACACCCTGTTTTAGTTGCAAGTACTTCTTAGTGTGCCTTCTAATATCACTTCTTTACTTTTTTGTGCTACATTGTGACACACAATTTCAATGGAGCTACCATAAGTCTCCATTGTCAACATTATGGGGGGTATAATACTATTTGTTCTTATGCCAATGCTTTCTTGGTTTTTTTGGAGTGAGCTATGTTTCTAGTTTTTGTTCTTATATACTAGGTGGATGTAGTGATTGGTTACCCATGTATTTGGTGAGATAGAACATATACCATGTATACACTATTATATAATTTTTTAGGGAGGCTATTTTATTTCTTTAGTTGATTAGTGTTTTTGAGCTTAATGATACTTTTTGGTGTGCCATATGTATCTTCAACTATAAAATTGTTGCTTTGTTGTATTTTATGTATTATTTGGGTGGTGTCATTAGGGTCACTCATGCAAATTTGTGCTTCTTTGGTCTTGATTTTAGTGGAGGTTCTTCAATTCCAACACTTTAGAAATTATTTTCAGTAGCAATTTGTAGCTTCTTCATGCTTTAGTAGAGTTCTTCATGTTTATCTTTATGTTCCTAATCTTTCAAGGATAAATTTTGGGGAGGATTATTAGTCCTCATATTGTCTCTCTTTGAGGCATTTTTTACTGAGTTTTCTTATTTTCTTCATTTTTGAGATCTTTTGTACATGGGCACCCCATTGGGCCTAGAGGTTAGGACCTATCTTTGAGTATTTTTATTTTCTATTCTTCCTAAGTTGCAATCAAAGGGGGTGTTGGTGTGAACATGTCTATTACCTATCTCGTTTTCATTTTGGGCCCTTTTCACACATAGTCAATTAAGTTTACTTAGGGCATTTAATTTTTGTGTCTCAAGTCATGTGATCATGACACTTGTTACAATAACATGTCCTATGTCCCACCATTTCCTACATATATAAGGATTTTTTAATGTATATTTTATTTCATTCTGTTGCATTCTATTGTACTAGTATTGACAATATAAAATTCTTTCTTTTCTCTCTTGTGGAAAGATTCTTTGTGTTGTAGAAAATTCCTAGTATACATTTATTTTAGAAAATTTAACAAACAATATCCATCGATAATGAAAAATTAAAAAGAGAGATATGGGGATAGTGAACGATCCATCAATAAAAAGGTAATATGTTTGTGAATGAGCTTGCAACACAATATGATAAATATGGATATGAAGGCATTTGCAAAAGTAAAGTGATGCTTAGTTTTGAAGGAGCCGTCATAATACAATAATGTGGGGATATGTAGAGTTTTCATAATTAATAAGGATATCATTGTAATCATAATTTTCAAACAATGTTGGTCATATTATATGCCCCTATCAGTTTCTTACATATAAAGGATGCACAAAAGAAGAGGAGGTAGAAGAAGAAGAGGAAGAGTAAGAGGAAGGAAGAAGAATACATGGAGAAGGAAGAAGAGGAGTGGGAAGAGGAGGGATAGGAGGAAAGAGAGGATGAGGAGGAGGAAGGGGAAGAGGAAGAAGGAGATGAAGAGGATGAAGAGGGAGAGGAAGATGAAAATGAAGACAAAGACAAAGAGGAAGAAGAGGAAGGAGGAAGAGGAGGAGAAGAACCTCTAGTATTAAGCATATCCATAATATTTTCTTCACAATCATGTAAATCGTCATGCTCTTTATTGTCTACATGCAAATGTATATCATGATTGTCAAAACAAATTGAAATTAGTAGATTCATTGTTAATTTTTTTTTGGTATATATATGTTGGTGTAATTAAATGTTTTGTACCTTATCCTAGGTCATAATTACACCTTAGTTAAGTTTACTTAGGGACCACATAGGAGTTGTTGGAGAATTTCCACCTTTGGTGGACTTATCTTCTTATTACTTTATCACCTCCACCTTTCATGGACATATCATGTGATTAGGGTTCCACCTTTTGTGGTAGATCCACTATTTGTGGTGGTTATCACATTATCACCTTTCCACTTTAGGTGGAGTGATAGCTTTTCATTGTTGTCTCATGTCATAAGATTACGACACTTGTCATAATCTTATGCACTCCTATGTTCTCACCTTGGCTATATAACCAAGAGGTCTCTCATTTGTACACATTGAATCATTCCATTATCATTGACATTGAATACAGTTTATTCTTGTCATATTATTTTCTCTCTTCTTTGTGCTTTCTATTTGGTCCATAGATCTTGACATCCATAGCCAATTCTAACATGGTATCAGAGCATGTTTGATTCTAACAATATATGTAACTTTTGATTAGGAGGAACAATTGAATGATTATCCCATTATTAACACCCTTAACATGAATCATATTGTTATCAATTATATTATGTATCTTATATTTTATTTCCACATAATATTGAGTTTCATGCTAATTAACTCTATGATAATTTAAAAATGTATGATCATCATATCCTTTAGGCATAACCTCTAAGGGTCTAATTGGAGGAAGTGTGATCATATTTGCACCAAGAAAAAATGACGCAAATTATTCTAAGGTTCATGCAATATCTTAAACATTCCAAAATTTTGAGACTTGAAAGTAAAAATATCAAAGCAGTAAGAACATGATGATAAATAATTTATAATTTAAATTCCCCTAGATTCTTGGTGTTTTTTTGTCATATGCATTCATGAAGGAGGTAAAGCACAATGGTGGTGGTTATGATTCAATTTTATGTTATTTAAGTCACTCTCCTAGTCCTAGGTACTAGAGGAAAAAGTAAAGAATATTTTTATGATGGATGAGGCCTACATGAGTTAGCAGACTCCAAAATGGAGTGCTAGAATTGAGAACGTGAGCCATCAGGGAGTATTGGTCAAATATTCCTTTGTGTTTATTTTTTCAATTTGAGAACTCATTGATTGAGCCCATGTGATAGTCGTGTGAAGTCATTTGATGTATTTACTATTCTCAAAGCATTATCTCCAAGGTGGGCTTGGGTTTTGTTCATGATATTATGGTTTTGGTTTCCATTTCTTTGGTAAAACTATTTGGATTTTTGTCCTCTTTCCTTGCATATATATTGAAGATATGAGATATTGGTTATATCTTCTTTATTTATAGGTACACAGGTACTATTGGAGTGTTGTTAGAGTCTAAGATGTTAGTGTGTTGGTATCGTATTATGTATATTGAAGCTTAATACATATTTATACTCTTTCTTTGGTGGATTTTTTTTCCTAAATGGGTTTATCGATATTAATCCTATGTCTATATGGTTTGCTAACTTTATTGTATTGCTGATTTATATATTATTTTATGGTAATCTTAGATGAAGAAACATATATCATATTTGCATAAATTTTGTAGAAGATAAATTACTATAGCAATTTCACTTTGTTTCTCAATATTTGGTATCAAAGATAATAGTTTTGTATGGAAGGGGACACCTTTTTGTTAAGTGTTGAAGGTTTTTAAGTTTTAGTGGGGACTTTTGTATTGTGCGATTTTACAAATTTATGGGGGATTAAAAAACCATGGCCTCTAGCTCTCATGAAAATAATGAGAAATTCAATCGCACCAAATACAAGGTGTGAAAGCTAAATATGGAAGATCTTCTTGAGGAAAGAGATTAGAGGGTGCAGGTTGCAAGTGAAACAAAGCCATTCAAAATGTATGATAAATATTAGTTGAATTTGGACAAGAAGACATGAGAAATCGTTTAGTTGAGAATTATGGACTTTTTCCTATTTAATGTCTCCAAAGAGACCACCGTATATAAGCTATAGAAGAGGATATGTGATATTTACCTAACTAAAAGTTAATTTTTTTTTTTTTTCTCAAAAGATGGTATATTATTTAAAAATCATCCAAAATAGAAGAAAAAAGAAATTAAAAGTTCCATGAAGGATGAAAAATCATATATGCATTGGAATAATGTATCCATGGAACATACATCACCATCTTTTTAGTAAAAGGATATGATATCATCAAGAATAAAGAAAAATATAAAGTGTGAGAATACATCAAAATCACAATCTTAACAATGGACAAGGTTTGATGTCAATCTAGAGTGAATGAAATAACAATTATCGAACAAGTGGGTTTAGATGTCAAGTTCCTTAAAATGTAGGGAAATAAAAGTAAAATCTTATTCATTTTCTAGGTCTAGTTAATAATAAAATAATCAATAAGAAATCAAACATAAATAAACATGTGCAAAGACTGGAGGGAGGGAAACTAAGTCCTTGGTCATTTCAAGTACAACCATCAACTTTTCCTTTAGATTGGTTGATATGATGTGATCGATGCAAGATAACTCAAATATAATATTGGAATAATACTCAAATGACATAGATAGACAAATTTAAACGTTTCTAGTGCATGAGATGAATCCACACCCATGGTATAGTCCTCCTAGCATGAAAGTGTCTCATTAGTGTGTATCTATCCTCTACACCTATCAACCTTTAAAATAATTTCATTTGCATTCACACATGTATAAAAACTTAGTGGTGTTGAAAATCATCTTTAGAAGCATGTTGTAGATAGTGGGAAGTTCTTTCAACTTCCTTTATAGCATTCAAAACCCTTTTTTGATGTAAAAGTTTGAATACATGCATCGAGCAAAGATGCAATATGCCTAGATGATGATTATGATGATGTGTTGTATCTAATAATGCAAGTGTTGATGTCAACTTTGTCTCTAGATAATGTGATGTGAATAGAATGCAATTATCTTGTGATGAACTTATCACTTAAGGCTTGTCCATAAATACAAAATTATTGGTTCTCAGATTGAGGTGTTTTTGGCACATGTTGAAGATAAAAAATTAATTTCTAGAATGCCAATTATGGAATAATTAAGCGAAATTTGAAAAGAGGAGAATAGATCTACATCCACAATCTCTTACACAAGGGGGGAAGTCCTAAAGTTTGGATTGGCTTAATACTGAGGCCAAGATAATGGTATTCAAAGTGATTAAGTGAAGGGTTATCACCATCTTATACACAAATTGAGGAATTTGTCATTTCAACTTGAGAATTAGTAAAAGTGGAATTTAAAAAGAGGGGAACAAATCCACATCCATGATTTTGTCTAGGAGGGAAAAATCCTTAAAGATTTGGATCAATCTAGTCCTCCAGTTGGGATAATGGTATTCATAGTGATAAGTTGAGGGTTATGGCCAACTCATGTGCAAAACAAGACAAATGGACCACTATGACGTGTCAACTTGGGAGCGATACAAGTGGACTTTTAAAAGAGGGGAACACATCTACATCCACATTTTTCTCTAGGAGAGAAAACACCTAAGTAGTTGGATCAAACTAGTTCTATGGAAAGGACAATGGTAATTAGAGTGGTAACTATAAGGTTATAGTAGCTTATGTGTAAAACAAAACAAATTAAGCACTGACATGTTGGCCTTAGAAATAGTAAAAGTAAAATTTGAAAAGCAAAGAATAAATTTATGCCCACAATCTCTTCTATGATGGGGAAAGCCCTAAGGATGAGGACTTATCATGTTCTATCGTTGGGATAATGATATCTAGAGCGATACGTGTAGGGTTATGACCATCTTATGTGCAAAAGAATACAAATTGAGCACTATGACATGTTGGCATTGGGAATGATAAAAGTGGAATTTAAGAGGGAAACAATTTTTTGTCCATAGTATCATTTGGGAGGGGAAAAGACATAAGGATTTGGATCAATCCAATTCTATTGCTAGCATAATGATATTCAAAGTGATAAGTATAGGGTTGTGGCCATCTTATGCACAAAACAAAATAGATTGAGCATTAGGACATTTTATTTATGATAATTTTGTAAGTATGTGTAAAACAAGAGTAAAAGGACAAGGAGTGCACTTTTATCCTCCATAGTTTTGCATTAACATTTAACTCTTATCGTCCAATATTAAAGATAAAACAATTCATTAAATTATAGGGAATAAGTGCCTACTTAATTTAGAAGGTCTAAAATAGATGATAGATGAATCAAAGTAATTAAACCCTAATTAATATCAATTGAGATCTAGGACATTAAGATAGATAAACCAAAAACAAAAAAATGAAAGCAAAAGGTATTACTTGACTAACTTGGAAGTTGGTGTGATGTTTTTGAAAAGATAAGCAACATTTATAGGGTGTTGTACCCTTTACACATAGAGCCTCCAAGGCCAAAAGAAAACATAGTTCAAACAAACTTGAACTAGAAGAACCAACCGAAACAACTGACTGACAGCTATAGAAACAATTGACAAACAACTGTCAAAAAACACTAGAAACCCCAAGAACAGAGGGCGCAATACTGGAACTCAAGACCCTAGGCCTCGAAACAAAACGAGGGAATCTCTTCTTCCATCTCAACACAACAGACCAATCATTTGCCGAGCGAGGAGAGAGAAGCGGAACCACAGACTCCACCAAGGGTAAGGAGCCATCGCGTAGGGGAAACGACTACACAGGAGAGTAGACAAGATCAGACGAAGGATCAATAGAGGCAACCGACATGGTTTGAGCAGGCTCAGTCAAGACAACGTCAACATCAACAGAACGAGCCAACAAGGGCTCCTCAGACTAGACAATGACAACATCAACAAAATGAGCCAACAAGGGCTCCTCAGAAGGGATAGTCGAAATAGGAGCTGAGTAGGAATCGAGCTCACGAGAAGACAAAGGAGAGATGTCTTCCGCAACAACATGAGTATAACCCATCGTAAGATGTTCCAATAGAGCATCTCTCCACCGTAAGTTGGTGTGATGTTGTGACACTATAAGGGGAATGTATTAACTTGAAAGTGATATAAGATCTAGGGTCAAATACTCAAGACAATTAATATTTGAGCTTTTGAGGGCCTAGGATTGGATTGCATTCCCAATCTCATCTAAACAACACAATTATGTAAGGTGGTGTGATCTTGTCTAGTGCAAAATTTGTCCTTTTGTCCCTACAAAGATGTTTGCTGCTTGTGATTAGAAAATAGTTTGGTGCTAAAGATCATTGTTGACAACTTCCTATATATATAGGAAAGTATGAAACTTCCTTGATGACAATAGGTTGATTTGACAATATTTAAAGAGAAATAAAGTGGGTAGTGAATGTTGATTTGCTAATGTCTAATGTAAATTGAGTTTAATAAAAGGGGATGCAAATGCCTACTAAGATTGATAATTACAATAGAAACAAACAAAGAAATAACAATGTTAATTATAATGTTACTACATCAATGCCAATTGAGACTAATATATATTAATTCCTATGAGATGAGATTCTAAGTTGTGATCATTCAATTATCAAAAGCATCTTAGACTAATGTCTTGAAATACACATCCTTGAATGTTTTGACACTCACACCTACGTCTAATAGTCATGTTCCAAAATTGTTAAGCTTGGAAAGTAAGAACATTGAATTTTTAAAACATGGGCTAGATTGTATACGCCTATTGGATAAGATTGCAAAAATGTATTCTAGACCCAAACAATCAGTATTTCAAAAAATAAAATAAAATAAAATAAAAGACGAATAAATATAACATGAAAAAGATTCAAGTATGAGAACGATCCAAGTCAAAAGAATAAAATCATACTTTAAAAAGATAAAAATGAAGAAAAGAAAGTGTTAAAAGGCATAAAACGAGATATGATTTTCTAAGAAAGTTGAGAAAAACTTTCCTTAAGAGCAAATTAGTGTCAATGGATCATAATACATCAAGTTTTTTCTAGAATATACAATAACCCCTGCATGTTTGGCAATGAGTTTTGACCTGGCCAGGAGTAAGCAATTACCAGAAACATCATGGGAGTTCTGGAAAATGAAAAAAGAGCTGCTAAAGTTGCAAATGCACTTTGTTCTCCTGTTCAATGACATCTAAAAATAGCGGATCTACTTTGATGCGTGCGTGGACTTGAACCTGAAAGGCGTGCCCCCATTTCCAAAGCCAGGTGCTGCCATTAATGGTCACCACAGCACTCAAACTCATCTCTCGGGCGGCAATGTCTTTCATTAAGCTCTTCAAATGCTGAGTCACCTGCAAGCCGTCCATCTTAGCAGGCACCTCCAAAATCTCCGATGAATTAGGCCCTTGGCTCCCTGCAGGCACCTGCTCAGAATCACCAATTTGTGAGATTTAATACAGAAAACAGCTACAAACCCTAACCCTAACCGAGGCACCTGCTCAGTACCTCCAATTTGTGAGATTTAATACAGAAAACAGCTACAAACCCTAACCCTAACCCTAAGCTTGTACTTGCCTGTGCTTGGGCGAGCAGGGAATTGTTGTAATAGATGTCCATAGCTGTGCTTTTATATTCAATGGGCGCCGCATTTGGATTGGTGACTTTGATGTTGATGGTGAGCTCCACGTCAATGACTGCGGCGGGCAAACCAGAGATTGTGCAGAACCTAAGTTTGAAGCCTTTCATGTGAATTGACATTACTTGGAAAATGGGGTCTCTTGGCCTCAGGAAATAAAGCAACGCGCCCACGCTTCCAATCGCCAAACCCAACTGGAGATTCCCCATTTGCAATGAAAAAGTAAGTTTGAATCGTGTGAGATTTGGATGCTTACAGAGGTATTTGCCACGACATTATTGGATTTATTGTGGTTAGTGTGCTTAGGTAGGTACGCCTACTACTTCTACATATATGGAGAGTTAATTAAATATGGTTGAAATATATTATTGAGATAATAAATAATATTTGTTGAGTGGAGAGTTAATTAAATATGGTCGAAATATATTATTGAGATAGTAAATAATATTTGTTGAGTGGAGAGTTAATTAAATATAGTTGAAATATATTATTGAGATAATAAATAATATTTGTTGAGTTGAGTTAAAAGGAATTATGGTTTTGTACTTTGTGATGTGAATTTAATGAGATTATATGAAAGAAGATTGATTTTTAGAATTTGAGATTGGATTGAGGATTTAAGGGTTGAGATGATTAAATTATAAGTAGTTGAATGATTGAAATAAAATTATACAAGCAAGGATGATCTTTTGAAAACTATGATGGTTTTGAAAACATGTGCTGTCTAGAGTAGAAGAGGATCTTCGCTATCTACAAGAAGTGTCTATCTAGTGCTATATAAAGGAAAACTTTAGTGGTGCTAAGGAGCACCTTGGAGCTTGCTAAGCGAGGTGCTAACTTCCCCTTGCACCTTGGTCAAGCCTCAAAATTGAGTTAGTTTAACATCAAAAATAAAGAGATCTATGTTGTAAGATATGGATACCTATGTGTGGATGGCAATGAATGTTATTGAATTGATTGTTGATTTTAATGATGTAAGTTGATTAAAGCCTAGTACTAGAGTATACATTGAAATGTGTCATTGATGATGAATATCAATTGATAGAGAGAATGATCTTTTGTTGATATGTGATAGTGAATGCCTAATGCCCTTGATGTACCTACAAGAGGAGGGGAGGTTGTATGCCTTTCAAATGTTATTCAATTATGCCAACTCATTTATTTTAATTTTAAATGACTTACATTGATGTCTTTACATATACAATTGCATGACATTCAAATTTTAAATGACTAAATTTTTGTTGCTCTATGTGACCATACATGTTAAAGTAAAAATGCATGGTAAAATAAAATATCAATTATGTCAAGTTGATGAAGTAAATATGTGTATCCGACCTATGAAACATGCATAAACCAAAAGTGAAATCATGCCTACCTCGATATGTGTGTACTACAAAGGAGTACACATAAATTGAGGAGAAAGAAAAATTGTAACACAAAATACTGCATAATCGTATAAATTTATAATTATAATATTGAAAAAATAAGGATAGAAAATAAAATGACTTATGAAATGTAAAGCTAATTAGAGAATGCAAACTTGAAATGTACTTTCATGATAGAAAGTAAAGTGGCCTATGAAATGTAAGGCCAAAGAGTAAGGATGAGAATATGAAGCTATAAAAAAGAATAACACCATACACCGAAGTGGTAAGATCAAATGAAATCATGTAGCATAGAAAAACACGTGATAATGATAAACATGAAATAAAAGTGAAAGTATTAGTTTAATGACCATAGGGTTAAAAATATGTTTTATAAGAAAACAATGCCTCCATAGGAGTGTGCCAAAAGATGTTGTAGGTTTTGCATGTAGTGATGGTGGATGATGAGCATGGATTGTTTCTTTGTGAACAAAAAATGGTGTACAAAGATGACATCTTAGAGTTTGTGCCATATATTTCTTGTCATTTTTGAAGGTGTTTCAATAAACGATTCTTTGTTTTTACATTGATCATGAGCTAAATATGCATTTATTAGAGCGTTTATCTCATCTTGATTCATTTGATAACCCTTAGTTTCTAATATAATTCATATAATTATATATTGTGTCATTGATGCTTACTTGCATGTAAACCTTTCCTTTTTGGTCATATTATTGGATGCTTTCTTATTAAAGTAAAAATGCATAAGAAAAGGATATCAATTATGTCAAGTTGAAACTTTGGATATAGACTCCTTTAACACATACCGTTATCACCTCAAAACCACATGACATGATATTGCAATGCAGAGCAATGCAAACCACAAAACCGATGGTCTATTACATACTATTTCAGTCAAACACAACCAATTTCCCAAAAAACACTTGGTCTGCTCTGGACTATATACATATTAAGTTCATGAAGTTTCCATAGTCCATGACAATATTGATCAAACATTTCTGGATTAAAACTGTGTGTCAATATTGATGTAAAAATTGACAGTTTTAATCCATAAATCTTTGATCAATATATGCATATTGGTAAACCATCACTTCTACAATGGGTTGCCATCAATGACAACACCATACACCATCATGTTCATGTTTCCAACAATATCAGCATCATGTGATAAAGTATGGACATCTAGAGATGTTGTATCATTCGAAAATAGAGATGGATCCATAACACATTCCAAGGAATAACAACTGGATGTTGAAAGATTAGAGGCATCGTGATGGCACACTCTAGGGAAAAGAGAAAAATGATATATAAAAGTAAACAACAAAGAATTGCATGACATATAATAAACATGACATGTGACACCATTGCAATGCCATATTAATTAAAGTATCTCTAAATAGATTCCATAAGAAAATATCATTTTAATCCTCATAACATGAAGATAAAAATGATGCAACATGTAAAATTGCATCCTTATTCCCACTAGTACTAGGTGCACTAGTTCTCTAAGAGATAACATGAAACAAACTATTATGAAATAATGAAGCATTTATAACATCCATGGTGCCATCATGAGTTTATTAAGAAGTGTCATTATCACTAAGTATAACAACATTATGTGAAGTGGAAAACAAATAAGGTGCATCATTTAAGTAAATGTTGCAGACTTCCTCATTAGGTATATCATGTAGGGAAGAGAAGGTACTTAAAGGTGAATCGCTATCACTTGTCATATAAAGGGTATAATCATCATGAAGCTCATGAACAAGTAAAGTGAAAGCGTCCAAAATAGAATAAAAAATAAATTATAAGTTACATGAAGGATGAAAAATCACATATGCATTGGAATAATGTATCCATGGAACATAAATCACCATCTTTCTAGTAAAAGGATATGATATCATCAAGAATAAAAAAATTAAATATAAAAAATGTGAGAATACATCAAAATCATAATCTTAACAATGGACAAGGTTTGACGTCAATCTAGAGCAAATGAAATAACAACAATCAAAGAAGTATAGATTGTGAAGACAACCTAAAGCAAAGCCCTAAGTGGGTTTAGATGTCAAGTTCCCTAAAATGTAGGGAAATAAAAGTAAAATTTCATTCATTTTTCTAGGTCTAGTTAATAATAAAATAATCTATAAGAAATCAAACATAAATAAACATGTGCAAAGACTAAAACATGTATATAATGAATGAGTGGGATGGGAAATAAGTCCTTGGTCATTTCAAGAACAACCATCAATTTTTCCTTTAGATTGGTTGATATGATGTGATTGATGCAAGATAGCTCAAATATAATATTAGAATAATACTCAAATGACATAGATAGACTAATTTAAACATTTCTAGTCCATGAGATGAATCCACACCTATGATATAGTTCTCCTAGCATGAAAGTGTCTCATTAGTGTGTATCTATCCTCTACACCTATCAACCTCTAAAAGAAATTCATTTGCATTCACACATGTATAAAAACTTGGCGATGTTGAAAATCATCTTTAGGAGCATGTTGTAGATAGTGGGAAGTTCTTTCAACTTCCTTTATAGCATTCAAAACCATTTGCCGATGTAAAAGTTTGAATACATGCGCCAAGCAGAGATGCAATATGCCTAGATGATGATTATGATGATGTGTTGTATCTAATGATGCAACTGTTGATGTAAGCTTTGTCTCTAGATAATGTGACGTGAATAGAATGCAATTATCTTGTGACGAACTTAAGACCTAAGGCTTGTCCATAAATACAAAATTATTGGTGCTCGGTTTGAAGTGTTTTTGACACATGTCAAAGATAAAAAAAATAATTTCTAGAATGCCAACTTTGGAATGATTAAGCATAATTTGGAAAGAGGAGAATAAATCTACATCCACAATCTCATACACAAGGGGGAAATTCCTAAGGTTTGGATTGGCTCAATACTGAGGCCAAGGTAATGGTATTCAAAGTGGTTGAGGGGTTATCACCATCTTATACACAAATTGAGGAATTTGTCATTTCAACTTGAGAAGTAGTAAAAGTGGAATTTAAAAAGAGGAGTACAAATCCACATCCATGATTTTGTCTAGTAGGGGAAAATCCCTAAAGATTTGGATCAATCTAGTCCTCCAATTGGGATTATGGTATTCATTGTGACAAGTTGAGGGTTATGGCCAAGTCATGTGCAAAACAAGACAAATTGAGCACTATGGCATGTCAACTTGGGAGCGATACACGTGGACTTTTAAAAGAGGGGAACACATCTACATCCACAGTCTCCTCTAGGAGGGAGGAAACCTAAGTAGTTGGATCAAATTAGTTATATGGCAAGGACAATGGTAATTAGAGTGGTAACTATAGGGTTATGGTAGCTTATGTGTAAAACAAGACAAATTGAGCACTGATATGTTGGCCTTAGAAAGAGTAAAAGTAAAATTTGAAAAGTAGGGAATAAATTTATGCCCACAATCTCTTCTATGATGGGGAAAGCCCCAAGGATTAGGACTGATTATGTTCTATCGATGGAATAATGGTATCTAGAGTGATAAGTGTAGGGTTATGACCATCTTATGTGCAAAAGAATACAAATTGAGCACTATGACATATTGGCATTGAGAATGATAAAAGTGGAATTTAAGAGGGGAACAAATTTGTGTCCATAGTCCCATCTGGGAGGGGGAAAGACCTTGGATCAATCCAATTCTATTGCAACCATAATGATATTCAAAGTGATAAGTATAGGGTTACGACCATCTTATGCCCAAAACAAGATAGATTGAGCATTATGACATTTTATTTATATAATTTTGTAAGTATGTGTAAAACAAGAGTAAAAGGACAAGGAGTGCACTTTTATCCTCCATAGTTTTGCATTATTAACATTCAACTCTTATTGTCCAATATTAAAGATAAAACAATTCATTAAATTATAGGGAATAGACCCTACATTAATTTAGAATGTCTAAAATAAATGATAGATAAATCAAAGTAATTAAACCCTAATCAATATCAACTAAGATCTAGTCCATTGAGATAGATAAACAAAAAAAAGATAAATGAAAGCAAAAGGTATTAGGGCTAACTTAAGTTGGTGTGATGTTGTGATATTATAATGAAAACTCATTAACTTGAAAGTGATATTAGATATAGGGTTAAAGACTCAAGACAATTAATATTTGAGCTTTTGAGGATCTAGGATTGAATCACATTTCCAGACTCATCTAAACATGATGATTATGTTAAGTGGTGTGATCTTGTCTAGTGCAAAAATTGTCCTTTTGTACCTACAAAGATGTTTGCTTGGGTATATATTTGTGTATAGAAAATAGTTTGGTGCTAAAGATCATTGTTGGCAACTTGGTATATATGTAGGGAAGTATGAAACTTCCTTGATGACAATAGGTTGATTTGAAAATATTTAAAGAGAAATGAAGTGGGTAGTGAATGTTAATTTGCTAGTGTCTGATGCAAATTGAGTTTAATAAGAGGGAATGTAAATGCTCACTATGACTGATAATTGCAATAGCAACAAACAAAGAAGTGACAAATGTTAATTATTATTTTACTACATCAATACAATTGGAGACTGATGCCAATTGAGATTAATGTGAATTAATTCCTACGAGATGAGATTTTAATTTGTGATCATTCAATTATGAGAAGTATCCTAGACTAATGTCTTGAAAAACACATCCTTGAACACTCAATTTGAATGTTTTGACACTCTGATCATATTGCAAAATTGTTAACCTTGAAAAGTAAGAACATTGATTTTTTAAAACAAGGACTAGATTGTATATGCCTATTTCAAGGATAAGATTGCAAAAATGTATTCTAGACTAAAACAAACAATATTTCAAAAGCTAAATTAAAAATATTTTAAGATGAATAAATATATCATAAAAAAAGATTCAAGTTTGAACGATCATGTCAAAAGAATAAAATCATACTTTAAAAAGATAAAAATGAAGAAAATAAAGTATTAAAAGACATAAAAGCAGATATCATTTTCTAAGAAAGTTGAGAAAAACTTTCATTAGAGCAAGTGTCAATTGATCATAACACATCATTTTTTTCTCTAGAATATACAATAACCCCTATATGTTTGGCAATAAGTTTTGCCTGGCCAAGAGTAAGCAATTACCAGAAACATGGGAGTTCCAGGAAAATAAAAAAGAGCTGCTAAAGTTGCAAATGCACTTTGTTCTCCTGTTCAATGACATCTAAAAACAGCGGATCTACTTTGATGCGGGCGTGGACTTGAACCTGAAAGGCGTGCCCCCATTTCCAAAGCCAGGCGCTGCCATTAATGGTCACAACAGCACTCAAACTCATCTCTCGGGCGGCAATGTCTTTCATTAAGTTCTTCAAATGCTGAGTCACCTGCAGGCCGTCCATCTTAGCAGGCATCTCCAAAATCTCCGATGAATTTGCCCCTTGATTTCCTGCAGGCACCTGCTCAAAACCACCAATTTGTGAGATTTAATACATAAAACAGCTACAAACCCTAACCCTAACCCTAAGCTTGTACTTGCCTGTGCTTGGGCGAGCAGGGAATTGTTGTAATAGATGTCCATAACTGTGCTTTTATATTCAATGGGCGCTGCGTTTGGATTGGTGACTTTGATGTTGATGGTGAGCTCCACGTCAATGACTGCGGCGGGCAAACCAGAGATTGTGCAGAACCTAAGTTTGAAGCATTTCATGTGAATTGACATTACTTGGAAAATGGGGTCTCTTGGCCTCAGGAGATAAAGCAATGCTCCCACGCTTCCAATCGCCAAACCTAACTGGAGATTCGCCATTTGCAATGAAAAAGGAAGTTTTGAATCGTGTGAGATTTGGATGCTTACAGAGGTATTTGCGAGGACATTATTGAATTTCTTGTGGTAAGTGTGCTTAGGTACGCCTAATACTTTTCTAAATATATAAAGAGTTAATTTAATAGGGGAAAAGATTCAATTGCCGTCAATGATTCAATATCTGTTCACTTCTTGTTGAGTTGAATTAAAAGGAATTATGGTTTTGTTTTTTATGTGAATTTAATAAATTTGTATGAAAGAAAATTAATTTTTAGAATTTGAGATTGGATTGTGGATTTAAGAGTTGAGAGGAGTAAATTATAAGTAGTTGATGTAGACACATAAAAATGACTTAGGCTTGCAAGCTCTATTTCTAATCTCTTTCTTCTTAGTATAATTAAGACATTTTAATTATGTCCTTGGTCCACATTCGATTATTAATTAAATAATTAATGATTATTTAATTAATTCATATCTTTTTTATTCTTCATGACTATTAAATAAATGAATTTTATTTATTTATTTAATTATGTATTGTCTAATGTCTTTCTATAATTAAATAAATTTCTTAACTTATTTAATTATCCTTGTCCATTATGTCCTCTTGATTATTAAATAAATAATTTTATTTATTTAATTAATCTCTAATTTAAATTCTTCTTATAATTAAATAAATTCTTTTATCTATTTAATTATGGCCATCTTCACATTCTCCTCATTTTAAATAAAATCATTTATTTAAAATAGTCCCACCACTTGAATTAAATAATTTTATTATTTAATTTTTTCTTTTTTATTGTGCTCATTTTAAATAAATCTTATTTATTTAAAATAAGTCTCTCTTTCTAAATTCCCTTTTTAGTAAATAATTTAATTTAATTTATTTACTGTCACATGACCCCACTCTTTTTTGAATTAAAATAGTTTTTAATTTAAAAAGTCAACATTCTCTCTTGAATCAAATAATTTTATTATTATTTGATTCTCCAACAACTTCGTTTTGTGTGCCTTGTCACATGCATTGTCAACCCTTGATTTGATTTTTCTTAAAATCAATCTTGTCCATTCATTTTGAATTTAACCTAATATTGTCCTAACCCTAATTGTGGGTTGTCATATTGAATCTTGTCCATAGATTCTAGGGCATTTGTCAATCTTTAATCTCATCCATCCATACAAAATTGCATTTTCTATAAAATGTCAATTTTGTCTTCATTTTGAGATCCCTGACTATCCATTATTATCTCTCTCATTTCATCTTGCATTGTCATATTTTAGAGATCTCTTAGCATCTTGCATTTCATATTTTATCATCTAACATTGTCTTTTGCAGATCATTTACATTGCATGTAGATTTATATTCTCTTGCATTTTAGATTAAATCCTTCAACACTTGCTAGGTCATGTCATAAACTTATTTTGCTCACACAAAGGCTGAGGGCATCCATCATATTGCAGCAAGTAGAGGAGGTTCAATAGAAGTGAGCCATGGAGGAGAGAAATGGGTGAGACTGTTCTAGTCTCATTCCTTTTCTCTTTATTCTTCCTTTGCATTTTATTGATTGATTGAGATTATTATTGCATGCATGTTCTAAACCCTAGATCAATCTTGTGAAAGAAATATATTTAGATCATTACAGTTGAATGATTGAGACAAAATTATAAGCAAGAATGGGATTTAGAAAGTATGATGTTGATTGAAACTTATGATCTTGTTTTGAAAACACGTGGTGTTGTCTAAAGTAGAAGAGGATCTTCACTACCCATAAGAAGTGTCTATCTAGTATTATACGAAGTAAGGAAAACTTTAGTGGTGCTAAGTAGCACTTTGCAACTTACTAAGCTAGGGTTTGGAAGTGTGTTAACTTCCCCTTACACCTTGGTGAAGCCTCAAAATTGAGTTAACATTATAAGTAAAGAGATATGTGTTGTAAGAAATGAATACCTATGTGTGGATGGTAGTGAATGCCATTGAATTGATTGTTGATTTTAATGACGTAAGTCGATTAAAGCTTAGTACTAGAGTATACCTTGAAATGTGTCATTAACAATGAATATCAATTGATAAAGAGAATAATATTTTGTTGATATTGTTAGAGTAATAAGTTATTTCACTTAATTAATTTAATCATATTGGTTAATTAATTAAGTCACTTATCACTTTAAGTTTACTTAAGCTAAACTTAAACATATTAATAATTAATTATTAATTATTATGTGTTCACACTAGGGTTTTTTTTAGGATTTGATCTCTTTTCTTAAAGATTGATTTCATTGTAATTATTCATTCTATTATGCATATTTCAGCTTGAAGCTTGCAAAACATCTTTGTTGTTTTTGACATCCTTTTTTTTTTGTGACAGGTTATTGCTTGCAGGTGTTTACTAGGGTCTGTGAGGTTGGTTTATCAACTTCGACATGGTATTAGAGCTCCAAATTTGTCGCTTTCTGTTCGTTGTTTGAGGGATCTTGTTCTAAAGCAACATTTTTGTGCATTTTGAGTCAATTTAATGGACCTTACCATTGCATCTAGAACGCTCGATTCAATCAAGATTGACCTTTGTTTCGTCAAATTTGGCTTCACGGCGTGAGATCTGCGAGAGTTTGAAATTTTTGAAGGGTTCTTGATTTAGAGTGTACCTATAATTTTGGAGCATTTTGAGCCCAAAAAGACTTCGCCATCGCATTCAGAGCGCCCCAAAACCCCAAAATCAACTGTCAAATCGTCAAAATTGGACACAGTGATTTCGAGAGGCAATTTTTTTTTTCATTTTTTGGGCCGTACAACCTGGTAAAACATGCAATCCGAGGATTTTTTTTTAAAAATACAATGGTAATGGCCACCACCATCAGTTAACTACTAGCGGTTAACCACCATCGGTTAATGCTAGCAGTTAGCCTAACCACCAAGCTTAACCCTCAAACCTTTTGGAGCAGTTTTTGTATTTTGGCCATAACTTTTGCATATGAACTTCGTTTTTCAAAAATGAATAGGCATCATAAAGCTGGTTCTAAGCACTATCCAATGGTGCAGGTTTGATTTTCTGGTTTTTTCTTTTTGATGCTTTTTTTTGTCAATCAAAGTCAGAAGATGGTTTTTGCACTCCGAGGGGTGTAACTTTTGCGTTCGGACTTTGTTTTGCGCAAACAAATAGGTGTTGGAAAGTTGGTTCAGTGCTTTACACAGTGATCAGACTTATTTTCCCATATTTTGCCTCAGATATATTTTATTTAGCCTTTTTTTTTTTCATAGTTTGCTTAATTATTTGGATGTTTTGGCACTTGGGAACCTCCTGTTTGCATCATTTGGCTATATTTCATTTGATCTACATGCAATAAGGTAAGTTTTTTCAAATTGTTTAATTTGAAGAGTTATCATGGGTTTTTCTACTCACCCTTCAATTGTAATCCTAGAACGAGATAATTATGAGTCATGAGCAAAAGGTATGCTTACACATTGTAAGTGGCTTAATATTTTGTCTTATTTATATGATCTCATACCTGAACCAACCAATTCAAAGAGAAAATTAGCTTGGGATATCACTAGAGATCACATAATATGACTTATATTGTCTACTATTGATAATGACACTGTGTGGGCTGTATCGAACATTGATTGTCCCCATCGACTTTGAACACGTCTTTGGGAGATCTATGGAGACCCCAATCTCTCTCCATTTCCAGAGGATCTTACTTCAGATTGTCTCTTACCCATTATTTGGAGAGAGAATATACCCTTTGATCATAATACTTTAGAGGAGCTTCAATATTTAGACATTCTTGCATGTTCCAATGGATCAGAGGCTTGTCTCATAGTTCCTACTCTTCAGATTGAGATTACACATGTATCATCTGTTGTTCTTGATAACATCAGTATCACCACATTGGCCCTTATGGATTCAGTTCAGCATCATGACCATTTTGGTCATTCATTATTTGCTACATCATGAGATTCTTATCTTGCAGACACATTCTTGTTTGTTAAGTCTCACACTGTAGATATTGATGATTATTTTGAGGACATGCATCTCCTCTACCTTGACAGTCAGGTTATCACTGTACACCCACCATTATCCGTGCATTCAGAGGTTGCATCTCAGGATTCTCCACATCAGTTTGGATTTGACATTATGTGTTTTAGTTTACACAAAGATATTTTCCAATATCCTATCATGACACACATCTTGAGATAGATTGGTGTATACACCTAAAATTGGTCTGGAGCATCCGATTAATTAAATACGAATTATTTGATTAATTATCCTAAATTTCCTCTACTTTTGAATAAATAGAAATATTTATTTATATAGTTCACATTTAAATTCATCTTAATTAAATAAACAAAATTAAATACTTTGTTTGATTTAATTATCAAATCCCTATTTTATTCTATCACATCAATTCTAAATTAATTAAATAAAGATCAAAACACTTTATTGATTAATTTCTATATTCTTCTGTTTAATTTAATAAACAACTATCCTATAGTTTGTTTTATTAAATTATTTAGCCCTCTTTTGCTAATTTAAATAAATCAAAAATATTTGAATAAAGGCATACAAAATATTCCATCTATAGTCTCTAAAAAATGAATTAGATATCCTATGTCTAAAATATGTCACAATTAATGCTTTGAAACTTCACGGGAAGTTTTGGAGACAAATTTGAGACAAATTCCAAAATCTTCTCTCAATCCTCCTCCATCAATTTTTCCTCTTCTCTTGCTTGGTGTTTTCATGGGTAGAGACAATCACCAAAATTCTCTCAATATCCTCCATCTTTCACCATTCAATCTTCCAGATTGAATCCAAGCCTCTCAATGTCTTCCCTGTGCATTTCTACAACCAGGAATTCTATAAATACAACCTCATTGAACCAAGAAAAGGATCTAGATAATCTAACTTATGCACTCTTACTCTGCAAGAATTCAAGCATCAAGCATCAAGCATCCAATATCTAGCAATCAAGCTTTCATATCATGACTGCCTCCTGTAGCTGCAATTATCTGTTTCATGTCAATTCATGCTAGTTTAATTCATTTATCATCTAGTATTATCATATTTAGTTCCATATCATTGCATTATCATCCATCTCGTTCTTTAAATTGTCATTTTAACAATCATAGTGCACTCACGATCTGAGAGCCATTGTGATTTAATAAATCTTTGGAGATAGAGAACAATATGACGCTTTTAGTAGATTATTGCTTTGAATTGATTCAATTTGATTTGTCTTTGATATAATGTCGTATTAAGAAGTGTTTTGTGTTTCACCCCTAATCCTACACTTACAATTTGGCGCCCACCGTGGAGCATTAACCCCAATTTTATAAATTTTCTGGAAAGTGTCATGTAGGTTCACGATATGTTTTCTTTTAACGCTTTCGTCAAATATTATAGCGTTTCTGTAAAAAATTTTAGTGCTTTCAACTTTAGCACTTCCGTCAACTGTTTCAGTGCATCCGTGATTTAGCGCTTCCATGGCAAATTTCAGCGCTTCGGTGTCCTATTTCGACGCTTCTGTGTTTTAGCACATTAGGTAAGAGTTATAGTGCTTCGATGGACTGTTCCAGCGCTTTTGTAATTTTAATCTGGATCCGACGCGGCTGCGATCAGTTTTTAATTTTTTTCACGGTTGGACTAAAATTTATCAATCCTAGGATAGTCTCTTCAGGTTTCTAAAATTTATCAATCCTAGAATAGCTATTTCTTGGTTTCTAAAATATATCAATCCTAGGGTAGCCACATTTTTGTTTTCTTAAAAAGAAAATTTATCAATCCTAGGATAGTCACCGCATTTTTTTTTACAGCACAAGTTAAAAAGAACAAACATGATTTTTGTGAAGCAATACCTTCACTTAGATTAGAAAATTTTCTTTTTGGGCTTAAAACAAAACAACTTATATGCTGTGCTTGTGGTGATTAAGATTATGCTCTCCCCTTAACTGGGAGACCAAAGTGCCAGATTCACTTTTACTTCATGTTATTTATGCTTTGTTAAATCTTTTAGAAGGCCTGCCGTAGTGGGAAAAATTACTCACCCTACGGGAACGACCTAAGTGGGAACACCTAAAGCCAAGGATTCCAACCCACTATAATAAAAATGCAAGTTGTTGATGAAAGTCCAACTTGACGGTAGTGAGCAAAATAACCATCCCCAAAATATTTGTTCTAAAGATTGGATGGTCTCCTGAGGGAGTTTATCAATTGCCGCACTGCACAGAAGCACTATCTACAAACCATAAAGTAGTTTCTCACCAAGTCAGTATCCATACATTGTCATACTCGCAGTGCAAGGGGAGGGAAAAATATGCCCCCAAGACACTCACCATATAATTGCCACAGACTGTTTGCTTAGGGGATGAGAAATCCAACTCTGAGTACGCGCCTGGAAACGACAAAAACACGGGCGCCCTCTAGGGGGTGACAAGGTTGTGTGCGTCAACGCAATTCAAGATGTGGGCTGTGAGTATAATGATGACCTACTTTTCCTTAAGTGCAAGTTTGTTTGATCTGTATATAATTGTCAAAGCAACTTGTCAAAATCAATAAGAATCATTCGTGATTCTTGAACATACACGATCTATTCAGTTAAAACAAATATTCACAATTGCTTACTGTGTTTTCATAAATTCATTAAAATCAAATTTAAGATCATCCTAAAAACCAACAAAGTCAGGTTATATCAGGAAATCCATGCTGCGAAAGTGGAAGTCCACCACATTTGCCAAGAGAAAAATCAAAATCACAAAACCCAAGGAACCTTTTAGTTATCGGAATAAATTAAGAAGACAACATTTTCTATATCAAAATTGAAAACTCCTGTTACAACATAGAACATTCATCCACATATATCATGATTTTGCCAGTGGTCATGTAGATTACGCAGTAGAACCACTCTATTCACGAGCCTTCTTCCAAAAAAGAGCTCTCACTCAGTATCACAACTGTAGTCAGCGCATACATCCTTCTTATCTACCACAATCTTTGATACAGTATGCCACAAGGCCAGATTAGATTTTACAGTAGAGAGTTTTGAAATCCTGTTTTTAGCGTTTTGGAATCCTGTTTTAGTGCTTCTGGTCACTGTTTTAGCGCTTCCGTGAAATAGCGCTTTCGGGCACTGTTTCAGCGCTTACATTCTATATTTTAGCGCTTCCATTAAAACAACACTTTCATCATTTTTTTAGTGCTTTCATACACTGTTTTAGCGCTTTTGTCAAGATAGCGCTTCCATTAATTTTTGCAACGCTTTCATGCACTGTTTCAGCGCTTTTGTCAAGATAGCGCTTTCATCAATTTTTGCAGCGCTTTCGTGCACTGTTTTAGTGCTTCTGTCACCTATTTTAGCGCTTCAGAACTCTATTCTAGCGCTTCTGTCCTCTGGTTTAGCGCTTTCAAAACAAAGAGTTCAAAATTTTTACTAGTCAATCAGTCTGTCATTTTACCCACAATTTTCATCAGAATCAAGTTTTTTTTTATTAGAATCACTGTCTAGAGACCGAAAACAGATAGGTTTATACAAACTTCCAATCTTCTCAACTGAAACAAGATCTTGCAAATCACAAGTGTCAAAATCAAAATACACAATCAGTTACTACACTGAAGTTTCATCATTAGGATACTATCATCCTTTATCATGAAACCAAGTATAGTAATCAAATTTTTAACATAGTTTCATCAATAAGATCAGTCATCTTATTCGACTTTGTTAAAAGTTCAATTGACATTTTCCCAGCATAGAAGATCAACATTTCAGAAGAAAGGGTAAACATTTGTATGCCAAACTTCACTAGGTCCCAAAAACAGAGACTCTTAGAGCAAATTTTTTTAAAATCCCAAGCAATGGCAGAGGAAAATCCTTAGAACAATCTAAACCAAAACGATAAGAATGAAATAACTCTAGAGGATATTCAAGTAGCTCAACAAGATCCAAAGTTCCATATATTTATGGAAAATATTTTAGAACAAGATATGGAGAAATATCTTTTGATGTTAGCTGAATCAGGTGCCAAACTTCCCAAGGACTTCGACGTGAATTGTCTGAAGGAAGCACCTGAAACAAGTGAGACTGAAATTCTACAACCTACACAAACAATAGATCCAATTGCCGCTTTGACATCTCAAATGCAACTATTACAAAAACAAATACAGGATATGATGAAATGAAGTACTAAAAGATATGCAATAGAGGACATTTGTCCTTATCCTTTCGACGCAACGGTTGGTCTGATACCTTTCCCTAGACACTGTGAAATCCCAAGGTACAATAAGTACAATGGAAGAACGGATCCAATAGATCATATCAGGGAATTCAAAACAATGAGTCTCGAGTTTTCCCAAGAGGAAACTTACTTAATGAGATTATTCCCAAGGAGCTTGGGAGGATCATGTATGGAGTGGTTTTCAAAACTACAACTAGGTATCGGAACTTTTGAGGAATTAGTCAACAGGTTAATTTCCCAATACTCCTTTAACATCCAACACGATGTTACAATAAAAGATCTTTATAACCTAAAGCAAAACAAGGGGGAAACGTTTTTGTCTTTTCTCCAAAGACGGCAACGCCTGTTTGCCAGATATTCTAGATCCATTCATGAGGAAGAAAAGATGGAGTTGTTCATTGACAACTTAACGGAGGAAATGAGTTATAGACTAGAATTACAATGTCCTCCCACGTTTGAGAAATTCATAGAAAACAGTTTTAAAATTGAGGAAGCATTAGTCAAGAGGAGTTATCAAACATTTCAACGATAAAACAAACAACACAAGTAACTCCTCCAATAAATACTCAAGTAGTGATAAGCCAAAATTTTGGCAAAAGAATTGCAACACAACTATCAATGAAACAACAAATGATTCCCAAAATATCAAACCATTTTTTAACTTGACAGCATCTACATCAAAGAATCAAAACAATGATAAACTTGTCAAGTCAAATGTCATACAAAACAACGAGATCATAAAGACGCAATCATATCAGAAACCATCAAATCGACGAAGGTTCACACCTTTAGGCCAAACAATAGAATAAAAAATGAAAGAACTAGTCGCTAGTGGCCTTATCACTACACGGGAAGCCCGATTCTGAGATCCAAAGGTCAAACCACCATGGTGGAATGACGCTGATTACTACAACTTCCATAATAACAAAGGTCATAAAACTAACGATTGTATGGAGTTAAAACATGCAATACAAGACTTGATCGGCAACAACAAAGCATATGTGGAAACACCTCAAAACAATAACGATCACTCGGCCTTCAAAGACCCTTTGCCAAACTATGACAAAGGAGCATCGCCATCTTCAAACAACAAAGGGAAGAATGTCAACCATGTCTTTGACACAAAAATCCTGTCTATCTGGAATAGAGAGTGATCACATAGTTAGTCACAACATTGACGGACCCAAAATCAACAACACTACTCCATTGGACTTGCTCCCGAACATATCAAACTCTAATAATCAAATCAATGTCTTAAAAATCAGAGACCGTCAAGAACATCAACCAGTAAATGTAATGACTAGGGGGCAAGCCAAGGTCATGTTAAAAGGAGTTGGGTCTACACATGCTGTTCCACCTCCATCTCACTATAACATCGTCGATCAACTGCAAAACATTCCTGCTCAGATATCGATACTAGAGCTCCTTAAAATATCACCATCACATAAGGAGGTTCTCGAACAAGCTTTAGTTGCCACTACGGTACCAAAGAATCTAGATGTTTGTCAATTTCAAGCTATGGTGGGACATTTGACTACCCCACATTGTCTATCATTCTCCGAACAAGATGATATCTCGCTAAACCATCCCCATAATACTGCACTCCATATTGAAGTCTTAATCCACAATCATCGCGTCAAGAGAGTCTTAATAGATGGGGGAGCTGGTCTGAACATTTGCACTCTCAAGTTAATCCATGCACTAGGATATTCAGATAATGCTATTGATTCTCGCAGAAAAATGACTATCAAAGCATATGATGAGGAAGAAAGATCGTCTAAAGGCTTGATTGTGCTACCCATTCAAGTGGGGCCCATGATGAAACACATAGCATGTCAAGTGTTGGAGAAAGAGTTAACATACAACATTCTCTTAGGATGACCATGGATCCATGAAATGCAGGCTGTACCTTCGATATATCATCAATGTTTGAAGTTCCCAATAAATGGACGAGAGGTGTCTATATTTGCTAATTACAATCATCCTCAACATTGCGACACCCTTAGGATCTCTCAAGATACCTTTGTACCACACAATAGGGAAGCATCATGTTCAAAACCATCCAAAGAAGACCAATGTCCAAGTATCACCACCAAGTGGGTCGAGAAAAAGGGTAAAGAGAAAGAAACAAGTCCCGTGGAAATTCAATCAAAGGATAGTTAGGATCAACAAACATATTTATCACTAAAGTTTCAAGAGAAATTTCAACTGAAGGACAAAGGAATGTGAACATATTCTATGGAGCAATCACTTAACCTATCACAGTTAATGCCATCTCCTAGGACATATGGTAAACCATCTCTGATAAAACCTCAAACATCATTACCAGTCATAGCTCTTAACAAAAGGTTTGTCAAAAAATGTACAATAGAGGATGAAACAAACAACAAAGCAATCCCTGATTGGCTATACAAAGATGAGGAACCCTCTACATCAAATATTAGTATAAAAAACGTCAACATCAACACCGATAAATATGGAAAAGGAAAAGCTATTTTAGAAAAAATGGGGTATGAAGGACAAGGACTCGTTGGATTAAGAAAGGATGGAATCATAGAGCCTATTCAACCCCTCACTCTCCACACAAAAGAGAAGCCAGGACTAGGATACTCCGAGGAAGAGAAGCAGGAACTAACAAAGACGACTGCAAAAAATATCCTTCAGTTTAGAGATAGCTCCGAAACAAACTCAAATGAATATGAGTGGGCGATGTATTCCGATCTATCTTTCATTGATATTCCCATCGATGTAATTCAACAATATGCACCTATGCGTGAGAAGGGCCAAGGTTCTAGGTCTAGACCACTCATGGAAGAGTCACTAATATCGATGATTCGAGTGGGGATGACCAGACTTTGAGTGGACTAGACGATATTGAAGAAAGTACCATCACGGACCTCGATATTCCAATAAATGACTATGACGAAATGGCTGTCCAAACCCTTACATCCATCACCTTGAAAGAATCTGATAACCAAATGCCATTAATCCATCCTGAAATCATTGACTAGGAACCTATCGAACCTTTGAATATACCAATATTTACAAACGATGATGCCATCATAAAATTCCTATGTCATACTGAACCTGGTACAAATTCTGTTTGTAATACTCGTAACAACATGGCTCGGCAGGAGGGTGTCAAATCTTCCAGTTGAAAAAATAACAATAGGGAAAATAGATCTAATGGTGAAAACCATTCTATGGTAGCATTAGATCTGAAAACAGTAAAAATAAAGAACACATCTAACGGTGAAAACCTTTTTGAGGCACTAAAAGATGGAAGATTTGACACTCTTCCAGAACACTATCATGAGCGATCATCAGTCTTGGTAGAACCAACATAATCTGTGAATATCGACACTGAAGATAAGGCAAAAATCCTACATATGGTGGAATCTATGATAGAACAAGAAAGACTGGAATTCATCAAATTATTTAAAGAAATAAGCATCAACTTCGCTCGGTCATATTCTGATATGCCAGGCTTAGACTCAAATCTGCTCATGCATCACTTGTCTTTGCCTGCAGGAATCAAGCCCGTCAAGCAAAAATTACGAAAAATGCATCCCCATATCGCATTGATGGTAAAGATAGAGCTAAAGAAATTGTTGGATGCTGGATTCATACGGTCTTTAAACTATGCCGAATGGATATCAAACCTTGTATCTGTTTCAAAACCGGACAATAGCATCAAAATATGTACAGATTTCAGGGACCTAAATAAAGCATGCCCGAAGGATGATATTCCACTACCAAATATTGACATCATTGTGGACTTAACGGCTGGGCATGCCATGTTGTCAATCATGGACGGTTTCTCAGGATACAATCAAATAAAAATAGCTCCAGAAGATCAGGAAAAGACGACTTTCACATGTCCATGGGGAACCTTCTGCTGGAACGTCATGCCATTTGGTCTAAAGAATGCAGGAGCCACTTATCAAAGAGCAATGACGACAATATTCCATGATATGATGCACACCTTCATGGAGGATTACGTGGATGACATTTTGGAATAATCTACTACTAGGGAAGGACATCTGCATATCCTAGACAAAATATTCACACGGATGGAGAAATTCAACGTTAGGTTAAACCCCAAGAAGTGTGTCTTCGGGGTCACATCAACAAAACTATTAGGGTACATTGTCTCAGAAAAAGGCATTGAGGTGGATCCAACAAAAGTTAAAGCAATTATGGAGATGCCACCTCCTAAGAATATAAGTCAACTCAGGTCACTAGAGGGAAGGCTCCAATCGATCAGAAGATTCATTTCCTAGTTGGCGGACAAAAGTCATCCTTTTAATCATCTATTGCATAAGAATATAGTTTTCAAGTGGGATGAAAGGTGTGAAACAACATTCAATCAAATCAAGCAGTATCTAATGTCACCACCCATTCTCATGCCACCAACA
Source organism: Sequoiadendron giganteum (assembly GCA_007115665.2). Classification (NCBI taxonomy): domain Eukaryota; kingdom Viridiplantae; phylum Streptophyta; class Pinopsida; order Cupressales; family Cupressaceae; genus Sequoiadendron; species Sequoiadendron giganteum. The sequence continues at coordinate 283,818,807 of CM021107.1, read as the reverse complement.
GAAGTTGGACCTTTGATATTGTACATTGCTACGACAGATATCTCTTTGGGGGCACTATTAGCACAAGAGGATTATGAAGGAAAAGAACATGCCATCTACTATACTAGCTAGACTTTAAATGGATATGAAATCAATTACACTTTCATAGAGAAATATTGCTTGATGGTGGTATTCGCTACTCAACAGCTAAGACACTACATGCTAACCCATACAATCAAGCTAATAGCAAAGATCGATCCTTTAAAATATCTGCTCAGTAAGGCTGCCTTAATAGGTAGACTGGAAAAGTGGGTCATGCTATTAAGCGAATTTGACATTCAGTATGTAGAGAGAAAGGAAATCAAGGGACAGGCAATCGTTGAACAATTAGCGAAGGCTCCTCTACAGATGATTGACCAATGACAATGGAGTTTCCAGATGCAGACATTTTGACAGTGATACCCCAACAATGGGTTTTATATTTTGATGGATCATGTACACAACGAGGATCAAGAGCAGGAATCTTGTTCATTTCTCCACAAGGACACACCATTCCAAAATCATATAGATTAATGTTTTAGTGTACAAATAATGTGGTAGAATATGAAGCATTAATCATTGGGGTCAAAATAGTAATTCAGTGGAAAATCACAGACTTACAGGTATATGGAGATTCTCAACTAGTTATTTATCAAGTAAATGATGAATATCAAACAAAAGATGAAAAGTTGATGCCCTACAAGCAAAAAATAGGTAATCTGAAACAATCCTTTGTCAGTATCAAGTTTGATCAAATTTCAAGGGCGGAGAACAAAGCTGCGGATGCTATGGCTACAATTGCTTCATTACTACAATTGCCGAAGAAGCGTGTTTGTTATGATTTTATGGTAGAACAAGTGTCACGTCCTTCCCATAATAATCTAGAATCCGCTACCATCTACCATATCGAAACCACATAAATCTCCATCTATGAAACGATCTATGCTTACCTAAAAAATGATGTCCTTCTTCTTGATCTATCCAGGAACCAAAAATGAAACTTCATCTGCCAATCCACATGACATACTTTAATCGCATACATACTTTATCATTGAGGTCTTGATGGTACTTTACTTTGATGTCTAGAACAAAACGAGTCTGAAACGGCCCTACGAGAGGTTCACGAAGGTATTTGTGGCACTCACTTGAGTGGGATAACTCTAGCTAAGAAAATCCTCCGTTTGGGATATTATTGGCCATGCATGGAGAAAGAATCCTATCAGTTTGTTAAGAAATGCCAAAAGTGTCAGGTTCACAACAATCAGATTCATGCACTAGCACAAGAACTACATCCCTTCACATCAACATGGCCTTTTTGTCAATGGGGCCTAAATCTAGTAGGAAAAATAAATCCATCTTCATCTAATGGACACAAGTTCATTATAACAGCTACAAAATATTTCACAAAATGGATTGAAGCAGTACCTCTTATTACCATCACTGGGAAGCAAATCTCCTCTTTCATCTTGAACTACATAATATGTCGGTATGGAATCCCTCAATCCATTATCACTGATAATGGATGACCTTTCAAGAATCAAGATGTCCAAGAACTATGTGATAAGTTTCATATCTAACATCGGTTTTCAACACTGTACTATCCTCAAGGGAATGGCCAAGCAGAGGCCTTAAACAAAACAATACTCAAAATTCTCAAAAAAATGGTTAACGATGTTGGACGTGATTGGCATGTTCAACTCAATCCTGCACTATGGGCCTACAAAACAAGTATCAGAACACCAACATGAGCTACACCGTATGCCTTAGTATATGGGTTAGAAGCTATGTTGCCCATTGAAGTTGAGATTCCATCCCTTCGTGTATCACTTAGAGGCATCATTTCAGATGAAGACTATAGGGTATCTAGACTGCAGGAACTAGAGTTGCTGGATGAACATCCTCAACAAGTTGTTAACCATCTAACAACTTATTAGCAAAGGATGTCAAGAAGTTACAACTATAGGGTAAAACCAAGGGTCTTTCAGGTTGGTGACTTGGTATTAAAAGAAAAGCCTAAGAATCAGCAGGATAGGGAGAAGGAAAATTTGAGCCTAGCTGGCTTGGTCCCTTTATCGTGATATCAGTGTATGGATCAGGAGCATATCAACTATCAACGTTAGAAGGGGATTTATTTGATGAACCTATCAACAGTATCCATCTCAGAAAATTCTATGCTTGAATCTCCTAGTGCACGGGTCAAACTTCTAAAAAATGGTTTCCTTGATGAAAACTTGGCAAACAGGCATCTTGGCAACACAAAAATACAAAAAAAATAGAAACTACAAAAAGAAAGAAAAAGAGAAAAATGAGAAAAATACAGAAACATGAAGAATGTAATAGAAACATATGGTGAAAACTTGGAAACATGTGTCATATATGATTCTAAGATCAAATTTCCCATCTATTTTGATATATATCAGGATCATTAGTTTGACAGTCAGTACCATTTCATATCATGTCAACAGTCTTGCCATCTTTTGCATCCATATCAAAAATCATTTTCAAATAGTCAAGTATCACTCCAAAGCTTGGGGGCAACATCTGGATATCACTAGGGGCAACAAAACATCAATTTCATCAAAGGGCACACAACAGTATTGCAGAAAAACGAAAACAAAGATCAAAGCGCAACATCAATCATCATCAGAAAAAACATCAACCATCTGCATCCTTATCGAAAATCCAAAAACATGTCAAAAAGTTAAGTCTGAAAAAGAAAAATCCAAAAACATAGGTCGGTGTCAATCGAACTACGTGGTCTCTGCGTGTGTAACGTAGGCAAGGCTAATATTTGATCAGCCCTCGAGACCCCTAGGATAGGTTAGTAGGTTAGATCTTTAGTCAAAATCTCGTAAATCCAAAAACATGTCAAAATTAGGATGGATGATGTAAAATCTGAATAATGAATGAAACACTCTGAGTCAACAATGGATAAATTGTATTTTTGATTATCATTTCTTTGGAGTAACTCAATGATGTATTGAACTAGAGATAGAAGGAAGAAGAATGATGTTTTTATTATCTGCTGTCTATAAGGTTAATCATATAAATGTATGAATTTTTGGGGGATGTGCTATGCAAATGTATCACCGATGACATTCATAATTCACACATTAAAATGATTAACCACAACCTGTTTACACAATGAATGCTCAGGTCATCTTGGTTAAATCATACCTAGATGTTTGTGTTCGCTTGCAATATCAAAAATCATGATAGAGGTACTCAGGTCGTTATTGGTCTAACACATATCATTGACGCTTGTATTCACTTTCAACATCCAATAAAGCTCTGTGATGACAAAAAAACACAAAGAGACTGTTAAAATGACAATCATTTTGCATATAGTTGCATGTTAAAATTATATTGCATTCATCATATTCATTATCTGCAGAGTATTTGTTGCATAAAGGATTCTAATAAATGATTATCTAATCTACAAATAAGACTGAATATACTTGACATAAATCCAAAAATCATCAAAAACATGTAGGAATCATCATCTCATCATTTAGTATCATAATTTCATCATTCATACATTTTATCATACATCAAATCAATTATGAATTAAATTGTACCATAAGTACATCATGTTCATTTTTACCATAAAAAAATTCATTACATTATCATCTATCCAACATCATATGCATACATCATTTACCATCCATACATTTAATAAATAAAATCACGTCATTATTCTCATTACATTCATCCATTATCATTCATCATAAGATCATCATTTATCGTCATCACATTTAAAAATAAAAAACATTTATCCATCCATCCATACATTTACATCACATCATACATCCATGTATCATATATTCCACATATACATTTATCATAAAATCATTGCACAAAATAAAAACATTCATCATTACATCATCACATTTGAAATAAAATCATCACATAAATCATAAAATAAATGCATCCATCACATAGAAATCATAAATCATAATCATATCACATCAAATGCATCTCATATATATATATATCATCAGTGTCAAGTATACAATGAAGTCTAAAAATACATCATCCACAATGAGCTACATCATAATATACATCATCACAATAGCATCTACGATCTGCTACTGCCAAAATGGGCGGGCCCAACAGGACCTATACCACCACCACCCCCACCCCCGGAAGGACCAAGATCTCTGGGATCTTTGCGTGGAGGCTGTCACACCCTCACTGACTGTCCGCGTATGCGTCCGCCTAGATTTCAATGCAACATAACTAACTCTGCGCTTAGCAGGCACTGCGTCATGATATCTGCCTCTGTAAAACTCTGCCTCTAGGCCAACCCGGAGAACCTCTCTCATGTAATCTCCTACGGAGGTGCCATCAACCACTCTCTGGAGGGTCTCCGCTGTCTCCTATGCCCTCTCAAAAATCTACCGAGCACTATCTCTCTCAGCTATCAAAGTGGCCACCTGCGTCTGTATAGCGGCCAACTATCCCTGCACCTGTGATAAAGCCTGAGCATGAGCTTGCACCTGGGCCTGCATCCGAGTCTAGGTCTGAACGAGCAAACCCCGAGCCTGTACTAACTGCCCCTGTAAAGTCTGAACTTGTGTCTGTAGGCCTGCAATCTATCTCTGATAATCCACAAGTGGCACTGTCATTGCTCGCCTCTTGCGAGGCCTGCTGGATGATGGAGCATTGCTAATGGCTGGCCCTGCCCCTCTATCCTCTCCACTGCCACCATCGCTATCATCGCTACTGCTATCGTCACTACCACTCTCCGTGCTATTGCCTACCGGAGTATCACCCTCGCTCTGTGCAGAATCCTCTGCACATCCTCCTCTACTGGTAGCAGCGCTGGCTCATCTGGGATAGTGATACAAGGATGTGGAACCAAGGCTAGGAATGCAGCATACTCCTCGATGACGGGTGCCTCTGCGATATCTCTGCACATATCCCAAGGTGATGGCTGCAATGACCTGTATCCCTCTACTAGAACATCATATGATAGACAGGGCCCCCAATCAGGAATATCCATCCGTTGTCTAGCATAATGGGCTACCCCTTGTGGCATGCATTGCACAATGCTATACTGTCTATATACTCTGCGAAGCAAGAATCTCTCTAACATGAAAGGTGTTCGACCGATGAGATACATGGAATCACAGAGAAATCCCAACACTGCATCATCCTCATCCCACTTCTCACAATCAAGATAGGGACGCTAGGTAACTGTCTCGGTGTCATCGAACACTCGCCTCCAATGCTCTAACTTGCCCATCCGGGCCTGTATAATCCGACCTCTGTATCTGAAGATGTAAGGTCTACTTGCTGATCTATTTGCAACTGGAAATGGTCGAGCAATAGAAAAATGATCCCATGCCCACACCTGTAACAAAGTCATCCCTGCTGATAAGCTGCGTGCTCCTAGGTACACAACTGAATGAAGATCATGATAGAGATGTGCTGACATACACATCCCCCACGCATATCTCATACCATGTACCATCATGCTCTCCAATGTCCTACCCCAGCCAATAAGGAATCCCTTTGACCTACGATCAGGGTAAAGGAAACCTCCAATGAAACCAGCAAGCACTGCTGGTAGTGTTGCATATGAATCAGCGATCCTCCGCCATCGGACGTTCGGACCCTCGATGTCCTAATCTTGAAATACTCTGCGAAGAGAATCTCTACCTTCGGTCCCATGGAATCATATACTATGATCTCTCCCATGAACAAAATGTGTAGAATACATCACACATCCTTAGGTGTGACCGTCATCTCACTAGTGGGTAGGTGAAAGGTGTTGTGGTCATTATGCCACCTCTCAGCCAAAGTAGTCAACAAACCTCGATTAATCCTAATCTGGGGCATATCGAGTAAACTGGTCACGCCGCATTGGCTGATCACCTGAAGCTCATCTGGTGTTAGATGAAGTATCAAGTCTATAGTCCATGGAAACCTCTCTCGCATCTGGAGAGTACCCAGACACTCCTATCATCACAATGAAAAAATCCACAATCAAGAAACTATGTCAAGAAATCAAATGTCATTCTACTATCAAGTCTATTCCAACAATCTGGTATGAATTTTTCGATCAAAGTTCATGGGAAAATGTCAACAAACCTCACCTATCATGAGGTTCATCAAACAATATCTAATCTCGCCTATCATGAGATTTATCGGATATTGAATCATCTCTTCGCCTATCATGAGGATCATCATAAATAGGGTTTCTTCTTGCCTACATGAGAACTAGTCTTATTTAAATCATCACAATCCAACATCAAGAATTTGGATTATCAATCATACCAATCCAAAGAATGGACATGATCAGAAGTAACGAAATCCAGATTATCTAAGTCAAAGTCTTCAATTCTGACATGAAAGCACTAAAATAGGCTTCCAAAGCGTTAAACCCTAAAAGCGCTACTTTATCAGTTAAAAACGTTAAATTAGGCACCCAAAGTGCTAAATCTTGAAAGTGCTATTTCAACACTCCGATGCGCTATAACAGGCATCCGAAGTGCTAAAAATCCCTAAGCGCTACTTTTTGCATCAAAGTGCTACAACAGTCCGTCGAAGCGCCGCTTTTCTAGAAGCGCTAGAACAGACCATGAAAGCGCTAATCAACCACACCGAAATGCTAAAACTCTCAAAGCGTTACAATCCAACATCATAGCGCTAAAATTCAAATACTAAGCGCTATATCAACGAAAGTGCTACATTATCCTATGGAAGCGTTAGAGTTTTTAACGCAAGTGCTAAAACTCAAAGCGCTAATCTACCTACTGGAAGCGTTACATCGGAGTGAAAGTGCTACAACGTGGCTTGAAAGCACTAAAATAAAGAAATTACATTTAAAGCTATAGAATGCATGAAAAACAAAATTTCATGAATTACGAGGAGGTTAAGGGGTACATATCAGAGGTCCATACGCAGCCGACCGTCGATGACGTCGAACGTGCTCGAAACAGTGAGTGTGGTAGGGGATAGGCATCCTATTCCAGCTGGCTGAAATGTCTCTATCACAAGGTTTTTTAAACTCAAAAAGTACAAATGATTTTTTGGATTATATATAATTTTTGGAAAAGTATTTTTGGTGGGTTTTTATATCTTTCGATTAATTTAATCCATGAAATTAATTAAAATTCATCTGCGTGCTAGACTTCTTCATCATTTGCCAGGAGATAAATTATTTCATCATCACATCTTCATCAAATCATCATAAAATCATTAAAATTCAAAAAAATCTACAAATCATCAAATCATTAATTTATCTCCCGAGGGGGCATATTATTATCCATCATCTGAAAATCAATGTTTGGGGCATGTTTGGGGCATATGGAATTATTTTCATCATCGATCTTAGCAGTGTAATAATGTTAAATTCCTACAAACATCAACAAACGATTAGTAGTACCTGCAAGTTGATGAAAACATTATACAATAGAATGCATTGGAATAATTGCAAGAAATGGAAGAACTTGGTAAGATCTCACCCATTTAACACTCCATGTCTAATTTCTATTGCACCTCCTCAAGCTTTGGAATGATGGATGCCCTCAGATTTGTGTGTGTGCAACTCTATATGCCTAGCCTCTACAAAGCTTTTGAAGGATTTTAAAAGTAAACTAATGTGCAAACTAGAAAACTCAATTCTAATATGCAAATAGTAAATGAATAGCCTATGATATCAAATTGTTTATAATAAAATGAGTCTAAGTAAATGATCATGGATCCCAAAATGAGATCAAGATTGTCATTTTATAGAAAATGCAATCTTGAAGGAACAGACAAGATGAGAACTTTAAGGAATGCCCTAGAATCAAAGGTCAAGATTCAATAAGACAACTCTCAATTAGGGTTAGGGCAAAAATACCCATATGTGTGAATAAGATTTAATTAAATGAATTAAATCAAGACTGAATGTGACCGTGAAGATGAAATTAGTAAAAATCAGAAGACAAGAGGATGAGATATTTAGAAAATCAATAATTTTGGAAATTACTTGATTTGTAGAAGAATAATTCTATTTTGAATTTAAATTAATTCAAAATATGGATTTTGTGAGGTAATAAGTAATTGATTTTTGAAATTACTTACTAAATGAAGAATCAGTTAACCATGTGATATTTTTAAATGATTTGTTTTATTTAACAAATATAGAAGTGTCACATGCCATAATTAAATAATTAAAATAATTATTTAATTAATTAAATAAATTAATTGAATTTATTTAATTAAGAGGATTTAGGAATTAGTGACACATTAAATAAATATATTTTAAATATATTCATTTAATAATCATGAGGACATTAATGATAAGAGTTAATTAAATAAATCATATTTTATTTAATTAGGAGAAGACTTTGATAATTAGTGACATATTAGATAAATAAATAAGATTTATTTATTTGATAATCATGAAGAATGAGAGATTATGAATTAATTAAATAATTATGAATTATTTAATTAATAGTTGAATGTGGGTTAGGAACATAATTAAAATGTCATAATTATGTTAGGATGAAAAAGTGGTAAAGTAGTGTTCGCAGACCTAGGTCATTTTTAGGTGTCTACATTTGCCCCTCTTTGTCATAATGCAGCTTGTCGCATTGTGACAAAGAAAACGAGTCCAAAATATGCCTCAGCGGAGGTACGGAGTGCCTATGCCCCATTGGGAAAATTTTTGAATTTTGACCCGGGGTTAGAAAAATTTGGAAAATATCCCGACTAATCAAAATAATGACCAAATAAACAACGGTGCGAACGATTTCAAAAACGGAGGACGCTAAGCTAGCAAAAATATGGGTCAAAGGTGGTCAAATGAGCCTTCAGTACAACCTACTAGGTCAAAACCCTAATTTTCAACCTATAAATAGGTTGAAAAGGTCAATCCAAATGTCATTTTCTCATTTTTCATATATAGAATTCAGAAACCAGAGCTCTGAGAGACAATGGTGATTCCGACGACTACACACCGTGGATATCGCTTGCGCTCATTCCGACGACCCGAGGGCGCAGGTGCACTGGCAAGTACCCTTTCCAACTTGTCAAATTTTGAATTTTATGCATTTATTAGGGTTAAAAGGGGGGTAAACAAAAGCAGTGTGACGTAAATGCTGTCGCGTAAGTCGCAAACGCATTCGCGTTCGCCGCATTTGACTGCGTCGCCACACAAGTGCGATGGGCAAGTTAGGTTTTTTGCGCGATTGCGCATCCGCAAGGGGAAATGACGCATCCGCAAAATTGCGACGTAAGTGATAAACTTGTAACGCATTTGAAATGTTTGCGACGCAATCGAGAGGCTTGCAACACATTTGACATATTGCGACGCAACTGACAGGTATAACGACGCATTCGTTGTTCGATCACGCATTTTCTATTTAGAATGACACATTTGACATATTGCATCGCATTTGCTATGCACTGAGTTGCAATTGGCTGGTCGTGACGCACTTGTGGTCAACGCGACACAATTGAAGTTGAATTTTGTTGACTTTTGTTGACTTGTGTCGAGATTAATTTTTATGTACCCTTGACTTGCTTCTGCATTGGGGCATATTCTTGACTTGTTTTCTTTGCCATAACGCAACAAGTTGCATTATGACAAAGAGGGGCAAATGTAGACACATAAAAATGACCAAGGCCTGCAAGCAATATTTTATCACCTTTTGCCCTAGCATAATTATGACATGTTAATTATGTTTCTAACCCACCTTCAACTATTAATTAAATAATTCATAATTATTTAATTAATTCATAATCTTTCAGTCTTCATGATTATTAAATAAATAAATCTTATTTATTTATTTTAATATGTCACTAATTGTCAAAGTCTTTTAATAATTAAATAAAGTCATCAATTTATTTAATTAATCCTTATCATTAATGTCCTCCTGATTATTAAATAAATATATTTTAATATATTGATTTAATATGTCACTAATTCTTAAATCCTCTCTTAATTAAATAAATTCAGATAATTTATTTAATTAATTAACTACTTCTTCTAAATTAAATCATTATTTTTAATTATTTAATTATGGCATGTGACACTTCTATATTTTTAAATAAAGAATATCATTTAAAAATATCTCACGTGGTTAACTGATTCTTCATTTAGTAATTAATTTCAAAAATCAATTACTTATTATCTCACAAAATCTTTATTTTGAATTAATTTAATTCGAAAGGGAAATATTTTTTTACAAATCAAGTAATTGCTAAAATTACTGATTTTCTAAAATCTCATCCTCTTTGTCTTCTGATTTTTATTAATTTCATCTCAACTGTCACATTCAGTCTTGATTTAATTCATTTAATTAAATCTTATTCACACATATGGGTATTTTTCCCTAACCCTAAATGAGAGTTGCCTTATTGAATCTTGACCTTTGATTCTAGGGAATTCCTCAATCTCTCATCCCGTCCGTCCATTTAAGATTGCGTTTTTTATAAAAGGACAATCTTGATCTCATTTTTGGGATCGATCATTTAATTTATTATTATTTTGGTAGTCTCATTATTAGCGTTCTCATATCACATAGACATATTTAATAATTTGCATAATAGAATTAACTTTCTAGTTTGCATAGACTCATTTTATTAAATCCTTCAAAGGCATTTGCTTAAGGGCTAGGCATATATTAGTTTGCTCACACAAAGGCTGACTGAGGGCATTCATTTTCACAACAGCAAGCTTGAGGAGGTACAATGGAAGTAGTCATGGAGGAGAGAAATGGGTGAGACTATTCTAGTTTCATTCCTTTTCTTTCATATTCTCCTTTGCATTCCATTGAGTGGTTAATATTATTGCATGCATGTTCTAACCTAGATATGTCTTGCAGGAAATATTTAGATCATTATAGGCAGTAGCAACAAAATTTTCTTCGAAGCAACATGTAAACACATCATTTCGAAGAGGGGAAAAATGTATACACCTAAAATTGGTCTGGAACATCCGATTAATTAAATACGAATTATTTGATTAATTATCCTAAATTTCCTCTACTTTTGAATAAATAGAAATATTTATTTATATAGTTCACATTTAAATTCATCTTAATTAAATAAACAAAATTAAATACTTTGTTTGATTTAATTATCAAATCCCTATTTTATTCTATCACATCAATTCTAAATTAATTAAATAAAGATCAAAACACTTTATTGATTAATTTCTATATTCTTCTGTTTAATTTAATAAACAACTATCCTATAGTTTGTTTTATTAAATTATTTAGCTCTCTTTTGCTAATTTAAATAAATCAAAAATATTTGAATAAAGACATACAAAATATTCCATCTATATTCTCTAAAAAATGAATTAGATATCCCATGTCTAAAATATGTCACAATTAATGCTTTGAAACTTCACGGGAAGTTTTGGAGACAAATTGGAGACAAATTCCAAAATCTTCTCTCAATCCTCCTCCATCAATTTTTCCTCTTCTCTTGCTTGGTGTTTTCATGGGTAGAGACAATCACCAAAATTCTCTCAATATTCTCCATCTTTCACCATTCAATCCTCCAGATTGAATCCAAGCCTCTCAATGTCTTCCTTGTGCATTTCTACAACCAGGAATTCTATAAATACAACCTCATTGAACCAAGAAAAGGATCTAGATAATCTAACTTATGCACTCTTACTCTGCAAGAATTTAAGCATCAAACATCAAGCATCCAATATCCAACAATCAAACTCTCATATCATGGCTGCTTCCTGTAGCTGCAATTATCTGTTTCATGTCAATTCATGCTAGTTTAATTAATTTATCATCTAGTATTATCATATTTAGTTCCATATCATTGCATTATCATCCATCTCGTTCTTTAAATTATCATTTTAACAATCATAGTGCACTCACGATCTGAGAGCCATTGTGATTTATTAAATATTTGGAGATAGAGAACAATATGACGCTTTCAGTAGATTATTACTTTGAATTGATTCAATTTGATTTGTCTTTGATATAATGTCGTATTAAGAAGTGTTTTGTGCTTTACACCTAATCCTACACTTACAATTGGTTCATCACTCTTCACAGGGTTTCTTCAACATCATCCTTTGGATCCATTTCTTCCCAAGGGGAGGAATATCATTTGCTGCTTCAGGATCTCATTTTGGATTATACATCAGGCATCTACCATTACGATAAGAGTTTTTTCATTGTGGGGGGGCCTTCTTGTCTCTTTCTATCTCTCCTATGGAGACCATTGTATATGTACTTATATGATATAAGTTGTCTATGGGAGGTATCATGTAATCCACCTTCTATCCTTCTTCTATTAGTGCATTACATTCTTTTCTTTGCATCCTATTTTGGGGAGGAGTTTTGTTCCCACTGGGTTTTCTCCTTTACCCCATTTGGTTTAGTTTGCATTGCATTTGTACATGGGTACCTGATTAGGCCTTTGTTATTGGGACCCATCTTTGCTTTCATGTATCTTTTCCTTAGTGTTTTAGCTACTCCCTAAGTTCATCTTAAGGGGGGTGTTAGAGTAATAAGTTATTTCACTTAATTAATTACGCTAGTGAAGGCGTTCCCTGAATGAAGTTTTTCAAGTCGATTTTGTCTATCAACGATCTCAAATTTGGGAGAAGGCGTGCACTTCCATCTGCTTCATCCTCACTGTTGGAGTCTGCCAGTTTCATTTTACCTTTTTTTACTTGAGAGTCATGTGTAGTACCTGTCAGTCATGGAGAAATATCTGTAAACTGCTAGAGAAGAAAGGAGTTATCTTGCAGATTAAATGGTATTAACTGTTGCCTTCAATGTCACCTAAACAATGTACGATACCTTCACCACCACACTCGTTTGTGATGATGGTGAAAATGACACAAACAATGTTAAAACATAATATTTCTACTCTATTTCTCCTGAAAAAGAAAGATAACATATACTAGCCTAACTTCCAAGGTCCTGGTAGTTGGTTTTCAACTGTCTGGTGTCACTCAATCGGTTCATGCAATTGTAATGTTCAAGGGGCCTATGCTAGTAACAAAGAATACAAGCAATGACTTGTTCATCGAGCTATTCTTCATAATGCAAGGGTTTTTAAAACGAAAGAAAAAGATAAATCAGAGGGTAAATCAGTGAACATGAATCAAACTTATCTCGCATCCGGACATATATCTTTAACAATGAATGTTTTCAATCAGATCAAGAAAACCAAAGCATGACACAAGTTATAAACTAATCCATACAATTGCATGCATCTAAGGTGCTGATTTTAACATCACAATTCGCATATCATAACTATTTCAAAAAATTCCAAAAGAACACACATTCATTCATTACCAAGATCATAGATCAACATAATTCAATAAATGTAATTCACTGATAATCTAACAAGATAATCCTTAAATACAACTTCTTCTAATGAATTTCATCACATAATAAACAATCATACTTCAACATAATCACTGGCATACAGATAGATTATAACTCATTAACCTTATCAAGTAAAACAACTCAATTCTAACACCATATTGCGTAAACCTGTAATTTTATTTAACTATAAAAAGTGAAATGACAATTTATTTCTATAACATCTATGAAAATTCTATCTCCTAATATCAGGTGGCCAATTATATTCTCTATCAGCCGACCTTTACAATATGATACCCAAAGGGTATTTATAGATGTACAAAATTTAGAATTCCTCTTCTATTTTAAGTCAACCCACCCTTTTAGGGATTACAATTATCTTTGGAAAGTTAGTTAAACTGGAAGAAAAGAGACTAGAAGAGAAGAAAATCCATGCACTTCAAAACTGTTAGTGCTGCATGCAACATGCAAAGAAGAAAAAAACCATGCATGTATGAGATTTATGCATGTGAAGTTTGCTCCATCATGTATTCATCATAGCTGGAGAATACTTGTTGTAATGTGTCTAATTCAAGCCCATCCACCCAACTGTTCTCAAACTTAATTCTCCCCAACTCCACTGCAACAAACCCTCTCATATCCTTTAGCTTTGTCAACTTTCTCTTGGCTACTCTTATTTCTTCTTTGATGTCCATCAATCTATCTATTAGGAGATCTTCACCAACATCTCCTCTTTGCATAACCTCTTTAAACCTTTCAGTCCATTTTTGCTTTATTTGGCTTAAAGGTAAGCCTTCTTTTTCTAGTACCTCCATGTTCACAATAATAGCAAGCATGATTTCCAACTCCTCAAACTGTTCCCTCAGATCCTTAATAGAATCTTGAACCTCATTTCTATGTTTGTATAGGAAATTTGTTTTAAATAGGAGTATACAAGAAGTCTTCTCCAAAATATCTTTATTGTCTTCTTCTAATATTGACTGTTCTAGGAGGGTAGTCTTAGGAAATTTATTGACTTCTTTCAGTGTCTGGCTATATCCCTTATACTCCTCCTCTTGTGCTTCCAAAGTTTTAACATATTTATTCATCTCTTCCATCAACTCCTCAGTTGCTTTGTAAACATCAAAACCGTCTTCCAACACTTGATTTATTTCTTGATTCAACTTCTCAACCCATTGATCCAACATTTCTGCCTTGCCCCTCACCTGTTCCAAATCATCTACTTCCTTTTTGCTCAGCAAAACTAGGGTCTCAATAGCAGCAACTTGTTGTGACCTTGGAGCAAAAACATTCTTAAGGAAAACATGCAATTGATCTAGTTGAGCCTTAAGCTCATCCTTCCTTTGTTTATCCTTCAACATCCTTGACTTAGTTGAGGAAGCTACCACATCAATCAAATTCATTTGCTGATCCCTGGTAGGTCTTCCCAAATTCATAGTGCCTAGCTGATAATCCGTTAATTGCATATCTCCTGCCTCTTTTTCTACCATAGGTATAGCACACTCATCCACAATTTCTCCCTTGTCAGTCAACCTAGTAGAGTACAAGATCTTGGCCCTCTTTTTAGGCCTTTCTTTTTCTATTTCCTTCATCATATCCTCCCAATTGAGAGGTTGAGAAGATGTCGGTGTTCTCTTTTGAAGGTCTAATTTCAACCAAGTTGGAGCACCTGGAGTAATAGTCATCATAGTTGAAGAAGAGGAGGTAGTAGCTACAGAAGGTTGGACATTTACCTGAGGTTGAGAATCAACCATCTGTTTCTGTCGCTGCTCTTGTTTCACAACCATTTGTGCTAGCTTTTCAGCTTCCTCCTTATCTTTTTTCTCTTGTACTCTCTTGCCTTCTTCCTCCTTCTTCAATCTCTCTTCTTCTAATCTTTCTTTCTCCAGTCTTTCCTTATCTAGTATTTCTTTCTCCAGTCTTTCTGTCTCTAAAGCTTTAAGATTTTGTGCATTTTCTTCTTCTTGTTGCTTTTTAACTAGCTCTTCAACCCTTTTTCTCCTTTAATAATCGTTCCGCTTCCTCTTCTTTTCTGTGAGCTTCTTCAACAAGTTTTAAATTAGCTACCAGAACTTATTTTTCCCTTCGGTGTCTTGCCTTCTCTTCCTCAAGATCATGAATCTTTTGTATCAATTCTAACTTACCATTCTCCTCCTTAACCTTGAGCTCATGTTCCTTTTGCCTCTGCTATCTCTCTACTTCGTCAACTTTTGACTTAGCTTCAATTTTTTGCTGCTATAGTATGGCATCAACTTGTGTCTCGGCACCAACTAAATTTTGCTTTTCTATTGTTGTAGCTTGCTCATCAACAACCTTCTTGACTTCTTCAAACAATGCCCATTGATCCTCCTGTGTCATTACCTGTTCCATATCCTCCTCTAGAGGCATATTTTCTAGTATTCCTTTATCTGACAGAGTCTCATCTGAATCTGTTCCAACATCATGAAATTCTATCTCCACTTCTTTTCTCTTCATATTTTCAACCATACTATGAGGAGTCCCTTTTTGCACTTCCCCACTTTGCTGTTTTGCAAGTGGGATTTGAGTAGAAGACTCACCTAATGTAGGTGTTGAAACAACCGATCCTATTTGAGCATCTCCTTCTTGTGCCTCTAATTCATCAACTACTGCTTCAAGCTCTATTTCTTCAATGTCTGGGGGAAGGAACTCCAAGGGCTCCTTGGGAGGTGTCTTCCTTTTAATCCCTTTATACCCTTTCCCCTTTTTAGGAGCTGGTCCTTGAGGAGTTTTGGTTCTTAGAACCAACCATTGAACACTTCTATCCAATACTACTCGCCCTATCTGCTTAATGCCAATGGTTTCCTCACTATTCTAGTCAATTGGATCTAGGCTTTTAGTCCCAATGTTTAAAGCTTCATAAGATGGATCCAACACAACTCCATCATCCACCAATGTGTCAAGAATGTCATTCTTGATACCAAGCTCTGCCATGAGTGAGACAGGTAATCTTTCATAATTATTTTTCCTCAAGTCGTACTCATCCTGCCGGTCACTCCAGAAATCTTCCAATAAATTATAATGCTTATCAAATACAAAAGGCAACAAAGCATTCATCTTACCCTTCGGGTCAAAGTGCTTCCGAGCTATATACAAACCTAGCTTTAACTGTATCAACTCATTGCACACCGCTTTTTCTCCTACTAGATGCTGACAACTATACTCACCCAACTTTATGGGGAACTTATGACATCCTATTTTATGTTTCAATCCAAGCTAAGCATTAACCCCTAGAGCCTGATATACAAATTCCATTAAAACTATCGTATTATTGCAACATCTTGGCAACAAGTGTGGATGACCTTCAAAGCCAGCTAGTCTGAAGTATGTAAACCTGGGGTATTGAATATACCAACATCCCCATTCAGTGATAAATGCCATGGCCTCTTGGCTTAGTCTGTACCCTGGATCTCCGTTGAGTTGGTTAATGATCACATATATGAATGCATTATTAACCCTTCTGAATTGAGTCTCAACAACCTGTAGGGATAGCTGGTTATAATGCTCCCACGCCTTCTTTTGTCCATCTAACACTCCCATTATCCCCACTCTGTTCAGACCTGGGAAGATACCTACTCTTGCTGCTGCATACACAATGTAAGAAGTCTTGAAAAAACATTTAGTCTCTCTAATGCTGGTCAATTGATCATGAATGGCATCTGATACAATCATCGGCCAATCAAATTGATGGGTGCCATTTAAGATTATTTGGATGAATGGAAACATCCACTCCTTGAAATTAAAAGCATCTCTCTTCCCAAAAACCCTAGACAACATCATTATTAAATCTAATACTTCTTTGTAGAAATCTGCCCTCTTTGGTTGATCTACCAACTTGGATAGAGACTTCTTTTCCGTTCTCAACCACTTTTTGTTCAAGTGAGACTTGATGGATTCCTTATATTTTCCATACTTCTCTAGGGCCTCTCCCTCAGTTAATTGCACCAAGTTCTTGGGGTCCAGGACACTAAATATACTTTGAAACATTTGAGGAGTGAGATCAATGATTACATTATCTTGTGAATCCATGCATTGTCGGGTAGCCAGATTGTAAGCTCTTGCAGCTGTCAAGATTAACTCCGGGCATTGGATTGATATAGGAAATAAAGTGATATGAGCTAATCTAGACTCAAAAATTCTTTGTTCTCTCCCTGTGACATCTTCAACAAACGTTTCTACAAACAATTCCTTTAAACTATATGAGCCCAGATTGGTGTTAGTGATGTCTGACGAATCTGATTCCACTTTGCTTATTGTGACAACAAGACTCCTGTGGTTATACCTCAAGGTATTAGGTAACTGTTCTGGCTTGATCTTCTTGGGTTTGGCTACTGCCTTTGATGTTCCTACAGGCCGGTTCCTTTGGACAACTTCTCATGATGTTCCTGACATCCTTTAGCTTTCCTACAACAAAACCTCTAGTTAGATCTCTGAATAAATATCTCAAAATATGTCTTAAAATCATAACTTTCAAACATACATCGGAGGCAGAACCAGACATAAAACATCTTAAACAATCCTCTTCTAATATACTGCTGGGCTTAGAGCAAAAACTGTTATTGATATTCTACTAACAAGAGGTGGGCTCGGAGCTGGAAGTGGAATTGTGATCAGAACCGAAACTGGAATGGAAACTGATTCAGTTTCTTTCAGATTTTCTATTTTCATAGACTATTTCGGTTCCACTTCCGCTTACGCCTAGGTTATTGCTACATTTAAATAAAGCTTCTTCCTATAAGCGGAGTCGGAGACGGATGGAAAATGGAATTGACCCTAATCATAAAACACGCCCAAAAAAAAAACCCTAAATCAATTCCGATCCCGCTTCCGCCTAGGTTGACCATGACCATGATGTCATCAATGATTTTATCAGTTTAATGCAAAGCTCCATAATTAAGGAACAATGTCATATTAAAATGAAATGAAGCTTAAATATAACATGACAGGACCATGCCCATATGACCGTGGGGGCGACTGTACTTTAGGGCATCATATTTAATCACTCAAAAATGCGAATACCAAAATGCATAAAACCCTAATCCAAAAAAGCGATACAAAAACTAGGGCACGAATTTAACCCTCTATTTTAACCAGATTGAATGCGTAATAAAAACCCTAAGTAAAGACAAGATTCTACCAACCCTAACTCACTGTAAACCTGAATTTAATCTATCTTACTATGGAACCCTAATTAATCTACATGATATATAAAAAACAAAACAACATGATGTGATCACGACAAAACGTAAAAATGACTGTGCTCTAACTCACTGAAAAATGAGAAACACAAGCAAAAAAAAGAAATCAAGAACAACGAAAAATGAAGAAAGGAAAACAAAACATGCGAACCCACTAAGATAGCGAACTTTCCCAAAACAAAAAAATCTATCAGAAACAAGAAAACATGAAAGCAAAATAAAAGAAAAACAAGAATAGGAACCCTACCTCGAACACAAACTTGGAAAAACCTTCTGAAGAAATTCGCAAGCAATTATCTCTTCTTCTTTCAATCAATTCACTTAGAAGAACTCCGCTGTTGCTCTACTTTGCTCTTTGATTTCTTAATAATAATAATAACCACCATTTAATCCCTAATCAAGGTAAAACTCGAAGTTTCTACCTACGCATGGCAGTTGTCATTAATGCATTAAATGCATTAAAGCAGAGTCGGAACTGGAGAAGAACTAACACATTATTGTAGTGCAACTTTAGTAAAAAGTCAACGACCAAGAAACGGTGGGAGCGGAATTAGAATGAAAGCGGATTTGGAAACTTGAGTAATTTCCCAACTTCGTTCCCGTTCCGGGTCCGGTTCTGCCAACAAAGCACAAAAAAAACCAAACACAAAAGTAAAACAAAAAGACCAAAATGACAAAACTTAACATAAAAAACTTAGTCCAAAAAGCGGAGGTGGAGAAGAGATGGATTTAGATTTTGAAACTTTCAACAAATATCGACTTATCATCCACTCTGGATCTAGCTCCGACAAAGACAAGACAAAATTTTAAAAGAAAGACTATCGAGATGGGAATCATAAAGAGTTTTGAAAGAAGTTTCAGAACCCGATTCAATTCCGGCTCTGGTTCCGACAGTTTAAACCAAAGAAAAACAAAGTGTTGGAAAGAAAAGACTCCAAAATTTGTTTGAAAATCATCAAAAGATAAAAACATAAAGGGGGACCCATTTTGACCAAGGAAAAAGATGGGGTGGTTATGCAAGGCATAATAGTTTGTATCAGATATTTCCTTCCTATGCTTTCTCATGGGATTTTCATTGACAACTAATCACCATTGAAATCAGAAGAGTTGTTGAAGACAAAGTTCTTGATAGTTGCTGCTTATCTCATCAGTTAAAAAGGTATTCATTTATTTATCTTTGCATTTGTTTTTGGCCTTCACTTACTGTTAGTGTTGGCCTTCATGTGGTTTTGTAGTGCTCATTTGGGCTTGTTACTAGATATATCCACTAAAACCTTTCCCCACACAAAGAGCTCGATATTTGGCGTAGCTCTCAATGTAATTGTATAGTCGTTTTAAACTGAGTGGTTAAAAATTTGAGCGTAGCTCGTAGGCTAATTGCAAAGTATGCATAGGAATAAGAAACTTCCATGGCGCAAGCATTGGGCATGGAAGCATGAGAGAATGTGGCTTTTTCCAATGGAAGATCTATGGATGGTGGCATTGTATTGAAATGAACATGGGAAATAACCATTGAGAAAGAAGCTGAAGCTGCCATGGTGTTTACTTCATTAGACTATCTCAACACTTGCTCATCACAAATGGGGAACAGGGCTTGTTTGACAACGATTCTAGATGGTGGGAAGTATTTTAGGGTATGCTTTGGCTATAAAAATCTATCTTCCACCAATCATATACCACTAGGATTGTTGATAAGGCAGGAAAATATATTTTTAGCGGTGGTTAAAACTTTGAGTGTCTAGAGCTTGTTTTAAAGTTTATCTTTTAAATTCAATATATTCATTATCAAAAAAATAGAATTTTGGAAGAACAACAGTTGTGAAAAGCAATCTATCTGTCTATAAAATTATCGATTTTATATTATACTTCTAAATTATTTGGGTAAAATTTTAGCTGGTACATTTCACTTGTTGACATTTTAGTAGGCTTTGATCCTGCAATTATTGTTACAGACTTATTGTTTAAAAGTTGGTGATTATTTTAGTGGAAGCGTGGTTGGTTTTTGGAGAAATCTTATGGAAAAAAATTAGTTTACAATGAAGCATGCATTATTTAATATTTGTGTAAGGCATTTGCAGATTGTGGTATGGTATGTGGTAAACCTATTTTTTTGTGTTTTTCTTGTGACATCCATTTTGTGCATATCCTGCAATCATTGCATTTCATGAGGTAGCCTCTCTTTGAGGCATTTTGTCAAATAGTTCACGTGCCTTTCTATGCTTCCACATTTTGCACACATTCCTACCAAAGAATTTCCAATTATAATATCTGAAAAAATCCTCCTTCTACGATTCTTTGATGGATGTGCATACCCTGTTCCAAAGCCCCCATTTTGGCACAGGTAGGGAGGATACTAGCGAAGGTTGTGGAATTCAACTTTACACATGCCAATTGCATTTGCTTGAAATTTTGTACAACCTTTTCAACAAATCCAATTTGTACATATCCCATAATCATTGCAGTCCATGAGATGACATTTTTTTTAGGTATTCTGTCAAACAGTTCACTTGCCTAAACTATTTAAGATGTTTTGTGCACGATTGTAAAAATTAATAAAAGCTTTTTCCCAAGATTTGTGGTCTTAGGAAGAAGGGTTTGAGATTCTTTGTTTATATTTTCAAAACAACAAATTTTTTATGAATTTACAAAATTTGACTGGTACCATTGCATATTTGTTTTTTAGGCCCCCATTTAAGTAATTTTTAGTACTTGTTTTTTTTCTTTGATTTTTTAAAATGAAAAAAAATTGGGACATCAAAGTAAATTGAAACATAATCAATTTAAAATAATGAATCAACCCCTTAGACACATCACACAGTAAGTCTGAATAAATTATATCAATTATGCTTGCTGGTACAAACTGTAGATCACGCCAAGCTTGCAAATCTAAGTTAAATATGAACGTATATATGATCCAAAGTATGATTTTATAGATATGTAACTCCTGGAACTGCTTTACAAGGAAAAGAACATCATCATAAAGTCTAGATCTGATTTTTACATGCATTCAGTAGGTAAAATGCTGATCATACATGAATTATTAGGATTTTTTAATGTCAAACCAACTGACAATTTCTCTGAAAATACTGATCTTAAAGAGAGTTTAGAAAAATTACTACTCTCTACCCCTCTATCTCTACACATGTCTCCCTCTCTTTATCCACACATCTATCTCTCCCTCTCCCTCTCCCTCTCCCTCTTCCTCGACCTCTATATATATATCTCTTTGCCTCTCATCTCTCCCTCTATCTCTATTTCATTATCTCTTCATCTCTCTCTACTTTCCTCTATATATCACTTCCTATCTCTATCTTTATCTTTCTATCTCTCCCTTTCACATTCTCTCCCTTACTCTTCCTCTCGATATATTTATCCCTATCTCTATCTCTCTTTATCCCTCCCTCTCCTTCTCTCCATATCCCTCTCCTTCTCCATTTCCATTTCCATTTCCATCCCCGTCTCCATCTGTATCTTCCTCTCTATCTCTATCTTCTTACCCCTCTCTCTCTTGCTCTTCGTCCCTCTATCTCTCCCTATCTCTCTCTCCTCTCTCCCTCTCTTCCTATTGTAAACATAACATGAGCTTGTTAGAGATGGAGACTAATTAACTTTCTAATTCAGACATTTTTTTTTAATCATGTTTGTATCGTTATAAGCAGATACATAGCTGATTTGAAGCTTTCAATTCTCCATTAAGAATTTTGTTGCAAAAACAACACCATTTGATAAATGCCCTACCAATCGACCTAAGAAAAATATATTATAATTTCCCTAATTGACCTTTCACACATCTTCGATGTACCCATTGCAAATGAGGGCGTGATTGCTAATTCAATCATATTTGTTAATTAATTAAGTCACTTATCACTTTAGGTCTACTTAAGCTAAACTTAGGCACATTAATAATTAATTATTAATTATTATGTGTGCACAATAGGATTTCCTTTTAGGGTTTGATCTCCTTTCTTAAGGATTGATCTCATTTTAATTATTCATTCTATTATGCATATTTCAACTCGAGGCTTGTAGAGCATCTTTGTTATTCTGGACATCCTTCTTTCTTTGTGACAGGTTATTTCTTGCAAGTGTTCACTGGGGTTTGTGAGGTTGGTTTATCAACTTTACTAGATATGTGATAGTGGATTACTAATTCCCTTGATGTACATACAAGAGGAGGGGAGGTTGTATCATTTTCAAATATTATTCAATTATGCCATTTCATTTGTTTTAATTTTAAATGACTTACATTGATGTCTTTACATATACAACTACATGAAATTCAAATTTTAAATGACTAATTTTTTGTTGCTCTACATTTTGCATGCACTTTTGTATTTGTGTAAAACTGAACTTGACCATACATGTTAAAGTAAAAGTGTGTAGAAAAAATAAAGTAATTATGTCAAGTTGATGAAGTAAATGTGTGTGTCCAACCTATGAAACTTAAATGCATAAACCAAAAGTGAAATCATGTCTCCCTCAATTTGTGTGTACTACAAAGGAGTACACATAAATTAAGGAGAAAGAAAAAATTGTGACAAAATTAGAGTGTAATCATATAAATTTACAATTATAATATTGAAAAATTAAGGATAGAAAGTGAAATGACCTATGAAATGTAAGGCTAAGTGGAGAATGCAAACGTGAAATATAATTTCATGTGTGTTGGTGTATGTTTTTTAGAATATTCTTGTTGAACATAATGTAGTGCTGAGAGGGGTGAATTAGCATATATTAAAACTTAACCATTACCATTCGCAGATTGAACATCACATTACATAAATTGAAAGAAGAGAAAAAGAGACAACATGCACCACATAAAAGACACAAGGATTTTTACATGGAAAACCTAATGAGGGGAAAACCATGGTGAGGATTAACTCACAATATATGTTATTATGTAGCTCACTGCTAATAAGAATTAAAATTTTGTTTAAGGATCAGTACCTATGGAATTGTAGACTAAGATGTACAACCTTAGGTCAAGATATAAAGGCCCTAATGAGGCTCATTGTCTCATAGCAGGATACATGGAAAACATAATAAGACGATTGAATATGAATTTCTAGGAAGAGGCATCCAACATATGCTGATGTTGTAGTCCCTTTTTCACACAATTAACCCTTCACACTGACTTCACACACTTCATCTTCAACATACTACTTAGTCACAACCCATTCACCTTCAACACCTTCACAAATGGATTTGATTTTCTATATATATCCTCCACAACAAATCAAAACCTTAATTAGGTCAGCTCCAAAATAACCTTTAGAAGAAACTATGATATCACACTAGCCGACTTCAAACATATACAATATGAAAAGAAAAAGAGTTACGGATCAACACATGGCACACCAGGATCTAAAGAAACTCAACACAACCTCCAAAGAAAACTTAATTGGTTTGAACCAACCACAGATAAAGGAAGCAAACCTCTCAACCCAAATAATGACAACACCATCAAAACAAACAACTGTTCAACTTTACACTACCGGGGAGAGACCAAAAGTATTACACGCACCGAGATAGAAGCATTGTAGTTCATGCACAATATTTATTCAACCATTTCTTGAAGTGTTTGATCATCGAATGCTGGCGCAACCAAAGAAACCTACTAAAAACATAGGAACAAAGTATTCTAGACAAACTGTAGCAAACTGTCATTTGAAAACTAATCTTGCAGACCACCAAAACACTTGAAGTTGCAAAGTACTATGTATTAGACATCATTGATTATGTCTATAGAACCGCAAGGCCAACACTTCACTTCTGGAGGAATGTGGAGCATTGAAAAAACCATAAAACTATCAACTATAACTCTTATTGCAAAAGGTGTAAAGACTTGAACTCTTGGAAATAGAACTTTCACAACCCAACCATCTTATCTTCTTAAATTCCAGAAAAAAAATTATTCTGCAGAAGGATACATACCAAAAAGACATGACTTTGTCACAATGAATACCATAGAAAATATTTTGGAACTTATCATTATGTGTGGTACACCAAACAAGGATGATATCAATGTAAACATGTAAAAACATCATAACTTGTGTACTTGCCTCTGCAACATACTTAGACACTAGACTGAACACCATTTCAACCTTATACAACACTATTGACATATACTCTGCATACCAACAATCTCCAGAGTATGTACATCCTTCAACATACACTTTTGGCATCAATGATAACACATCTTGAGTTCACATCAATGACAACACATATTGCCAACAATATCCCCCTTTGTCATTGATGGAAACACTCATTTATCGACAAGCCTTCTCCCCTCTTTGACATCAAGGGAAAAAGGCATAATATCTTCTATTTTTATCATCCAAAAGTTGTATAAGCTCTCCCTTATTGTATGATTTTAAAAACAATACTCCCCATGAGATGGAGGTGCCTCAAAATGGATGCTATGTATAGAAATATCTTCAACAAAGGCCAAAAAATGATACACCAAACCTTTGAAAAATTTATACAAAGACCAAAAATTTCTTAATTATACCTTTTCACCTTCCTTAGAAGGTAGAATATTCTTGTAAATTTCTTTAAGTTGCAATAAAATTGCAACCCATTCTACTTTTGCTGAAGAGAATATGATTTTGACATTCAAATTTCATGCACAAATCCTCAACCTCCTCCACATTGCTTGGAGTCTTCTTTTTTTGTTCAATTTTTTTTGCCTCATCAAGCAATATAGATAATGAAGCAAGTTTCAAATTAATTGCTTCCCTTAACTAACCAAATTGCTTTATTTTCTCTCTTTTGTCTTGAAGAAGTGATAGCTGTAAGTGGAGATTTTCAACTTGAGCTCTAGTTTCCCCATCCTTATCTTTTTGACTTATCATATATTTTGATCACTTGAGTGATATGCGATTCAATGAAGTTTATTTGATCCTTGATGCTTTTAGTGGAACAAGGCCATTTCAAAAAAATTTGATATAGAGTAGTAGCTTCATCCACATATTCTTTAAACATCTTTATATTATCTTGCAATTTTTTTGTGCGCATTGGCGCATTAGTCAGATGTATCTACCATTATTTTGTCTTTTATCTTCCTAAAGGCTTGTTGCTCTACCTTCTGCTCCAAGTGAGAGGAGTGATCCTTAAAATAATCCATTAAAAGTTTTAACTTTTTTTTTGTAGGCAAGGAAGCATCAATTTTTACCTTTTGTAAACCCTCCTGAATGGTCTTCATAGCATCTTCAATCAACTAACTCTTCTTTACATGCTCTTGTAAAATATCCTTCCTTGTGGAAGCATGCAGGATGTCTCCATGTTGTAGCTTATGGAGGGGTTAAATTTTAGACAAATCAACTTGCCCCTCATGAGTGGGAATTTGCAGAAGCTGGGGTATTACCATAGGTTGAAACTACATCTGCATCCCTAGTAGGTCCTTGAAATAATTTTATGTATAAGAACCTTGACCTACAAAAGCATCTTGCTTCTCAGTTACCTTCTCTTTTGCATCCTGAACTATCTGAGGAGTATCTTGCTCATTATTCCCTAAATTCTCTA
Source organism: Sequoiadendron giganteum (assembly GCA_007115665.2). Taxonomy (NCBI): domain Eukaryota; kingdom Viridiplantae; phylum Streptophyta; class Pinopsida; order Cupressales; family Cupressaceae; genus Sequoiadendron; species Sequoiadendron giganteum. Next base: position 283,792,742 of record CM021107.1, on the reverse strand, counting down.
GAGGGGCAACATTATGTTCTAGAGGAGGGACGCCAACTTGACTCTTTGCACTTGGTGTATTAGTATTCTCGAGTGAAAGTTTGAGCTCGACATCAAATTTTCATCCTTACCAAGCGTTGGATCCAGGTTGGATTTTTATCTTTTGTTTACATTGCTTTTGCGAGTGTGTGATCAATGCAATTGATTTCTCTTTTTCTCTGTGTTTCGAAAATAAATGTTTGATTGTTTTATTCTGCCTGAAATGAGATATCTATTTATTTAGTCTAGAATAAAACAATTAATAAATGCATTTGAATACCTTAAATAATCTATTTATTCTATTTGATTGTTATTGTGATGTTTTTTAAAGATTTTCACTATATGTTTTAGGGCCTTCATATTGGAGTAACCCCCTCCCTCCCCCCTGGGCATCGACCACCATGCTAGGAAAGTCTATGTGTCGGGCATGGCCCTGCACCGAGTTTCCCCGTGCAAGGGGGTATGTATGGTGCACAACCCAGCCTTGGTTAGGCGGACCATGTGCCCTGCGCAATACAACGACATCACTGCCTTTGTAGGATGCTTCCCATGCGCATGCATTTAAAATTTGGTAGTATTTTTTATTATGAGTTGCATTTCGATAATATATATATGTATGCATATATATCATATTATGTTATGGTCAATAGTAAAGAATTTTTTTACATTTCGATAATAATAATAATAATATATATATATATATATATTATGGTTATTAGCAAAAGAGTGGTTTTATTATATATGATAGGTTATATGACAGTGAAGAAATAAAATTCTATTTAATAAAATATTTTAATTGGGTAGTTATTATTAAATTGAGCATTTAATTTGTTTTGATTAATTGGGAAAAACAAGTTTTGAAGGGACCCCAAAACCCTTTACAACAAAAGACACAAAATGCTACCTCAAAGGATAATTAGAACAAACCACCAACAACAACCCAATAGCCAAAAAATGCCCAAACAGTGGGTGCTAAACAAAGATAGGACCTCAATCAACCAACAACACCCAACAACCAAAAAACAACAAAAAGAATGAAACCAACACCCCAACCCAAATAGATAGTAACAACAATAGAAACTAACTCAGGCCACATAGAGTATTGGCCATCTCAAGTTGCTGGTTCTTATGTTTTTCAACCATATCCAATAGTTCCTTTTTCTCAGCATCAAAGGTTTTCTTCCACTCAGCCAAACCTCTAGTCACAGGTCCCTTATCATCATCTTTAGGAGTCTTCTTACCCTTGCCCTTTGCCACACAATCCTTCTCCATGAGCTCATAGAAGTAAACCCGATCTTCTCTCAATTCACTGATTTTACTGAACATGATTTATAGGGACTCCACATTGTTCTTGACAGAAATGTGGCACACCTGGATAAGATTTTTGATGTCCACATTGATACCAGACACTTTTTCTTCCAGAGCAGAAATTCTTTCCTCACAGAGAGACTTAAAATCATGGTAAAACCCTTCAAGGTCCACCATCCTATCAATTAGGATATCTGAAACAACACCTTTAGGGACATTCTTAATATTCTCTTTTAAATATCTAATTTTAATGTTTATCTTGTTATATTCCTGTAAAGACCATTTAGCTAGCTTGAAAGTACCTGTAGCCCCAACTTTGGCCATATCCAACAGATTAAACATGGAGGTCACATCTTCATCCAAATACAAAAAATCCTTAGAAAGAGGATCCACTTTCTAGGGTTCCTGACTTACTTTTGGATTTTTAGCATACTCATCCTCCTTACACCTATCTTCCTTATCCTCCTCCTCCATAGGAACCTCCTACATAGGGGAGTCCAAAATGGTCACCATATTGTCATCCACTCTCTTGTCCGCACCACTTTCCTCAGGCTCCTTGGTCATAAACTCTAGAGCTTTGCTCCTCATATTTGCAATGTGTGAGGAAAGCCTCCACGGTTTAATTGATCCAACCTCTTTAACCTAGGACCCCACTTCACCACCAACACCAACAACATCTTTTCCACTCGTCACCTCCTCCAAAATAGGAGAGGAGTCATTAGACCCCACATCCATCTCATCACTCCCTGAATGGGAAATCCTTTTTGCAGACCTATTTCTCTTCACACCACCTCTCTTCCTTTTCTTCAAAGAAGTAGCCACAACACCTGAGGAAAAATCCTCCTCACCCTTCGACCTAGAATCATCAAAGAAACTCTTCTCCTTACCTTTGATAACAGAGGCTAGGAGAAGGGTCTTAATATATTCCATTATTAGAAGAATTAGATTGTCATGGAGGATCAAGGCTTTTCTATTTTTAAGGTGCACATACACCAAAATCTCTAGCAAGGATAAGAGAAAAAATAGAAAATAAATAAATAGACCATGTCTGAAGTGATTAAGGAGTGTGAAATGATGACCCAGGATGGCCTTAAATATCCCTTCCAAGGTAACATACCTGAAAATCACCTCAACAACACTTGCCCAAATCTTCTTCAAAGATGTTATTTCATAAGCCCAGGTTTCTAGCTTGATTAACGCTTTCCTCTCATCATCCTTGAAAAATTGAGTCATCACCCCTTCATTGCTTTTCTTGTCCTTAAAAAACTTCCTACCAACAGTTGACAAACTAGTAACCGAGGCAATCAAGTACTCATTCACTTCCACCTCCATATTGTTAACCCTAACCTTTCGGTTATGCCATAACAAAATGAATTGAGAAAAGGCATTAGGATCATGCCCATGCAGTCTCTCCAAATAAGGAGTAAAGTTCCCATGCTGCAAAATAGACCAGAGCTTCTTCTTACGCCTAATGTCTCCACAGGAATGTGGTTCGATTCGGCTCCTTTCACCACCAATGATAACCAACACACAATTCTTAGAGACCTTGCACTACTATATTTGACTCTAATTTCTGATGAACTTTTGTTGGAATATCGACAATATATTGTTGGCATACTGACAAACCACTAAAATAATTTTTGTCGCTAATTTTTCGTCGCTTTCCCAACTAGCTTTAAAACGTCAAAATCACAACACAACTTCGTCAGTTGCTGCCATAGAAAAGGGCCTTGGTGTTCGTCGGAATATCGATGGAAATTTTGTCGATCTAGTAATGAACCATAGCCAGAACACAAGTGGCATGCCTTTGGCAAAGCATCAAATCAACAATAGAATTTTTTCGAACTTGCGACGAAATAGGAAAGTAATTACGACGAAAGTCTCGTCGGACGTATTGCAAATTCGCTAGACATTTTTTGTAGGTTCATCGGAAGTTTGACGAAAGTGCGACGAAATAGGCAAGTCATTACAATGAAATTTTCATCGGACGTATTGCAAATCCGTTGAAAATTTTTGGAGGTTCATCGAAAATTCGATGAAACAATGCAGTTGAAAAAAAAATCATGCATGTGTCAACATTCCCCTAATATCATGGTCATTAACCATCTTGCAACTCTTGATCAAGTGATAGCGGGCAACCATAGATCTTGATATTTAGCAAAATTTCTCGTGCGGATGATTGAAAACTTTGACTTTAAATGTTGAGCACCTTTTATGTTTAGATTAAAACATCTCCATTGATTTTAAGCATGTGCATTTTAGATCTGCTTTAGTAGTTCGCCAGTTAATATATTAAACATTCATAATGTTCCTTCAACCTTTCAGAATGTGACAGAGGGTGCCTTCCCATGATATCTCGATCGTTCAACCATAATGTTCACCAATTACTCTTGGAGTAGATTTGAAGGGCCAGATCCTTGCAATGCTTCCTGTAGGTAGTTGGTATTAGGAGGAAAAGTTACAAGTTTAGTCAGGCAGAACCTTGGAGGGTAGATATGCAAGTTATTCTCTTGAGTTAGATTGTCTCTTGCGGCACTTGGGTTGCATCTATGTTCCTCCAATAGAGGGTCTTCGTACCCTAATTATGTCAGAGGCACATCGAGAACCCTACTCAGCTCACCTGAGTGTTAAGAAGATGCACACAGACCTTCGCCAGTTGTATTTTTGGTCCGAGATGAAGAGGGAATTGAAGATTTTGTCTTGAGGTGTTAGGAGTGCCAGAGGGTTAAGGCAAACCATCAACACCTCACAGGTCTTCTTCAATTGCATCTTGTCCCATAATGGAAATGGGATATTATTTCAGTGGATTTAATAGTAGGCTTGCTAGTATCTTCTCATTGTCATGATGCCATCATGGTCACCATGGATAGGTTGACTAAGGTGGCACACTTCTCTCCTATCTAGTCTTCATATAATGCTTCTTTAGTGGCCAGGATTTTTATGGAGGATATAGTCAGATTGCATGGGATTCCACGTAGGATCATCTCTAATAGAGATCCAGTATTCACTTCAGCACTCTAGACATCCTTACAAGATGCGTTGGGGACTCGGTTGAAATTTAGTTTAACCTACCACCCAAAGACAGATGGGCAGATCGAGAGTGAATTAGGTCCTTGAGGATATGCTAAGAATGTATGTCATGGATCAGAAGACCCGCTGAGAGGATTATTTTTACTTGGTGGAGTTTGCATATAACAATGGGTACCATAGTTCTATTGATATTTCCCCTTTTTAGGCATTGTATGGTCATCCTTGTTAGACCCCACAGTGTTGGGATCATCTTGAGGACATAGTCCTCCTAGGATCAGAGATACTCAAGGATATGGAACATCAGGCTATTCGTATTAGAGAGCATTTGGTGGGAACACAAGACAATAAGAAGAAGAATGCAGATGCTCATAGAGTTGATCACCAATTTTCTATTGGTGACCACGTGTTCTTGCGGGTGCATCCACGAAAAAGTTTGATCTGCTATGGAAAATTCTCTAAACTTGTACCGCATTTTGTAGGGACATTCAAGGTTTTGGAGAGGATTGACCCTGTTGCGTATCATCTTGCTTTTCCACCCAGTCTATCATGTATCCACAACGTATTTCATGTTTCTGTTCTCAGGCTATACCATCAAGATATCTCACATGTACTTGAATGAAATTCCTTGCAGGTAGAAGATGGAAAACTGGCTTTGGAGCCCATGGGCATTCTGTAGCATAGGAGACTCACCCTTAGGGGTCAATATGTTGAGTAGGTGAGGATCCAATGGGATCCTAATGATGAGTCTTCAGCCACTTGGGAGGATGCATCTTAGATGCGAGAGTTGTGCCCTATCTTGTTTGCAGGCTTCCAAGAGTAAGCCCGATCCTAGAGGGGGAGGATGTAGTGCCTCTCATACTATTTCCTTGATAGAATGACAATTGATCTGTTATATGATGAGACATAATAATACATTACATGATATTAGATTTATTTTATGATGATTCCATTTATGACACTTCATATACTTGAGTTTTTATGCACATGTTATGATTAGTATATGGTTGGATGATCATTATTAAGACATTGATGATTTATGTGTTCTAATATGGTTTTATTCAGGTGACTATGGAGATATGATTTGATTATGAGGACTAACCCTATCATGAGCACTATGTGATTATCTTATCATGATTGTTATGTGATTGATCTTATCCTGACTACTATGTAGCTGATTGTTATATGAGTTGATTCGATTACTAAGTGTTGTCCTTACTGATGTGATTGAGTGAAAGGGATAGTGTCACATCGCTCCCTTGTGAGTACCTTGTGACATTGAAATTCCCTTTTACAGTGTGTCTGTTTATATGTATATGTAGATGCACAACCATTTTATGTGCTACAGATTACAGGTATCGGGCATCAAATCCACCTAATTTTTAGGTCTGAGTGTGCCTTGAACCCAATGAGTTAGTTGATTGGAGATAACACTTGATCCCCTACTCTAGCTACCATCATCAAAGAGGATGAGTATCCGGTTTGACACCCTATCAATATCATTAGTATTGTCACTTAGTGTTGCTTGAGGTTTGTATTTTGACCCTAGATAGTAGTCAGGTAATTATTGGGCATTTGGTTTTATTTAATTTATATTGTCTGATAAAATGTCGTTGGTTGTCTTATGCATTAAAATAAATTGTTAAGTAAAAGGGGTATACCTTTGATAAATAAATATAAATTCATATATATAATCATAGTTAATAATAAAATAAATTTATAATGTAATGTTATGATTACTAAATAATAATAATATGGTAAATAAATAAAATGTTATAAGGTTGGAGATACTTAATTGATTACAATTTGTAAGTAAATGTTGGTAAATGGTTTTACCCGTTTGTGTGAAATTGGGTATCTACTATATTCTTTGGTTGGCCGAACCTATAGGAAGTAAATATTCCATATTTACCCAAATTATGTTTTAAACGAAATGCTTTTAATTGTCCTAACTACTAATTTAATAAATTAAAAAATAACTTAAATCCATTCTATAGTTGGTTGGGATCGTTTTGGATTTCCAGTACAACTGACATTTTTTCTTCTTGTAATTTTTTTTGGTTTTGGGGGGATTCCATGTTGTTTTGGAAAAGAGAGCGGAGATAATTATTTGTAATTTTTTCTTCTATTGTTGATTATGCTGGGAATGGTGTTTTTCAGAATTTTGGATTTTGGATTGGGAGAAGTTGGAATTTCGAGTGAAAGTTTGAGCACGAAATCAAATTTCCATCCCTGCTAAGCATTGGATCCAGGTTGGATTTTGATCTTTTGTTTACATTGCTTTTTTGAGTGTGTAATCAATGTGATTGATTTCTCTTTCGCTTTGCATTTCAAAAAAAAATGTTTGATTGTTTTATTCTACCTGGAAATGAGACATCTATTTATTTAGTCCAAAATAAAAAAATTTAATAAATGCAATTGAATACCTTAAATAATCTAATATATATATCATACAACAATGAAAAAAATGGCTAAATCTCGTTATCTTGAACACAATGTTTAGATTGTTATTATGATTTTTTAAAAAAGATTTTCGCTATATGTTTTAGGGCCTTCATATTGGAGTAACCCCCCTCCCTCCCCCCTAGGTTCCGACCACCATGCTAGGCAAGGATTGTGTGTCAAGCATGGCCCCACGTCGGGTTTCCCCATGCACGGAGGCATGCATGACGCATAGCCCAACCTTGGCTGGGCGGGCCGTGTGCCTTGCACAATACAACATCATCGCTGCCTCTGCAACATGCTTCCCATGCATATGTGTTTAAAATTTGGTAATTTTTTTTTATTATGAGTTGCATTTTGATAATATATATATGTTATATTATGTTATGGTCAATAGTAAATAATGTTTTTTGAATTTCGATAATAATAATATGATATATATATGTATATATACACACACATATATATATATATTATATTATATTATGGTTATTAGCAAAAGAGTGGTTTTCTTATATGTGATAGATTATATGACAATGAAGAAATAAAAATTCTATTTAATAATTTTAATTGGGTAGTATTATTAAATTGAGAATTTAATTTGTTTTGATTAGAGGTTAAAAATGAGTTTTGATGGGGCCCGAAACCTAATACAAAGGAAAGAAAGATGCACTTATGATATACCATAAACCAACAGTAGCACCATAACAACCTCTCCAAGATATACGCTACAAATAACAAACAAGAAAAGGCTTGAAACTCTTACAACCCGATATTAACTGGGATCAAAAACCCTATTATCCAAGACTAGAAACCCATAAACGTACAAATAACCTGCTTGCATCTTTCAGGAATCAACACACCAGCCACTCATGGAATTCACCCGAGAGCCAAAATAAATAGCCACATTAATGGTGTAAACAAATATTAACCTAATAATAAAAACCACCAAAACCTCCAAAAAACCCTCCACAAAAGTGGGGTAAGAGAGCTCAACAAACCATAGGAACCCGAAAAAGAAATCAACAACCCTACAACACAAAAAAATCTAGTACCAAGAAATTGACTCACCCTCCACCTCTAAAGGAGGGAGATCCCCTCTACTGGATAGGAAAAATCACTCAACAAACCCACCATAGCCTATAAACGCCAACCCCCTCACCGTCCACCTCTAGAGGAGAAGCATCCATCTCCATAGGAACCACACCCGAGGGACCCAAAAACCATCTCCTTCCAAATCCGCCTCAAAAGGAAAGGAACCCACCTCCATAGGGTCCGAGGAGATAGCCAAAACAACAACATGATGCACAAGTGAGGGCTCCTTTAGTTACCTTAGTACTAGAACCAACACCAAGAACACAACCCTCTTCAGAGTCACCAAAAAAGAGCACCAACACTGAGCCATATAAATATAATAATGAAACATCTCATCCCAAGCACAAAACTCAAACCCCACCATCAAAATACACTTTAGGACATAAGGAACACCAACACACACAACAAAGAGGGACCACAAACACCCAACCTGAGAGAACAAGGCAAGAAGAGGCCCTCATCCAAAGATAACACAACCCCCAAAAAACAACAACAAATAGAAACAAAGGCCACCAGGCCACCAGAGGAAAAGTCCCAATCTCTGAATGAACATGAATAGCCAAATCCCATGAGGAATAGGGGCCCCAAGCAAGAAAAAAGTAAGAAGAAGAGCCACCAAAAAAGAACACCAAGCTACCCCAACATACCAGTTAGAGCCAAAAATGGGCCAAAGCTCCTTACAACCATCCTGTTGATGGTTAAAATGACACAAACAACATTAAAACAAAATATTTCTATTCTATTTCTCCTGAAAAAGAAAGACTACATGTAATGGCCTAACTCCCAAGGTCCTGGTAGTTGGTTCTCAACTGTCTGACGTCACTCAATTGGTTCATGCAACTATAATATTCAAGGGGCCTGGACTGGTAACAAAGGATTCAAGCTATGACTCTCTTTGTCAAAATAGTTTTTGTAAATCAAGGGGTTTAAAATAAAAGAAAAAGATAGATCCAAGGGGTAAATCAGTAAGTATGAATTAAATTTATCTACTATCCAAACATATACTTTTAACAATGAATGTTTTCTTAATCAATCACAAAAACCATAACATGACACAACCCACAGTATAACTGTACCATCATATACATCTTAGGTGCTTAATTCAATTCCTCTATTTGCCTATCACAAATATTTCCAAGATCTCAAAACCACACACATTCATTCATCATTAAAACTATAGATCAACAGACTTTAATAACCTTAATTCAATGACAATTTAACAAGATAATCTTTAAACCTGGTTTCTTCTAATGAATTTCATCATATAAGAAACTATCATGCTTCAACACAATCACTGGCATTCAAGTGGATTATAACTCATTAACCTTATCAAACACACAATTTAATGCCAAACTCCATATTTTGTAAACCTGCAATTCTATTAACTGTAAACAAGATCTGGTACAATGTATCTCTGCAAAATGCTCTCTGAAAATTCTATCTCCTAACACTAGGTAAGCCAATCCAATTCTCAATTAGCCGACCCTTACAATGTAATACCCCATTGGTATTTATAGAATACAAAAAAAAAAGTTCAAACTTTTACTTCTATCTTAGGCTTTTCCACCTTTTTAGGAACAATCAACTATCTTGGAAACTCAGATCAACTTCGATCTTGAGTTCTTACATTACACATTCAGTTTGATCTAACAATAGAAGATAGAACATAGGAGAAAAGAAGATCCCACGTCCTTGAGACTGCTAGTGCTGCATGCATGCAACATGCAAGGAAGAAGATCATCATGCATCATGCAAGGAAGAAGAATATCATGCATGCAAGATTTTATGCATGTGATGCTAGATCCGCTATGAACTCATCATAACTGGTGAAGACCTATTGTAGCATATCCATATCTGGCCCATCAATCCAGTTATCTTCAAATTTGATGCGATCCAACTCAACTGTAGCAAATTATTTCATGCTTTTTACCTTGACCAACTCTCTTCCTGCAACTTTTATCTCTTCCTTGACCTCTACAAGTTGATCTATCACCAAGTCTTCTCCATCATCCTGCATGAGTCCTTGGAATCTTTCCTTCCATTTCTCTCTAACCTGACTTAACGGCATGCCATCTTTAGTCATTACATTCACATCTACTATTATAGCCATAACCGCTTCCAACTCCTCCAATTGCTCAGTTGAATTATTAACTGCTCCCTGAATTTCATCCTTATGTTTGCTCAAGAAGCCAACCCTAAACTTAAGGATACAAGAAGTCTTTTCTACAAAATCTTTATTATCATCTTCGAGTATAGATTCTTCTAAAAGAGTAGTTAGAGGCAATGTATTTATCTTCTCCAACTTTTCACTATACTCTTTGTATTCTTCTTCTAACTTCTCGGAGGCCTCAATATATTGATGCATCTCTTTTATTACTCCTTCCGCCTCCTTATAGGTTTCAAACCCCTTTTCCAAAACCTCACCTACCTCCCGGTTCACTTTATCTATCCACTTGTCAACCATCTCCGCCTTACCTCTAACCTACATCAAATCATCAACCTCCTTTTTGCTTAGCAAAACAGGAGTCTCAATTGCTGCAACCTTTTGTGACCTTGGAGAGGAGACACTCTTCAAAAATGAATGTAACTGATCTAACTGAGCCTTAAGCTCATCTTTCTTTTGTTTGTCCTTGATCATTCTGGATTTCGTCGTTGAAGCCACCACATCAATCAAATTCATTTGTTGATTTCTAGTGGGTCTTCCCAAGTTAACCGTACTCAATTGATAGTCTGTAAGCTGCATATCCCCTACCTCCTTTTCAATCATAGGCACGACACATTCAACAACTATCTCCCCTTTATCTGTGAGTCTGGTAGAGTGCAAAACTTTAGCCCTCTTCTTAGGCCTTTCCTATTCAATCTCCTTCATCATGTCCTCCCAATTGAGAGATTGAGGAGGTGTTCTAGCTCTTTTCTGTAGATCTAATTTCAACCAAGTAGGAGCACCAGGAGCCATCATCATGGAAGAGGAAGCAGCAACTGTAGAGGATGGCTGAATATCTACCTTAGGTTGAGAATCAACCTTTGCCTTTTCTTGTTGCTCCTGCAGTACATGCAACTGCACCAACTTCTCAGCCTCCTCTCTATCTCTTTGTTCCTGCATCTTCCTGTCTCCTTCTTCTTTTCTCAATCTTTCCTCTTCCAAGGCTATGAGTTTCTCTACCTTTTCCCTTTCTTTCTCAGCTAGCTGTTTCTTTACCAGCTCTTCAGCCTCCTTTTCTTTCCTTAGAGCTTCAGCCTCTTGTTCTTTCAGTCGAGTCTCCTCTGCAAGCTTCAATCTAGCAACAAGGGCTTCCTTTTCCCTTCGGTTTCTTGCTTTCTCCTCCTCGAGATCATGGATCTTTTGTATCAATTCCAGCTTGTCATTTTCAGCTTTGACCTTGATCTCATGCTCTCGTTGCCTCATTTGCTCCTCCATTGTATCAGCTGCCATTCTTGTTTCAACTTCTCTTTCCTTCGATTGCTGCTGTTGAAGTAGAGCATCAAATTGCAACTTTGCCTCTATTTCCTTTTGTTTCTCCAACAGCCCTTGCATCAGATTCTCTGGTAGCATCTTCAAACTGTTTCCATTGCTCCTCCTGTGTAAGAATCTGCTCAATAGTAGGATCTAGAGGCATGTTTTCTTGCAAGTCCTTCTCTGACAGAGTTTCATCTGAATCTGTCTCAATTTCTACCAACTCTTCCTCCACTTCCTTTCCTTTAGTAGCTTCAGCCATGGCATAAAGCACTCCTTGAACTTCTTTGCTTTTCTTTCTTGTGAGTGGGGCTTGTGTAGATGACTCACCCAATGCGGGCATAGGAACAACAGATTCAATTGGGACATCTCCCTCGGGTGTCTCTTCTTCTTCATCAACCACCTCCAACTCTGTTTCTTCAACATCCGGAGGAAAGAATTCCAATGGTTCCTTGGAAGGTGCCTTTCTTTTAATCCTCTTATACCCTTTACCTTTCTTGAGGATTGGTCCCTGAGGAGCTTGAGTCCTCATCATCAACCATTGCACACTTCTATCCAAGACTGTTCTTCCCAATTTCTTAATGTCAATCGTTTCTTCTTCACTCCAGTCTATTGGATCTAAGTTTTTGGTGCCAATATTCAAAGCTTCATATGAGGGATCTAATACCACTCCATCATCCACCAAAGTGTCAGGAATATTATCTTTAATACCCAGCTCTACCATAAGTGAGACTGGTAATCTCTCATAATTCTTCCTCCTCAAGTCAAATTCATCCTGCCTATCACACCAAAAATCCTCTAACAAATTAAAGTGTCTAGTAAACACAGAAGGTAATAAAGTATACATCTTCTTTTTTGGATCAAAATACTTACGAGCTGTATACAATCCCAATTTCAATTGTATCAACTCATTACAAACCACCTTAGCAGCCTTCAAGTGTTGACAACCATATTCCCCCAGTGTCATAGGAAACTTATGGCATCCTGTCTTGTGCTTCATCCCAAATCTAGCATTAACTCCGATGGCTTGATATACAAATTCCATAAGCACTATTCTATTGCTGCAGCATCTTGGAAGTAAATGAGGATGACCTTCAAACCCAAACAATCTGAAGTATGTAAATTTGGGGTATTGGATGTACCAACTTCCCCATTCAGAAATGAAAGCCATAGCTTCCTGACTTAACCTGTATCCTGCATCTCCACTCAACTGATTGATAACCACATATAAAAATGCATCATTGACTCTTCTGAAGTGAGTCTCAGCAACCTGAAGGGATAATTGATCATAGTGTTCCCATACCTTCTTTTGTCCATCCAAAGCTCCCATTATACCTACCCTGTTTAATCCTGGGAAAATCCCCAATCTTGCTGCAGCATAGACCACATATGAAGTCATGAAGAAAGATTTGGTCTGTCTGACCCTTGTGAGCTGATCATGTATGGCATCAGAAACAATCATGGACCAATCAAATTGATAATCACCCTGAAAAATCACTTGAATAAAATGAAACATCCATTCCTTGAAATGGAAGGCATCCCTCTTCCCAAACACTCTAGACAACATCAATATTAAATCAGATATCTCCTTCTTGAAGTCTGCCCTCTTTGGCTGATCTGCCAATTTGCTCAAAGACTTCTTCTCAGTACTTAACCATCTTTTGTTTAAATGAGACTTATTGGAGTCTTTATGCTTACTGTATTTCTCCAATGCCTCAGCCTCAGTTAACTGCACTAAATTCTTGGGATCAGGAACATTGAATATGTTTTGGAACATCTGCGGAGTAAGATCTATAATTACATTATTCTGTGAATCCATGCATAATCTTGTAGCTGGATTATAAGTACTGGCCACTGTATATATCAACTCCGGACACTGAACTGACAAAGGAAACACAGTGATATGTGCAAGACCGGAGTCAACAATCCTTTGAGTTCTCCCTGTCAAGTTTTCCCTTTCTGCAAAGGTCTCTTCATGTAATTCTTCGAAATTATACTGGCCCAGATTGGTATCTGTGATATCTGACCAGTTTGATTCCACCTTGCTCGCCTTCACCACCGGATTCCTATGATCATACCTTAATGTATAAGGTAACTGTTCTGGTTTCACCTTCTTGATCTTTGGTGCAGGCTTTGATGTTCCAGCCGGTTGATTCCTTCGAGCAGCCTCTCCTGACGTTCCTGACATCTCTCAAATCTCCTGCAAGCAAACCTCTAATTAGACCCCTTCCAATAAATCATTATAAAACTTGTTTTAAAAACATACCTGTTACATATGTATCGGAGTCGGAGTCGGACATAAACACAAAATAATCATTTTTACAAGACTGGCGGACTCGGAGCAAAAACCAATATAGGAACTTCAGCTAGTAACAAACGGGCTCGGAGTCGGAGTCAGGGAAGTTATCGGAACCGGGATCGGAATAAAAAAAGGATTTGGTTTTTCTTCGAATTCCTCTCATTTCATATTCTATTTCCATTCCGCCTCCGCCTCCGATTTGTTTATCGTTACTTCGACAAAAGACTTTCCACAATATGCGGAGCCGGACACGGGATGAAAACGGAACTGATAACCTTTACAAACAAAAATTCTTAAGTTTAAGACCAGTTCCGATCCCGCCTCCGCTAATTATCACATACTTTAAAAAACCTTTTTAGAACTCGAAATCGAAAATGACATAGAAATGGAATTCACATCTTTGGTAAAAACAAACTCTTATGCCAATACCCATTCCAATCCCGCCTCCGCATATGCTAATCATGACATCATCAAATTTATTCATTTTTATCATAACTTCATGATTAAACCTAGGTCGCCATAACATAGCAAAGGAGCTTAAAAACTCTACCCTCATATGACCGTAGGGGAACAATTATATTTTAGAGCCATTTATTTAAAACTTATTGCAGAGACCGACGAAACCCTAATCTAACAAACTTAATAAAACTAGGGCACGGGTTTTAAAACCCTGCCATTCTACCAAACAACGAAACCCTAAATTAAACCCTAATCTACCTCAACTCACTGTAAAAATCTGTAATCTACCTCACTGTAAATTCTTAATCTAACTTACACCATAATAAAAACCTTTAATCTAATCTAAATCTACTGCAAATCGAAAACAACCCGACGCGATCACGATTAAGTCGTGAAAATGACAATGCCCAAAAATAGAAAGAAATGACACAACAAAATAAAACAACAAAGATAAAAATAAAACTAAAACAAACCAAAACAAGAACCTACTCATTCAATCACATCGTTGATCATAAAATTGCTTAAAACACAATGATTGAACACGCGAACAGATACAAAGCAAAACACAACGAACACAACCGCAAATAAAACAACAAACAACAAAAATAAAAGACCTACCTTAAACGCAAACAAAGCCACGCTGACTTTCTGAATCAATTCGCACACAATCCCTTCTCTATCTCGATCAATTCGCTCAAACGAACTCTGCTATTGCTCTTCGCGCTCTCAGACTTGTAATAATAACAATAATAATCGGCTTTAACCCTTAATAAAGAAAAAAAATGTGAATTTCTACCTACATCGGCAACCACCATTAATGCATTAAAACACAGTAAAGGCGGAGTCGGAACTGTAAGAGAACAAACACTGGTCTATAGTGCAACTTCCGTCAAAAAGTCAACGACAAAAAAAAAGGCGGGGTCGGAACCAAAATGGAAACAGGATCTTAAAATCATAAACTTTCCAAACCTTATTCCCATTCCGACTCCGCGTCCGATAACTAAAAACAAAACAAAAACAAAAACAAAAGTTAAGTAAAAGACCAACCTAATAAAACAAAACACAAAAACTAAGACAAACAAACATTAAAAAGGGAGCGGAGTCGGAGTCGGAATTGAATTTGATTTTGCAAATTTTGAATAGAACCATCCCAATTCCCACTCCTGCTCCGCTTCCGCTAAAGAGCAAAAACAAAGGCAAAGAAAAAACCGTCGGGATCAGAACCAAAAAATACACCTCAAAAGATCTTTCAAAACGCGATTCAGCTCCGGTTCCGCTTCCGACAGAGAAAACAAAGAAAAAACAAAATACTTGGCAAAACTATACTCCAAATTTTGTTCCAAAAACAACTAAGTACAAAAACACAAAGGGGGACCCATTTTGACCAAGACAAAAGATGGGGTGGTTATGCAAGGCATAACACATCCAAAGGAAGCCACCAACATTCCAAAGAGAGGGAAACAAAAGACCCTAAAAAATTCAAAGAACAAAATCCCCCACAAGAGAGCCACCAAACAGGCAACTGGTAGAAGCAAATGCATACCAAGAAAAAACAAGAAGTAGAACAAGCCAACAATGAAATCCTCGAAGCCCTCCAACTATCCTGAGTGAGAGAAAAAATAAGCCCATTCTACAACCATTCTTCCTCAGAGAGATGAAAGCACACCCATAGCCAAGAAGGTAACCAAAATAAAAATAGGAAGGGCACCCACACTAGCCTCACATAAACAGAGGGAAGAGCAAACCAACACCAAACAACTTCCACCACAACAATGACAATGGAAGGAGAGGACAACAACACCACCAACAAAACACATGCCTCCCTAACGTCCAACCACCCAACCAAAAAGAAGAGAACCTCATGCAAGATCATATAGATACATGGCAGTATGCAGAGGAAAAAATACCCCAATCTATAGAAGAGCACAGTGAAGCAAAAGGGGGTCTCGAAGACAGCCAAGAGAAGTACCAACTCACAAGTCAATCCCACCATCAAAAAGCTCCACCAAAAGAGAGCCCAAAGCCACAAACAAATGTCAACCCCCTTTGAAAATGAAGACCATGCAAACCACAAAGGGTACCCAATAGCTCTGAAAGAGAGCTCAAGATCCACAAAGCAACCACTACTCCACCAAAGACCATATAGGAAATCCCTGAAGTCCACCACTAGACACCCAACACAAACACAACTACGAGGCAGGAAATCCCCAACATCGCCACCAAGGAGAAGCTCTCCCTGAAAGATCCCTCTAGGCACAACATTACCAGAAGGGAGGAAAAGGCCAAGAAATCCTTTCACACAACAACAACTAGCTCTTCCAAAAAGCACATAAAAAATAACACAAACTACCCAAGGCTCGGTAAGCTCCAAGTGGAAGACACCAAACATGAGCCCTCAAACGAATAAAGAGATGATCCCCTCAAATGCCATGAGGTATAAAAATAAAGGTACCGGAAATGGAGCCACCACAACACAAAGACAAATCCAAAGAAAAAGAAGTTGCAGAGTAAAAAATATCAGCCCAAAGCTCCAAAGGATGCATAAAGAGAAGATTCACATCCAAAGGAGCTGAAGAACCTATTAGGGCATCTGCATCCGCTTCAGACCCCTCATCATCATCATCTCTATTCTCAGAGGAATTCAAAATTCCTCTCGTATTTTGCCTCCCGCCCTTTTGTTGCACTGCGCTCCTCTCCATCTGAGCATTTAATTTGTTATAGACAAATTAATTGTGTATTTAATCAAATGAATTGATTTATTTCATATATATATATAATTGAGATTAAGGGTTCGATATATAGATAAATGAATTTACATGTACATAGCCTTGTTTACTTAAAGGTTAAATGATAAAGTTAATTAGATAAAGTTGTGAATGTAATTATAATTTTAGGGGAATGTTAATATTACGTGAGGGTAAAATATTAGGAATAGGTTATTTAATTTAAATGATTTAGGTTAAATATTAAATGATTGAGGTTACTCTTTGTTAGCTAATTAGTAAATGAATGTTAATTATTTTTATTTAATAGTGGATTAACATAATTGCTATGCAAATTAATTAATTAGAATATTGTTATTATAGTATTACATTAAAGTGACAATTATAATATTAGGGATTCGTATTAACTAATTCGACATGGATGGTTGTTTTTGATTAGATAAGAAAGGAAGGGCCTTGATCCCATGGTTACACAAGTAGACAAAAAGAAATAGAGAGAAGGTGGGAAACAACACCACCAACAACCCAAAAAACGTTGTAATTTTGCAGGACAACAGTAAGTTTAGTAACCATAGACCAACCAGTTCTAATACAAAATAGTAAAATACTAGGAGCATACTTAGTGTAGACACATAAAATCGACCTAGACCTGCAAACTCAATTTTCTCATCAATTCTCTAAACATAATTTAATTATGTCACTCTTATTCTTCTTGACTATTTAAATAAATCGCATTTATTTAAATACACCACTAATGTCTAAAATCCTCTTTAAATTAAATATATTATTAAATCTATTTAATCCACTATTCCCTCTTGATTATTTAAATAAATTAATTTTATTTAAATATGTCTCTAATAATAAAGTCCTCTCATAATTAAATAAATCCCCCACAATTTATTTAATTATTAACCCACTTCTTCCACAATTAAATAAAATAAAATAATTATTTAATTGTCTCACAATTCATTTCTAAATTTAAATAAAAAAACATTTATTTAAATTTCTCTCTTCAAGTAAATAATTGAATTATTATTTACTATCACATGACTTCACCATTTTGAATTAAATTAAAATATTAAATTCAAAATAGCATTTCCCTCCACAAATTAAGTAATTTCTAACTGACTTAATTTTCTAACTCATCCTTTTCTACTTGCTAATTCTCATATCACTGTCACACCTATCCTCATTCCTTGATTTAATTTTTTAAATTAAATCTTGTCCACTTAATTTGAATTTCACCCTAAAGTTTCCCTAACCCTAATTAAGGGGTTGTTATTTTGAAGCTTGACCATAAATTCTTGGGCACTTCTCAATATTTAATCTCATCCGTCCATCCAAAATTGCATTTTCTATAAAATGCCAATTTTATCCTTATTTTGTCATCTGATATATCTCTTACATGTCTTAACATTTTGAAAGCTTCTTGCATTCTCTTGAGCTTAGCCTTTTCTTGTCATTTAGTCATTGAGTTTTGCATGTAGGATTTTATATTCTCTTGCATAATTATCTTGAATCCTTCAACACTTGATTAGGACTAGTCAATAGTAATTTGCTCATCAAAATCTTAGGGCAACCTTTCATATTTCAGCAAGCTAGAAGGGGTAATGGATATCAGTCATGGAGGATGAAGAGCTTGGGTGAGATCACTCCGTTTATTCTTTATTTAGTTTCCTTTGCACTTCCTTACTTATTATGGATTTTATATGTTTGCATGTGATTTTCTAACTTATCTAACATAAAATTACCCTCAGTTACATTGGTGAACCCGACTCCTTTCAAACACATTTTTTGCAGGTTTTCATATGGTCCTTTTGTCATTTTTTTTTTGTAGGTATAGGTGTACGAAACAATGCATTTTCCAGTTCCTGCGACATAAGTGCTCTATTACACCACATATGCCTTCACAAACGACGAAAGTGCTTTGTCGTGACGTATTTGACTTCCAGCTCGACACAACTGACATCCCAAGACACATATAACATAAACCAAGCCGCAATTGATAATTCATGGCGCATCTGCCAAATAGAGAGAGACATTTTCCATATCGCGCCGCATTCACTCTGTTGCAACACAAGCGACTGGTAAAAAGTATTTTTCCATTGTTTCTAGATTTGTCCTAGTTTCTGCTTCTAGATTACATATATTTTTGAGCTACTAATCTGTGTGTCACAGTGTGTGCCAAGTTGGAATCTAACCCATTTCTTGTTTGTTTTTCTATAATTTAATCAGACAAACAAACAATCATGCATTTCACTCATGGGTTAAAATGAACACTCACACATTCTCTTTGGGCTAAAAAGAACACAACATGCATAATCATTCATTGGTTTAAAAATAACAATCACACAATTTCATTGGTTTAAAATGAACCTTTGATCATCTCATACTACAAATGGTTAAAATGAACCCTTGTTTGATAACACTACAAACGGTTAAAATGAACCCTTGTTTGATGTGTTTTGTGATTTAGTAAACAACTTCAACAGTGTGTATGAAACTCTCTTACGCCTTGTGCAATTTGGAGAACCAAAAACACTAAATATTTGGTTACTAAATCATTCATTCATATTTCAATTTTGGTTAAAATGAATAATCTGGCTAGTGTGAGATTAGTACATGGCGTGTGTTCTATATTTTTTTATGCAAACAAATATTAATCAAACTACGG
The DNA here is from genome assembly GCA_007115665.2 of Sequoiadendron giganteum. Taxonomy (NCBI): domain Eukaryota; kingdom Viridiplantae; phylum Streptophyta; class Pinopsida; order Cupressales; family Cupressaceae; genus Sequoiadendron; species Sequoiadendron giganteum. Next base: position 283,773,243 of record CM021107.1, on the reverse strand, counting down.
GTGTACTACCTTGCTTTTGTTTATCTTAGAGGTCTTGCCTAGTGGGAACAAGTAATCACCCCAGGGAATGACCCAATCGGTAACACGCTAGACGCCAAGCGACTTCCAACCGGTATATAAGTGTGGATTCTCGAGGAAATTTCAAGATCACAATGACCATTCTGACAAGAAGGGCAACAATGGTCTCTTTCTGCATGGATGGTGCCCCACGAACGAAATGAACAAATTGAAACCCTTGTTCTAGATTGACCAAATCCTTTTCTATTCTTTGGTGCAACAATGATTGTTGTGAAGGCACCCACATCTTCACAGTTTTTAGTAGAGATGATCAACCTGCCATTGTAGATTCATGGGGGTTGGAAGCTTGGTTTCTGTGAGAAGTGAGTGCACTATAAGGGGGATCCTATGGGGCCAAACTTCTAGATTCATCCACTAAGAATATGCGGTTGGAGTAAAATCCGCATGGGATCCAAAAGAATACAGTCTTTTCAGCCATAGGGATTATACATGTTCTCTATGTGGTTGTTTTTAATTTATTTCATGACAATGTGTTTTCCAAGTGTATTAAAAAAACATGAACAATTTAACATTTTCCTTAAAATCTGAAACAACACTGCACAGCTGAAACAAATTCTTTGCAATCTGCCAATTTTTTTTGCCACAACTTACCTTTTGTGACGCATTTTGCATCTCAAACTATATTTGATTAATTCTAAGCTGTAATTGCTCTATCGAGCTACATTCAAAACTTTAAACATTGCAATTGACTATCATTCGACTTATTTACTAGAGAAAACACCACAACCACCATTTCAAACCACATTTGCCTATTTGAACACTGCATTTGATTACTCCATGACGCATCTGCTCTGTTGTAACATATTTTCTATGACACATTTTCCTGTGCCTTATCATTTCATTCTTTGTCCCAAAACTGAGACTCAATTTGTTCATAAAAGATTCCAAACATCTTTCTTTGCTGTTTCTGTCCACAACCAGATATTGAGTTGCTCAACTTCCATCATCCTTGCATTATAGGTTGTATTTTTAGGTTTCCATAGGTTTCCATTGCATTTCCTTAATTTCATTGTTAGGCTTTACCATCATCTTAGACCCTCATTTTTTTGTAGATTTTAGGAATAGATTCCTTTCCATCCTTTTTCAAACTTTTTTTTCAAGAGTAGGTTATCATTGGAATTGATCACACCATTTCCCTTAATCATTGTCCTTGTGAACCATTTCCCACTCATTAATCTAGTGTGGAAATTTCACTTTGTCCTCTTTAGTCCTTTTTATAGGTCCATTAACATCCCTAAAATTGAAACATTGCCAAAACTTGGTATAGTTAAGTGTACATCTCCTTAAGTTTTCCAAAATTGAGTGCATTTTAGAATCCTTCACATTTGAATTAGTCTTCTTTGCATTCATCATTCAATAGCATACATTATTCCAAAAACCCAAAAACATAGTTTCATAACATTTGCATATTTAGGTCATTCTTCACCATTCCCAAAGTTGAGAAAAAAGTTTTTATGGTTGAAACCAGATTACAAAGAAGAAGAAGAATCATGGATTCTTTTGGTCAAGACACCAACTTAATTAATTTTTCCAATGACATGAACACAAATACTTTCCCTAACGACATGAATGGAAATTCAAATATAGGGAATTCTCTCATTAACCCGTTCAGTGAGATGTCCATTCCATCCTTTTGAACACTTTGTCCATAGAGACCAAAATGGGCAAGTCTTTGAAGAAGACATACAAGATGCTTTCCAAAACCCAGAAGTGGCCTCTTTTGTGGAAGAAATCATTTTAAGCGATTCAGCCAAATATCTAGCTATGCTCCTTGACCAAGGGGCTAGGTTACCAAAAGGATTTGACCTCAATGCTATAAAAGAAACATCTCCCGATCCTACCAATCAAACAAGCCAGTCACACAATGCAACCAATGCCTCCATGGGAGCCACCACACAAAATATCATCAAAATTATCAATGCTACCTCCCTTGGTCATACTACCACCCATACCACAACCAATGCATCCAATATGGTCAACACAATTTCTATTGGGGGATCAACAACCCAAACCAACACCACATCACAGTCCATCCTTGAACAAACATCCATAATTTCTTCACAAACCATTGGATCAACAATGCGTGCCAACACTTCAAACCTCTTTGGGATATCATCTACCTCTATGGGTACATCAACAAACCTCTTATTAGTTTCCTTTAATGCAATGGCAACAAAATCATCAAACCCTTTTGGAAGGAATAAACGAAGAGTTGTCATTCAAAGAACTCAACCTAATGTCCCAAATTACTCACAGGTTAATACCAACATTCCTCCAGGCCGTAATTATCTATTTGGGCAAGTGAATCAAGACACCCAATATTCCACTCCATTTGGGCATCAACATGCTCAAAGATAGCAAGGCCCTCAAATTCAATCCAACATGGCTGGATCCCACATTCCAACTTATGCTTCTCAAGTCCATACATAGCAAAACATCCCTCATCAAAACATTCATTTCCAACAAGCGCCAAATTAAAACACCCAATTCGCTCACCAACAAAAAATTCCAAATCAACACACCTCATCACAATAGGCAGGCAATCAATCCATCCCTATCACCAACATGTGTGATGCTACCAACAACCCAATTATGGAATCACTCACACTCAAACTTGCTGCTCTTCAAACATAGGTGGAAACCTTGCAATAGTCAAACAAAAAGTCTTACATGTCCTATGACTTATGTCCATATTCATTTGACACAACCTTGTATATGCCACCATTTCCTCATGGATATGTGGTGCCACATTTCCCTAAATAAAAAGGAAAGAAAAATCCCATTGAACATATCCAAGAATTCACTACCAGTTGCATGGACATTGCCTATGAACACACTTATTTAATGAGACTCTTCTCTAGGAGTCTCACAGGGCACACACTGGAGTGGTTCACACAATTTCCTAAAGGAATCGAATCTTGGGATGAATTAGCAACCAAATTTGTTAAAAACTATGCTTATAACATTGACACGAACATTGAAATTGCCTCCTTATGCAGACTCACCCAAGAGGATGCAAGAGAGACCTTTATTCTATTCTTCCAAAGATGGATAACTCTAGCTAGCCGATGTCCTATGGAGATTCCTGAAAGGAAAAAGTCACAATGTTTGTGTAGAATCTCCTCAGCCCGCTAAGATATGGCTTACAACTTGAGAAAGCCTTACTTGCCAAAGGTGAACTTAAGTATGGTGGAAAAACAATCAACACTACCAAAAACACCAACCCAAGTGCTACCAATAAAAAAAACAAATATTGGGTTAAAAATAAATACATCACCAATGATGGCATGGTTGATGCAAAAATAGTCAACACAACAGGTCATGTACTCACAATCAAAGGAGTTGAAACTCAAAATACACCTGTGACAACACCAAAACCAACTACTAATTTCATTCAAAACAATCCCTCTCAATCGAACCAAAGGCAACCTTGTCAGACAAAGAAATTCCCAAAACACACATACACCCCCTTGGGTGAACCCATCAAAGTTTTCCTAAAGAAACTCATCCAAAATGGTGTCATAAATTTAGAAGAACCTAAACCATATGATCCTGGTCAGTTTAAGCCATCATGGTGGGATGATAATGCATTTTGTGATTATCATCGTGTCATAGGGCATAAATTTTTTTCTTGTCGCCAACTCAGAATTCTTGTCCAAGATCTTATTGAAAACCGTAGCATTGAGCTTGGTGGTCATCAATTTGTGTCTAATTCAGACCATACAATCCACAAGAACCCACTGCAGCACCATGGTTTAGGTAACCCCTCCTTTTCTGACATAAATATTAATAACAATCAAGCCAATTATGCCCGTGCTAATTTCGACTATTATGATGGAAAAATAATTAATAACCTTCGAGAAACCGATGAAGACAAATGTGTCAATACCATTACTATAAAAAAGGCCCTAGAATGCAATGCCACCACATGCAAAGGCAAGGTCACCATTCAAGGACCTCTTGCTCATCAACCCAAAATTACCATACTAGGCCCATCTGCCAAGAAGTTAATACCCAATCCAAAGTTCAATCTCATTGAGAAGTTAAATAAGACCACTGCCCAAATTTCCATCCTAGAATTACTCTGCATTTTGCCAGCGCATAAGGCCATATTAGATAAATTCTTTCAAGAGTCCTCTATTCCAAATGATATTGATGTCAACCATTTTGAAACTATGGTCGTGTATTTGAATTCACCTCACCACATTACCTTTTTAGATATTGACTACTCCTCACCTAAGCCATCTCATAATGAAACCCTACATATTGAGGTTTTCATCTATAAGCATAAGGTTCAATGAGTCTTAGTAGATGGAAGAGTAGGATTGAACATCTACTCTTTAAAATTGGTTAAAGCTCTTGGTTTCTCTGATGCATGTGTGGACACTACCAAGAGTATTTTGATAAAAGAATATGATGACAAGGAGCGCTCTTCTAAGGGCATCATCACACTCCCAATTCATGTGGGACTAGTTATCATAGAAACAACATGCCAAGTCTTGGATCGTGATACACATTAAAACATCTTACTTGGGCGCCCATGGATTCATGCCTTAAAGGCCATTCCTTCTAGATACCACCAATGCCTGAAGTTCCCTTTTGATGACACCAAAATTACTATCCCAGGAGATCCTAATCCATTTCAATATTGCACCAACTTGAGAGCTACTACTGAGCATCGAGTACCTATCAATCGAGAGGCTTCAACATCCACTTCCTCTAAATACATCAACCCATCCACACTTACCAAGTCATCCATATCCATTCCATCCACTTCTGCCACACCATCCTCCTCGACCTCCATACCAAGTACTGAATTTAAGATCCAGGACATGGGCTATGGGGAATTCAAATTGAATATGACTTACTGTATCACCACAATACCTAAGACACCTAAAGTTTATGGTCAAACTTGATACACAATAGAGCCTACGACAACTTTCAAGGTTCCTCCAAAAAGAGTCTTCACACTATGGTGAGACATGAGTAATGAAGTCATTATCGACATAGCTGATTGGATCTACAGGGACCCAAAAGGATTACCCTCGCTACCAGTACATATCTACGACAAAGGCTATGACATATGTAAAACATATGGTTTTTATGGAACTAGTGGCCTTGGACCAAACAACAATGGAAGGAGAGAGCCTATTATCATTTCTCAGAGACCAAAGAATATAGGGCTAGAGTTTGAGAAACTTGAAACTAATGATCGATGTACCTATGTAATTTTAGGTAAGGACATAACAACTCCTGAAAGTGTCGAGACATGCGAAGGCTCCCCTACCAAAACTAACTATCATGAATGGGAATGGGGATCTGCTAGAACCCTGAGTGACTATGATATTGATGAATTATTCTTGGAACCTAGTCAACTCCCTTTTGAGGAAAGATTCAGCCAAATGTACAACACTGATCCTATAGATCGCCATTCTAAAAATAAAGAATGGGTAAGCATCCCTTGTGACCCAAATAAGCATAAAATATCATCGATACCATCTGCATCATCCTAGCCATTCTCAAGCTCACCCAGAAGCCTGACATGTCCAAAGATACTGAACATGCCTTTGAGTTACCTTCCATGGATCATGATGTGGATCGATTTGTCCCATACTATGACCAAGAGCATAACTCATTTGACTCTAAAGATGGTCCCTAGATTGAATCTGATTGCCAAAGCGAATCAAAGAATTCTATCTTTAAAATTGAGGCTTCCATTTGCATGCTTTCCGCATCATCCCCCTCCTTTACCACCACTAATGATGGGATTTACTTTGTCTACCCACAACTCATTGATTGGGACCAACAGGAGTCGCCTGCCATGGACATTTTTCAGATTGACGAGGCCATTGCAAAATTTATGGGACTTCACGAGGGCATACCAAATGGTGATCACAAGGAAAGATTATCTATTGATCTAGATTGTGCAGCATACTTCAGGGAGACTGTGCAATCCTCTGATTGCAAAAATATGAAAATAAAACAAAAAAGGACATGTCTTTGGGTGAAAACCATAAGGCACCTTCTGACAATTCAATAGTAAAAATAAAGGACGTATCCGAAGGTGAAAACATCTTTGAGGTGCCTAAGGATGGAGGAGTGGAATTTCTTCTCGTAACATAAGAAAAATCAGCAATTCTTATTGAAGAAAACCATAGAAGTTAACATAGAGACACTAGAGAATCCCAAAATGGTTCTCTTGGCCGCATCATTGACAGAAGAAGAAAAACATGAATTCAAACAATTCTTCTCAGATAGAACAATTAACTTCACATGGTCATATGCTGACATGCCAGGGCTAGACCCTGAGTTGGTATTGCATTATCTACCTTTGATTCCAAGTATTAAACCAGTCAAACAAAAATTACAGAAAATGCATCTGTAGATTGCTACTTGTGAAGGTTGAACTAAAAAAGTTACTGGATGTTGGATTCATAAGATCAATAGATTATGCAGACTGGATTTCCAATGTTGTCCCTGTTACCAAGCCTAATGGACAAATCCGCATTTGTAAAGACTTCAGAGATTTAAATAAGGCTTGTCCAAAGGATGATTTCCCATTACTAAACATAGACATTATTGTTGATCTTATCGCAGGATATGAGATGCTATCACTCATGGATGGTTTCTCAGGCTACAATCAAATACGCATCACCCTCGAGGACTGACACAAAATTAAATTTACATGCCCATGGGGAACATACTATTGGAATTCCATGCCTTTCGACTTATAAAATATAGGTTCCACATACCAAAGAGAAATGACAAAAACATTCCATGATCTCATGCATACATTAATGGAAGATTATGTGGATGACCTCTTGGCCAAATATTTGACATGGAAAGATCATCTTAGGGTCTTGGATAAATTTTTTAATCGGCTACAAGAATACAACCTTCATTTGAACCCAAAGAAATGTGTTTTTGGGGTTACTTTAGGCAAGATATTGGGCTATATAGTTTCACAGAGAGGCATAGAAGTTGATCCTGCTAAAGTGAAAGAAATAATAAACATGCCTCCACCAAAAGGAATCAGTGAGCTAAGAAAACTACAGGGAAAATTACAGTCCATTCGACGATTCATTGCTCAGTTAGCAGAAAAATGTCAACCATTTCAGTACCTGTTGTGCAAAAGTATTCCCTTTGTGTGGAAAAATAAATTCCAAACAACCTTCCAAAAAATCAAAGAATATCTATTGACACCACCCGTCTTAATGCCTCCCATTGAAGGTAAACCATTGATCCTCTATGTCTCTACAACCACCAATGCACTGGGGGAATTATTGGCACAAAATGACTATGAAGAAAAAGAAAGAGCCATTTATTATATCAATCGCACACTGATAGGATATGAAATTAATTATACATTTGTGGAATGTTCCTATCTCACCATTATATTTGCGGCCCAGAAATTAAGACATTACATGCTGAATCACCAAACATGGTTGGTAGCAAAGATTGATCCACTAAAATATCTTCTAAGTCAGGCAACATTGACAGGTCAGTTGGCAAAGTGAGTCATGATTTTGAGTGAATATGACATACAATATTTTGAGAACACGAAAATGAAAGGATAGGTAATAGCTGATCAACTTGTAGATGCACCTATTCAAGAAACTCATCCATTGATAACTAATTTTCCTGATGAGTCTATCTTCCATGCATAACCTTCATCACCTTGGAAACTGTATTTTGATGGGTCTCACACTGGTCACTGCTCAGGAACTGGTATCTTGTTCATCACACCCCAAGGGGATTCCATTCCTAAGGAATTTTAGATCACCTTCCCTTGTACTAATAATATTGTAGAATATGAAGCACTGGTCACAATACTCAAAATGGCAATAAAATGGAAATTCAGACATTGCTAGTATTAAGGGATTCTCAGTTAGTTATCAACCAAGTGAATGATGATTATGAAATAAAGGATGAAAATTTACTTCCCTACAAGCAAATGGTGGATAGATTTTTGACCTATTTCAAATTTATTTCCTTTGAACAAATCCCGAGAGCACAAAACAAGGTCGTCAATGCAATGACAACTATTGGATCTCTTTTGGACATCCCCAAAAATGTGCGACAATTTGACTTCTTAGTGGAACAACTGCTGATGCTTGCATACAATGTTCCAAAGATAGAGATGGTTTGTGAACTTGTTGGTCCCAGCTCACCTCGACATTAGGAAATCTATGATTATTTGAAGTCCCAGACCCTTCCACCCAACTTATCCAATAATCAATACAAATCCTTCATCCGTAAAGCTGCCCGCTACACCATCGTTAGTGAAACCGTTTACTGTCTTAGCTTTGACAATACCCTTCTTCGCTATCTCAACACTGATGAAGCTCACACAACTTTACATGAGGTACATGAGGGTATATGCGGATCTCATTCGAGTGACCCTACTCTAGCTAGGAAAGTCACCAGACTGGGGTATTATTGGCCAACAATAGAAAAAGATGCTCTTTAGTTTGTTAGAACATGTCAGAAATGCCAAGTAAATAGTGACCTAATTCGCGTACCTGCACAAGAGCTAAGACCGATCACTTCTCCATGGCCCTTCGCACAATGGGGACTCAACCTCGTGGGAAAAATCCATCCATCTTCCTCCAATGGCCATAAGTTTTTCATTACCGCCATTGAATACTTCACAAAGTGGATTGAAGCTGTCCCCCTTACTTACATCACCAATAAGCAGATTTCAAAATTTATCCTTAATTACATCATCTTTTGGTATGGTGTTCCACAGTCCATCATCACAAATAATGATCATCCATTCAAAAATCAGGACGTTCGTGAGCTCTGTGAGTGATTACACATCCAACACCATTTCTCCACACCATATTATCCACAAGGCAATAGTCAAGCTGAGACATCAAATAAAGCAATTCTTCACATTCTGAAGAAGGCAGTCAATGACGCTGACCGAGATTGGCATCTACAACTCAATCCTACCTTGTGGACCTACATCCACAAACGCACTGTAGCCACTCCATTTTCCTTGGTCTACGGATCTGAAGCTATATTGCCCATAGAGGTCAAAATTCCTTCTCTTCGAGTATCCTTGAAGGGAATGATCGATGATGAAGAATACAGATAGTCTCTCCTACACGAGCTAGAAATGCTGCAAGAAAGAAGAAAAAATGCCTTGAACCACTTACAGGCATATCAAAATCGTCCCTGTAGGAGCTATAAAAAAAGAGTGATGGTTAGAAAATTTAAAATTAGTGACTTGGTCCTCATGCAGAATCCAAGAAATTAGGCTGACCATGAGAAGCCTAGAAAGTTTGAGCCTAATTGGCTCGGTCCTTATATTATTACTGCAACATTCGGTTTTGGAGCATATCAGTTGGCCACACCTGATGGAGAATAGTTGACATAACCCATTAACAACCTACATCTTTGAAATTTCTACACATAGCATCAGAGAGCTTGGGTGAAACTTTAAAAATACAAAAAAAATGATTTTTAAAAAAAAAATCTTCAGATTGATGAAAACCTGGCAAATAGGTGTCTTGGTGACACCAAAAAAAATAAAAAAAATGGCAAAAATAGAAAAAAAGAAATAATTTCGTCCAAAAGTGAAAACCTGACAAACAGGTGCTTTGGATAAGTACCATGGTGAAGACTTGGTAAACATGCGCCATGCGTAGTTAATTGTTGCTCTACCATCTACTTTTACTCCAATCAGCCTTTTTCCACTTTGCATAACCACAACATCCTGACATTCATGACATTCACCATCAGTCCTATCATTTCTATCCATGGCTAGTAGTGGTTGACATCACACTTTGCATACCCTTGCCTTTTATCCTGTGTACGCCCTTGCCCATGTCATTCTACATAGGTAATCCTCGACCTACCTGGGGGAAAAACATTTACCATTCGAATACAGTGGGTATCGCACATGGTCCTTACATTTGTAAAATGTCTTGAAAAAAGTCCTAAAAAAGTTAAAAATTGCAAAAAGTCCTAAAAAAGATCATGAAAATCAGAAAATGTCCTGAAGAAAACACAAAAACATTTGGAAAAAGTCAAAAATCTTAAAACAAAGTCAAGTCTATCCCATCACTTAAATTCAGTCACACCAATCAGTCTTCATCCTGGGTAAGTGCACCAATCTGTGACACAATTTTGGCTCTTAAGATGCCACTTTTTTTCTTTTGAAATCAGGAAAATCTGATTTGCACAAGAAAATGAAGATAGTTACGCTCAAAATTTCAAGATGCGGCAAGAAAAAAAGTTGAATTGCTTTGAGTCTAGTTTCTAAGCTACTATTGTTTTTTGAAATTAATGAAGATTAAGGGTCTCAAAAAGGGGGGCCCAAAATAGGTCCTATTTTTATCAAAAAAAATAGCATAGCGCCTGAGGGCTCCCCCCTTTTTGGTTAACTTTTTTTTAGACTTTCAAAAATCCCAATAGTGAGAAATTATCTAACACCATGTAGTTTATCCTCCTTCTTTCGGATAATTTTTTTAATGAATATATAATATTTAATGAATTTTCAAAGTGGACACATCCTAAAAAGCTGAAATTTGAGCGTGCTCCCCCCCAAATTTTTTGCAAACTAATCGAAAATTGATTTTTTTTCCATCATCTGTAGAATGGAGTCTAGTTTCAAAAAACGTAATTTGTTTCACGTTTCGATGAATGCGTAAAAATCTATCCTAAACCTAGCACATGTTGGTTTTTGACCAAAAACGAAGGCATTTACAATAGAAGCCATGAATCAAAACCTTAACTAAATCAAAATGAAAAAATAATTATATATTTAGATAGCTGAGATAGAGGTTAACGCTATCACGGTTTTTTTTATAAACTTGCATTGAAATACATGCAAATGAGATGGGGAGCACGGTCAAAAATATGAGAAAATTTAGCAAATCCTGTTAATTAACACGTCTAAAGAAGGTCTTTTGGCGAGCGCCAAATGGCCTACTTTGCACATAAATAGATTTTTGCTTTCTCTGTCAGGGAAACTATATACATGAAATAAACATTTAAGTATAAGTTGACATTTACATATGGACATTTAATTTCTTATACTTTAAGTTATATTTCATGTATATATAGGCAGGATGTTTGAGAGTGGTTTCAGATCTCTAAGAGTTATAATACAAATTATAGTTTTTGGAAGATCTTAAAAATTTCATACTTAGTCAAATTTCAGTAATCAGCATGTCAAATTTTAGTAATCAAGAGGTCAAATTTTAGTACTCAGCAGGTCGAATTTCATCTATCTCACTCATTTTCATCTCTTATTCTCTAGACCTCTCTCTCTCTCACCATCTCCATCCCTTTATCTAACAATATCTTCCTTGAGCTCAAGAACTATCTCTCCACATGTCCATCTCTCTCTCCTTCCCTCTCCAATATCTATCTCCCTCCCTCCTTCCCTCTCTAAATTTTTCTATCTCTCACCCCTCTCCTTTAATCTCTATATATCTCTCTCTACTATCTATACCTATCTATCCCTCCATCCCTCCCTCTCCTCTCTTTCTCTCTCTCTCTCTCTCTCTTTGCTTCCCTTGCTCTCTCCTCCCCTCTCTACTCTCTATCTTATCATTCTCTCCCTCCTTCCTTCTCTAGTTCTCTCTATCTCACTTCTCTCTCCTTCCCTCCTTCCCTCTCTAATTTTCTCTATCTCCCTCTCTCTCTCTCCTTCCCTTTCTACTTCTATTTATCTCACCTCTCTTTCTCCCCCTCTCTCTCTCTCCCTCTCTCTTCCTTTCACCCGCCTTTTCTCTCTACTTCTAGCTATCTAACCTATCCCTCTATACATATCTCTCTCTCCCTCCTCCTTCCATCTCAATCTCTCCACTTTCCTCCTTATCTCTCTAATTTTAAGCTCCATCACACATCTCTATCACCTATCTCACTTCTCTCTTTTCCCTTCCCTCTCTACTCTCTTTCTCTCTATCTCACCCCTCTCTCCCTACCTATTCCTCCCTCCTCTCTCTTATCTC
>CM021107.1:283723454-283761099 GCA_007115665.2 Sequoiadendron giganteum | reverse complement strand
AATGACTTGACCTACACCTCCAATGGATCAACCACAGATTTAAAACTCACCTCTCAACAATTTGAAAGGGATTGGCTATGCCCTAGCTCAAGAACCCTAAACCCTCCACCATGAAAGCAAGGAAAAGCTCAGGCACAAATTTCTTGCAAATAAGGATAGGAAATTCATGGAAAATGCAAGCAAGCCTAGAAAACAGCAATAAAAGACCAGCCAAAAGCAAATATTCAAGACAAACACCTGAACAGACTGGCAAGACATGGAACCCCAAAACGCCCAAGAATGGCATGCACATTCAAGCAAGAATGAAGCAATGAATGACATGAAATTGCATATAGTAAAGCATCCAAACCAAAAGAGGATATCTACATACCATGAGAATAGAAGGAACTGAAACCAGGGATGCCAACAAACAACCTTCAAGCACGAGAAGAATATGAACAATGTTGAAGAAATATGAATGCAACACTCGAAATCACTTCGAAATGCACAATCCAACAACACACCTCAAGCTACAACACTCCAAACTCAAATGGCAGGTAAATAATCCAGCTCAAATTGCAAATTATTTCCCAAAACTCAATATAACATTGCCCCAAAAGTTGTGCAATCACCATTAATGTGATCGACAAGATGACCAAGACCAAAATATGGGAATCTAACAGAGCAACGGATTTCAGAAAAATCTAGACATGATGAATTTCCCCAGACTTGAGAAAAAAGGCAGCCATTACCGAGCACCAAAGGGAAACTGGGAAAGTCCGTTCAGGGCGGATTTTCCCAAACATAGTGAAAAGCCTGAAATGGACCCAGAACTTAAGGTTGTCAATATAAATCATAAATGGGCCATTCTGACCGGAAAGATGAACATCAAAGCACATGCCCAAGTAAGAAAAATTCCAAAGTAGAAAGGCAAAGACACCAAAAAGAGAAAATACGAGGGTCCCTAGTATCAGTGGGGCGTGTGTACAAAAACTACATAACAAATGGCCACTCCATTGGGGAAATGCTCCAGAGAATTTCAAGAACAAACTAGAATCAAGAATCAAGAATCTCTGTTTTCAATCCTTACATCAGGATACCTATGAAAACAGTTTCAAAAACCACAAGCAAGGGGAATTTTTCCTATACCAGGGTCCAAGTGTGTGTATTTTGCATTCATTTCTTATTCCTTAGGTGCAATGGGAACCAGAGCAAATCTGACCAGGCTACATAAAAGTTCTAATTTCAAAAGCAACCTGGATAGAGCCTTGCTACCAGTCAGGCATCCATAGCCCCGACGAAGTTATCGCTATGACCCTCCCAAGCATAGCTCTACTGCTAGCTAGGTGTTTATAGGCCTGGTAGAGATACTAGGATACCCCTGATAAGGTGAAGGTTATTTTGATTTTCAATATTTCACTTTTCTCTCTTTTTTTTTAAACATTTTATAAAACCTTTCTTTCACCTCATAAGTAATGGAACTCACACTCAGGGATGAGGAACACAGTGGCACTAAACCAAAATATAAGATTTTTCACCAGGCCAAATTACATAGGAACCCTATGCAACCCCAATTTTTTTATTTTAGTGTGAAGGTGTGAGACCCAAACATATTCCAAAGTTTACCCAAAACAAGTGACTCTAATTCTAAGCACAAGGGACATCAAATAAAGGAATTCTACTGCTTGACTCTAGAAAATTGATTAGAGTTTGTAAAAGAAATTTTTAGAACAATCCTTGGAAAATATCCCATTATACAGATGCAACAGCCCCAAGAAAGCAAGAAACCAAGAGCAAAAACCAAAATGGAAAGCAAAACGAACCAAAGAAAACCTACACTAACCAAAGCAAATAAGCAAAGCAAAGAAAAAATAAAACCTACTCTAGCTATGTACAAGGATGAGCTGCAAACAACTCAAGACTGAAAATAATGCTTCAGATACTACCCATTGACAGGCAGCGGGATATCCTCACCAGTGAGGGTTTTCAAGCAAAAAACATTATCTCCTAGGATTTCTGAAATTTGGTAAGGACCAAGCCAGAGTTTATCAAATTTACCATGCTCCCCCTTACGGTCATGGCTTTATCCTAGTAGAGAACCAAGTCAAAGATTCTAAAGGCCTTCACCTTAGCTCTCTTATCAGACCATCCTTTTACTACGCCCTGATGTTTAGCAAAGTTTTATAGGGCTTCATCTCTTTTCTCTTCAAGGTGTAACAAGTCGGTCAAATGGGCTTTAGGTTTATCTTCCTCATTGTAGTATTCATTAATAAATTGTAGGGTAGGGATCTTCAATTGGATAGGAAACATAGGTTCCAAACCATACACTAGGTGATAAGGAGAGGTTCCTATGGATGCCTTTTGTCTAGTACGGTCTGCCCAGAGAGAAAATCAAAGTTGGGTGTGCCAATTCTTAGTATTTTGTTCTAGCAACTTACAGATAACTGTCAATAGGTTCTTATTGGAAGACTTGGCTAGACCATTACCCTGAGGGTAGTAATTGGATGAAAATTTAATAACAATCCCATGATCAAATGCCCAATTAGAAAATTTTAGTGATGCAAATGTAGGACCATTATCACAAACTAAAAACAATGGACAACCAAAATGATTAATAATACCTAACTCAAGAAAATTGATTACCACATCTTAAGTGCATTGTTTACAAGCAAGAGCCTCTATCCACCTAGTAGAATAATTAGTTATGGTAAGAATATACCTGTGGCCTATAGAAGATGGAGGATGAATTGGACCTATGAAGTCCATTCCCCACTAGGCGAATGGTTTTACCTCTATGACTGGTTGAAGTGGAAGAGCTGCATGTTTTTCCTTACTTGCTATAGTTTGACATATGTGACAAGTCCTCACATTTTGATGTGAATCTCTGAACAAAGTAGGCCAATAATAGCCTTCCCTCAAGATCTGATTTGCAGTGGATAATGCAGAACCATGGCTTGTGCCATATCTTTCATGAAATTCAATCATCACTCTGGTAGCTTCTTCCTTCCCTAAACATCTTAGGTATACACCCTCATGACTTTTCTTATATAGGATAGCTCCTTTCATCATAAAAATTCCCCTCTTCAGGTGCAAATCTCACCTCTGAACTTTACTAAGGTGATCAGGACATTGTTGATTTAGTAAATAAAAAATAATTTCATCATACCAATCTCCTAGAGATACCTCTTGAAGATAATAGTGTTGAGCCGTGAGATCAAGACCTGTCTCAGCCGTTATATTTGTGAGTCCTTATAGTTGTGTTAATTTCATGGGTTGAATCTCCATATCATATTCCTGCAACATAGTCATCCATTTGGCTTTTCATTCACCCAATTCATTTCGCATTAACAATAGTTTTACCGTAGGATCAGGCACTATGGCAAAAACCCTATTCCTCAAAATATAGTGTCTAAACTTTTTCATAGATCTGACCAAAGAATAAGCTTGTTTTTCCACATTGTGATACCTCAACTATGCATCCTTTAAAGGAGTATTCATGAATTCTATAGGATGCTCATCGCCTTGATCAAATTTTTGGGTTAACATTCTAGCACAGGAATGATCAAAAGTGAATGAATATATGTAAAACGGCTTAGCATAATCTAGACTCACCAATACTAGAGCCTCAAAAATAGCTTTCTTGATTTCTACAAATTCCTCCTTTGCTTCTACATTCCACTCTACTTTTTCTTCTTGTTTCAACATAACATTCAATGGCTTCACTATCTCTACAAATCCATTGATAAATTTTCTAACAAAGTTAATCTTTCAAAAGAATGACTTCATCTCTTTCTTACTTGCAGGAGGCTAAATCTTCAAGATAACCTGTATTCGTTCAGGATCAATAGAAATACCTTGTTCTGAGATGATATGTCCTAGTAATTTTCCCTCTGTGACTCCAAAAATGCACTTCCTTGGATTAAGTTAAATACCAAAATATCTGCACCTTTGGAATACTTTGCATAAATCTAATATATGATCACCTCGTTTCTTAGAAAAAAATATCAAGTCATCCATATAAATAATGATGCACTTACCAATTATGTCCTAAAAATAAATATCCATAGCTCTCTAGAATGTAGCTCCAGCGTTGATCAACCCAAATGGCATCCTTTCGTAATCAAAAGTTCCCCATTTTGTAGTGAAGGAAGTCTTGTGCCTATCCTCATATTGCACCATAACTTGGTTGTATACAGAATACCCATCCAAGAAAGACATCATCTAGGATCCATTAATGATCTAAAGTACTTCATCCAGTGAAGGAACTGGATAGTTATCATTTTCTAATGCTTTATTGAGATTCCTAAAATCCACACACAATCTAATTTCTCTATTCTTTTTCCTTACTGGAACCAGATTTGCAACCCAAGTTGAATGTCTTACTAGAAATATAATTTGTGCTAAAAGTAAATTTTGTACTTCCTTCTGAATGATTGGTTCTAATAGAGCATTGATTGGCCTTTGTCTCTGTCTAAATGGTTTGACATTTGACTTCAAAGGAATTGTGTGTGTAATGATTGAAGTTTCATATGTTTCCAAATCTTCATAACTCCACGCTATCACATCATGATATGTGTGCAAGGCATCAATAATCCCTTTTCTTTCTTTTGGAGTACACACCTTACCAATAAAAACATTCTTCATGTCATCTGGTGTCCCCATATTGTACGTTTCACATTGGTTACTAAGAGACTCCCTTTTAACTTGTTGTTCCTAATCTCTTATCTTATCCAAATCAAAGATCCGTTCAAGCCGCACCATACCTCTTGGAATAGTATTGGCCTTCAAATAAATGATCCCCCCCAAGTCTATTTCTGCTTCTTGAGGCTCCATATCATCAATGACTTGAGAAGAAAACACATCACAACCTGTAATAAAATCCAAACTATGCTTATCATCTTCAAATACCTAGAAATTAGTAATGTTGTCAGGCATTGAAGGTATTGGAGTGAGTTCAACTGTAAAATTCTTCAATCCTGAAAGTGATAAAGGTTGCAATGTACTAGCAGCTTGTGCTAGAGAGTCAACAACTTGATTCCTACTATGAGGTGTCAACTGGATATTGAAAGCATTGAATTCCTCGATGAGATCCCACACTCTATTCCTATAATTAGTTATTCTCCTATCATGGAATGAATACTATTTCCTTACTTGTTTGACTACCAGTTCAGAGTCTTCAAAAACTTGTAACATCTTAACTTTCTTCCTTGATGCCATTAACAACCCATGAATCAAAGCTTCATACTCAGCAACATTATTAGTTCATTGAAATTGGATTCTATTAGCAGCAAAATAATTCCTACCTTTAGGACTAATCAACTCAAATCCTGCTCTAGCTCCCTGCCTAAATTTAGTCCATCAAACCTCAATGTCCAATAAAGATCAGGCTCCAGTGGCCTTAGTTTATCTTTCACTTTGCTACAAATAGGGGGCTTCTCAGGGAGCATTGGGCTCTCACCCTTACCATTATCTAACTCCATTCGTACATTAATTACAACAATTGGGTCTAGATTAATGCATTTCTGTATTTGATCCACAACAATTTGACACAAGTCGCATTCTAGCTCAGAGTGAGGAGCATCATGGACTCTATACCAATTGGGGAGAAATAGTTCTTCCAAAGTCATCCTTCCTTCCAACTATGTCTGATTCTCCATAC
Organism: Sequoiadendron giganteum; assembly: GCA_007115665.2. Taxonomy (NCBI): domain Eukaryota; kingdom Viridiplantae; phylum Streptophyta; class Pinopsida; order Cupressales; family Cupressaceae; genus Sequoiadendron; species Sequoiadendron giganteum. The sequence goes on along the minus strand of CM021107.1, from coordinate 283,755,461 downwards.
ACCTCTGGATGAATTTTTGAAAGTTATCCACCAAACTAAGTTGTCTATCCTCTTGATCATCAATTTCATCTACTTGTTTAGTTAGTGTTCCAGAACCAATGATCTCTGAACGAATTCCTCTAAGGGGTCCTCTAACACAAAGACCTCTTCATCTTTGAACACCAACACCTCATTCAAAATATTATGATATTCAGTGATTACATATTTCATTCGGGGTTCTCTCTCAATTCTGATATGATTTGGAACTCCTTTCCATGGTAGCCACATGTGTGGCTGATCTGTAGATGTATATCCATTCAGTGCCTTTGTGAAATCGCGGCCTAAAATCAGACCATAAGTATCAGGAATGTTAGAAACTTGGATGTTGATCACTTGTTGCACCCTAGGATATGATTCTAGCTGCGTGGGATTCATGTTCAATTCTCCTACTACACTTACCTCTATTTTGTCCAATTGAGTGACCTTCTTTTGAGAGGCAATAGGGGTAATACCCAATGCTTTACAAACAGAAAAAGGCATAACATTTGTAGATGCCCCTGAATCCAGAAGACAATTATGTAGATTCTTTCCAAAGATATGAATAAAAATTAGGAAAGGAGGGGTTTCCATCTTGCCTTGAAACAAACTCAACTGAGTGTCAGCTTGTGGAACTTGACCCTTATCTTTATCTCTCCCTTTATCTATAAGTGGAACTTGGCCTCTAGGTGCCTGCGAATTAGAAGATCTAATAACAACTTCATTGGCAATTACCCCCTATGGTACTATATTCAAATTGAATGACCCCAAAAATTGCATTCCTAATAGTAGGAACTCTTAACAATTCAAAAGAAGAAAGGCTTACCTTTACTTTCTTGAATTCTTCTATCACATACTTGCCTAATTGTTCCACATTTAGATTAGCATGGGTTTCCTTGTAGCCACTAGCCTATCTATCCTTTGAAACTTCAACATTGTTTCCCTTTGACAAGTGTTTTGTTGGCACATGAGCATATGGTGGATTATTACTAGCTTGCGGATCTGGTGGAGTAGTAAAATTGTTAGGACGGATAGAAGTAGTGAAAGGACCTCCTTCCTGTGGACTCCTGTTAGGGCTATTCCTCAAATCATATTTCTTGGCTGGTTGTTGAAACATCTAAAATTCTTCAACACTAACTTCCTCCTCATCCAAGGGGCGATTATCATTCTCATTTTCTTCACTAAACAGCTAGGAGATCTCATCTTCATTGAACACCTGCTCTACCTCATTCTCCTTGTCATTGGACTCTTCTTTAGGTTCATTTTCCTCACCTTTTGGGAATGGTGCATGATTAAGTACTAGCACTGGAGAAAATTAGGGATTTGAGGGAGCAATTTCCTAACTACTGGAGTTGTTCTCAACTTCATATTGAAAAATGGAAGCAACAGTTTGAAACTCAGTACAATCCAGCTCAGAATGCTGACTTGTCTTATGGAGTTTGCACCAACCAGACAAAGATGCCTCTGTCAAATATACACCATTTGGAGGCTTCTCCTGAGTAGAAGGCTGATCCAATGGAGTAGGAATCCCTCCATTATTAGGTCCAGTATTCCATGATCTATTATGCCTAGGTGGTTGCCCTCTATCAAATCCTTGTCCACCTTGTTGATTTCTATCAAAGTTCTGGATAGAGCCTTGTCTTGTATCGAAATTCTTACCAGAGCCTTATCCTCTATCATAATTTTTATTTCTATCAAAATATTTCCTTCTTTCAAAGTCCTTGTTCTCTCTGCCATAATTAGATTGCATGTTCTTCTGACCTGCCCAAAGTTGGCTATTCTGATTTCTCAAATAAGTCACCTCCATATTCAGTTTTTTCACCTATTCAGACAACTCATCCAACCATTCCTTATCTATACCATTAGGTGGTTCTGAATTCACATTACCAGGAGGGTATCCAAGTATTCCTCTAGAACCAACAACCTGATTCAAAACATCTGAATTCTACAAATACGTAGGAAAATCGACTTACTGTTGATGAATGGGTTGATTAGCCCTTTGCTGAGGGTAAGAGGCCATAGTTTGGGCTTGATTTAATGGAGGACCTGGATGAGGGACGAAAGGAAATGAGGGTATTGGATTCATTATGGGAGCATGATTGGTCAAAGCATGATTGAGAGCTTGAAATTGTCTAGGGTGAGCAATAGGTCCTAAGGATGGCAGAGATCTTGATAAATGTTTCCTCAAAGCCATGCTGAACTTCACAGCCTCTACATATGTAGTGAGAAAAGTATTTTGGGGTTTAGTCCTCTGTTTAAGGAAAGTGGTTGTAAGGCTATCCAAGGCTTCAAGGTAAATTTCTAGGGCAGTGTCCTCGTTTCCAACATAAGGTGCCTGGAGTTTGGTGTAAGCTTGATGAAACCTATTATTGAATGACCCTATTGGCTCATTAATCTCTCTTTTTACCCCAAAAAATTACAGGTATAGCTCATTAGCACTAATGGGAATCTTAAACTTCTACAAAAAGGCAGTCTCTAGTTCAGTCCAATTATGGATGGAAGTAGCAGATAAGTGATTATACCAATAAAATTCCTCTTCCCCTAGAGAATAAGGAAAAAGTCTACACACCACATCCTCATGGTTAATTCCTTTATCCCTCAGATAGGTCTAAAAAATCTAGATATGCTCTCCTGCTATCCTATTGGGGTCATGATTATGGAACTTAGAGAAAAAATGCTCAGGGTTCTTGGGCATGACATTGTAATTATTGAAGATCAATGGAGATGGGTTGTTGGAAAGGAAACCCATTGGTAGAGGTGGGGATGGTAATGGATGATTTATGACTGGTTGTGGTTGTAGAATAGGAATTCCTTCAGAATCAGAAATAGATGAGGATAATGGGGATGATGGAAGTGGTTGAGCGGATGATTATTCTTCCCCTCTCCTAGTCCTTCTTGACCTAGTAGGGGTTTGTAATTTTTGAAATTCATCTTCTCTTGGAGTAGATCTAGTTCTTCTTCTAAGCCTTTCAGGAGAAATGGTGTTTAGAAAACACTCCAGCTTCCTTATCCAAGGCCCTCCTTCTAGCGCCAATCTGTTGATGGTATTTTCTGCATAGCAACAACTCAGACAAAATATGATATCCTATCTCTCTTGAAAGGTAAATCTCTATGGAAAAGAGATAACCCCAAGGTCTCCAATGTCAGGTCTTGACAATGCAAATAAAATAACTCATAGATAATGTGAAAATGATGGTAATCACAAAGGGACCTTACTACAAGAAAACACTAGAATTTCAATCTATCAGATCTTGCAAAATATTGATACTTCAAATCTTCAATTGAACTCAGATAATAAAGAAAATAACAAAAGGTGAAGGTTTTAGAGATAATTCTAAGAATAATTCTAACCCTAAGATTGACAATGCCAAAAGATTAGATGCTCAAAATGGACCAATCTCCCATAAACTACTTTTTGTTTGACCTTGATAAATCTGTAATCTCATAGGAATAGTGCAATCTTCTAAGGTATTTAAATATTTTCAAACCATAAACATTCATTCAAAACAATCTTATGGCAATTGAAATGAACAAACATTCATAATTGAACTAAGCACAATTTTAAGTCCAGGCTAACTTTGTAAAGTAGCTAACAATCAACTAACTACAAAAAGTATGGACTAGAGATCATTGCAAACATTCCAAGCGTGAAACCCTAAGCATCACCAAACTATCTATCAATAAACTTAAGCAATTTTAAAGATAGAACAAAATGAACCATGCCAGATAAAGATCAACACAAAAGAGATACCAAATCACAATATCATTTCTTCTATTAAGTCATCCAAAATGGCAACAATTCTAGTCTTCTGTTACAATACTTGCTTGAAGAGGAACCCTAGTTCGCTCAAATATGAAATCTCTATTCTATGTCTATATGTCTATGTTCTATTCTTTTTCTATATATCAAATAAATGAGGCAGCATGCCCAATTTATTGAGAACCCCCAAGACAGGTCGACCCAAATAAGAGTTTTACAATAATAAGAATGCCACACAAGAGACCGACCTCAAAAGATATTCAAACACAACATGAAATATGAAATTTGCACCAATTTCATCCAAGTTGGCTTGGGGTCTCAAAAAGTTGGCCCAATGCATGTGGATAATGGGAAGCACAAACTTTGATGTAGCCCTATATAATTACTTCCCATCCTTGTCTTTAGCACACTCCACTTCACCATGCACTACTAGCAACACTCTGTCCAATTTGGCAATAGGTGGCATAGGAAAAACCCTAACTCTTGTTTCAAGAGACTTGATGTCATCTCTTGCCTACCTTACTGTTTCATCCCAATCAGCCCTATTTGTTAAATACCTGTCAATAAATGCAATGTAGGTTGCAGCATCATCTAGTTGATGTTCAATGACTCAACCCTCACTGATTGGAGAATAAACATCTCTCGACCATTTCCTGAGTTGTTCCAAATTGAGATTCTTTGGAGGAAACTTCTTCCTCCCTATCATCTGCAAGATCTCAAACCATTCCCAAGGCTCAGAAACCCTTGGGAAAGGAATAATCCCACTCTTCACTAGTTTATCTTTAGTGTATTCCATTATTGTTCTTGTTTTCTACAATAGGAGATCAATATCCTCCTTGTCCTAGCCTAACGCAGTCTTGAGTCAATCCATTGACCTCATAGCATCCCCTACAATCGACAAGATATCTTTGATGGCACCATCTCCTTTGGTCTGAACTCCCTGCAACCAACCAACTGTGGCATGTGTAGTGACTTTCATTTTCTCAAGCTTGAAGATTGTTTCTTGAGGCAAGAAACCTGTAGTAGAGGAGGAAGAGCTAATGGACTGCAAGGGTTTCATGAACTCTTGCAAGTCCCTCTTCAATTTCTCATTCTCCCTTTCCAACTCTTGCCTGGTTTGTACCTCCTTCTTAACTATACCTACAATTACAACAATAGAGCCTTCATACTCCTCAATATCTTGCTCCATAGAAGCATGCCCTAAATCAATAGTCTGCACATGATAGTCCTTTGCAGTCACCCCATCTCTATCTTTTTATGGAGCCACTCTGTTACCTGATCCATCCCTCTTAATCCTGGATACAACCCTAGCTTTCTTCTTGGTTTTACTTTTCCTAATGTTAGCCATTAGGTCATCCCAATTGGGAGGAGTGTCTTCCACTATTACCAATTTACTCTTTAATTCTCTATCCAGGAAGCTTGGAACAATGGATTCGGTTGGCACTTTATCCAGTTTATCTTGTGCTTGCTAGACACTAGGTGCATCTTTCTCAATACTTGGCACATTAGGAATCTCCTTAGTCGGATCCTCCTCTAGAGACTACTCCTCCACAATAACCTATGTCGGTGAAGGAATCTTAGCTAGAATCTCCTCCTATTGAGGGGATTTTCCCAATTTCTCTTCAACAGGTGAATCCGCATAGGATACCAAGGGAGACATGATTACCTTATCAATTTCTACCTCTACATTGTAGAGTTCTCCTTCCTAGAAATCATCCTCACTCAAGTCCTTAGGATCTTCATCCTTCCTTGGCTCTTCTAGCACACTTCCAGTATCTTTAGGAGGGGGAATGTTCTCTTGTTCAATGATAGGAGCAGTCAGTGGAACATCCTCCTTTGTTGTAGCATCCTTTGGGGAAGGAGTCCTTGACCTCTTGTGTTCTTTCCCCTCAACTTTCTATCTCTACCATAGGTTTCTCAACCTCCTCTAATTTGGAAGCTACCTTTTCTTTTTGTGGCATTCTCACAAGTCTTCTTCTTTTGAGCAAAGGAGTATCAACATCCACTTCTTCCTTTTTCTCTTTATCTTTCTCAGCCTCTTTCCTTGAAACATGCCTTCTCTTCTTGGAAATGGGCTCTCTTTGTTTACCCACATCTGCTACCTCTTCAGCTTGAACATCCCTAACTTTAATATTGAATGGAGAGTCCACCTTGGTATTACCCTTAGGATCTTGTTCAAGTGATTCCTCAGAAGCAGAATGGGACTCCAAGCCTCCCATCAAATCATAGGTGCACTGGACACCTTCACTTTCTAACTCTAACATTTTGTGCTTCAACCACATTTTAGTATACTTAATCATAGGAGTCATCATTTGCTCCAACTCTTTCTTTTCTTCCTCTAACCAGTCAATCTCTCCAACTGGTTTATCCTTCACAATGTCGAAGATATGACCTTGAATCAGATTTCCATCTTCTTCCACTTGGTCAGGAATGCACTTTATGTTATATAGTCTTACTAAGTCTACTGGCAGCCTAGAGAATTTCTTCTTCCTTACATCAAATTCATCACCAAGGTTAGCCCAATAATCTTCAATGTTGTCTTTGTGGTTGTACTCCCTTCTGGCCTTCTTTTGTGCCTCACTAGTAATATCAAACCTTGTCCTCTTGGAGTGGAAAGAGAGACCAAAATTACTCATCTCCTCTTCAGAAGAATGAGTTGACTAGATTGAAGGGCAAACCTCATTTGTGCCTATCTTTAAGGGGAAGTCATTCCCAAACCCTGTTTTATGTTTGTCTCCTTTCACAATTACATCAAAGTCACAAATCCTTGTGACCTCCAACAATATGATATGGTTTGTTGGGTACTTGGGATTCTGTAGGAGCCTTTGATCAACCATCAATCCTAATGTGGAGAAGTAGGGAACTGGATGAACCATGCCCCATACCTCCTATCAATTCCTTGGCTTTGTCTAAATCCTCACATGCTCTGCACCCTAGCAACAACCTGGTAATATACATAGTAAATGCATCATTTTCCCTTCTATAGCTACCTCCTCCTAGGTGCAGCTGTGGATACACCTCATAGATTGCATCTGCCCAAATACACCTCTAGTGCTCAACCCCTTGTATGGGTGGAATCTCACCAATGCATATACCAAGTAGGAAGTTATGGTGAAAGTCTTGGTCTGCAATACATTAAACATCTACTAATGGATCACTACACTTATGGCACCTTCCCAGTGGTATTCTATACCCTGCTCCATCCAAGCAATGACATTGAGCATCCAACTCTCGAATACTCCTGCATTATTCAACCCTACCAATCTGCTGAGGAGAGTGATGGCATTATAGTATTCCCTCTTGAATTTAAGTTTAAATAGTTGTTTAGGCAACTTGGAGAAGTGATACTTAGGCTTCTCCAACCAAGAATTGATCACCTATTGGAACTTAACCACATTTTCTTCATAGTACTTCTTTATTACACCCATATCAAAATCCACCACATGTGACCTATCAGGTATATCAAAGGTTCAAGCAATGGACACAGGGTCAAATTTTTCCACAACCCTTCCCTAGTGACCAATTATTCTTTGTGTTCCCCTATCATATTTTATGGCACATTCCAGCACCAACTCATAGCATTGTACTATGGAGGGGAAACTAGCTACATGTGCTAACCCGGATTCCAAAGTTCTTCTAGCCAGCAAAGGGAGGTTTTGTGTTGTCATTTCAACCTTGAACTCCTCGTAGTCCCACATACCCACATTGGTATCAGTAATTCCTGACTAAATAGAAGTCAATCTACTCTAAGGAATCTTACTCTTTATTTCCATCTTTACCTTTTCTACCTCGGAGATAGCAAAACATTCAGCACTTGGATCTATTTCCTTTCCCTTACCATGCCCAGCAACATCTTGTCCTAAATGAGACCCAATATAAACAACAAGTGTCAACATCCATATTAAATCAACCACTTCAAAGTTCAGGATTTAGCCCCCTTCATGGAATCCAGACTAGAGAGGAATTTTGGGGAAATCTAGACCAGGTGGAATCCAACAAAACAGACATACAAACCCCACATAATCATTTTAAGAAATTAATATAACCAAGGAATAATCTTGGAACTACTTAGCATAAGTTAAATCAAATCATATAAATTCATCATCAATAAGCAAACTTCTTATATAGCCATCGAATTCCTTCATTTCCACAAAACTTCAGAAAAATCTACCTTAGTTGGAAATCCTCAAAACATTAACAATTTCAATAACTCGAAAAAATGAGGGAGCGCAAAACATTCGAAAAAATCCTGAAGGTGCGGATTTCACCAGAATCAAGACAAATTTACCATGAAAGCCCAAATTTGGCAGAACGACTAGGAAACAGACACCAGGAAAATCCAAAGGAAGCGAAATTCTGCAAGGCCAGCAAAATTCTAGACTAAAGAAAATTATGCAAAGCAGAGAAGAAACAGGAAGACTTTGGGGAAATCCAGCAGAAGCATAATCCAGTGAAACAATGAAAACTCAAATGCCTATGTCTCTCTCGTCCTCACCTAAATAGATCGAATGGACATGGACTAAAATCCTACAGCTCAACAATGATCTGATCTAAACCTCCAATGAATTGACCATGAATTTAAGATTCACCTCTGAGTAATTTGAGAGGGATTGGCTATGCCTTAGGTCAAGAACCCTAAAACCTCCACCATGAAAGTATAGAACAGCTGAGGCACAAATTTCTTGCAAAAAAGGATAGGAAATTTATGGAAAATTCAAGCAAGCCCCAAGACAACAATGAAAGACCATCCCAAAGAAGACACTCAGGACAAACACCCGAACAGACCGGCAAAACACGAAACCCCCAAAATGCCCAGGAAACACGCACATTCAAGCAAGAACGTAGCAAAGAACAGCATGAAAGCACACATAATAAAGCAATCCAAACCAAAAGAGAGAGAGAGGATATCTACATACCATGAGAATAGAAGGAACTAAAACTAGGGATGCCAGCAAACAACCTTCAAGCACGAGAAGAATACGAATAATGCTTAAGAAATTTGAATGCAACACTTGAAATCACTTCCAAATGCACAATCCAGCAACACACCTCAAGCTCTAGCACTGAAAACTCAAATGGAAAATTAATAATCAAACTCAAATGGAAAATTACCTCCCAAAACCCAGCATAACACTACCCCAAAAGTCCTGCAATTGCCATTAATGTGATCGACAAGACAGTCGAGACCAAAATCCGGGAATCTAATAGAGCAACGAACTTCGAAAAAATTCAGTCCTGATGGATTTCCCCGGACTCGAGCAAAAAGGCAGCCACTACCAAGTACCAAAGCAAAACCGAGAAAGTCTGGCTAGGGTGGATTTTCCCGAACACAATGAAAAGCCCGAAATGCAGAGAAAGATATGCATGTTAGTGCAAAAATAAAAATCCTTCAACAATTGCCATAGTACTATAATAGTTGTTGCTCTTTAATCATTAGTGGGTGGAATGTAGTAATGGCCAACAAACACTATGATATGACGTAGATCAATAGTGTGCAAGGTCATGCCATCACATAGATCAAACAATCGCAGACAAGGATAATCATGAAACTTTGTTGCTTCTCTAAATCGTGAAGTTAGGACATCCTCAAGAAACTAGCCTCATGAAAGCCAATAAAAGACAAGATGACCATCGCACTACGTCGTTGCTCCTCTAAATCCTAAAATCAGGACATCCTTGAGGAACTAGTAGTAGGATGATCAAAAAGGACAAGGATGATCATCATGATATTTTGTGGCTCCTCCGACATAAGGAACTAATATCATGATAACCATCCAAAAGACTGATAGTGTTTGCCAAGTGTTGAAAATGTCAAGTGTGTTAATATCGAAATGCCAAATTTGACGAGGTCTAGATTGCCAGATGTCAAGTGATGCTAGATTTAGGAAGGACACATCCTGAATGATGTTGATGTGAAGAGGATCGATTCTCAAATCCAGAAGAATCCATTAAAATGTCAGATGACAATGACGATGTTTAGGAAGGACACATCCAAAAGCATTAAGACATGACGCGAGTTATTCCTTAGAAGGACACATCTGAAGAAGAAACATGATTGATAGGTTGACTTGCCTTGATAGAATATGATTTAGTTGATAGATTGAATCACATGTCAGTGCGAACATGCATATTTGATTGATTGAAAGGATTGGTTAAAGCTTGATGATAGACTAACTGTTTAGAATTGAGGAACAATTTGATTGACTTGAAGATATTTGACATGTGTGAAAGTGCAATGCCATGAACCCTAATGGACTAACCTAGTGTGGCCTCGGGGGCTCATCGATTGATGGCCTTGCCTATGTCATGCACTCGGAGACCTCGTAGTTCGACACAACCAATGACCTTGTCTAAGGGATAGAAGATTGAGTCAAGATTTTATTTTGACAAGCCTAGAAGGACGGACCTAATGTCTCGAGGATTTAAAGATGAATCTTGCCTATGTATCAAATGCGTAGAGACAATGTAGTTTAGACTAGGAGGGTAAGTGCACCAATCTGTGACACAATTTAGGTGCCAAATTGAAAATATGATCAAAAAAACCCCAAAATAAGGCCTTTGGCGTGCGCAAAATGGATTTCTAGACATAAAATGCAAAATTCAGGTTTGGAACCCTCATTTTGTCTTCAACCTGTAGCTTGAGAAGGAAGATTTCACGTCTGCAACTTGCACTTGCCAAATCTCCTCCATTCTTTGCATTCTTAGCTTTCCATTTTCCATGAGAATTATGCCAACATGTTGGAGAGGTCGAAGATTTCAAAGAGGTGTATTTTTATTCTATTTATTTCGAATTTGATTTGGAATGCAACTTTAAATAGATTTTTATAATAAAAATTTTGTTCTAATTCTCAAGGAATGAATCTCCACCTCAAAACATTGAGAATTCACAATCACCCCCTCATCAAGAGCCTCCTATACAAGAACAACCTGAAACCCCTCCATCAATTCATAGGCATCCTCAAGGAACACAAGAAAATATTCAAAATCAAATTGAAAACAATAAAAGAGACATTCAACAATTAATTGCAAGATTAACCGAGCATATCAAAACCCACCCTTATAGGAGAGGGATTTCTGAATCATTGAAGTCAATTTTAACTCATGTAGGAGAAATGAGCGAGCAAATGAATTTTTGGTCAACTAAGAGAGATGAGATGAGGCAATTTTATGCTAATGGTTTGTCATATGCAGATGTCAAAAAACTAAAAATTAGCAAAACCGAGTTGTGTGCCCTATTTAAAGACCCAAAAGCCAATGAACCTTTGTCCCATGCATGCAGGAGGTTCCCCATCCATTGGTGCCACCATGATTTAATTAGAAACAAATTTTGGGAGTGGTGGTTGATGGTATTTGACCAACATCCATGCAATAACCATGAGGTGCCACAATATTTTTTGAGGAAAATCTATTGCGAGTTTGTCCTCAATAAAATGCCAAACTATTTTGACATCTTAGACTTTCATGGTAGAGGTGGGGGCTCCAACAAACAATAGACCTATTGCACAACGTAATCCACAGTTGGCATCGAGAGCCTTGGGCAGACCCATGGTGGAGCATGTCGTTGTTCCTTCCATTGTTAAGGACAATGTAGAGGTGGACACGATGAAGTCAATTGGCTCACTCACCCAGACCATTTTACAGTGTGCGAGTCCTCTAGTAGAGCCTTGTGTGGAGGAGATGTGTAGGCCCCAAGCTCCACCCCACCATTGTGGCACTTGTGGTGTTGTTTGCACATACTATTATCAGGGTGCTTGTGATGCAGCTACATAGCCTATGTCAGTTGCAGAGGTGACGGCTTTCACAGATGATATTCTGAATGATATATTCATAATTGACACTCAGGTAAAATTTAGCAAGTTACTTTAATGTTGTTTATTAAAATATATTTTGAAATTTAAGAATAACTAAATTAGTATAATTTTGATATGAGGAAATTTCAGGGTCGCACTATTCATGAGGGATGCTCAATTCCTACAGACCCTTATACATTCTCCATGATGATTCCATAGGTATGCAACTAGTATTAAAGATATTATTATTGATTTTGAATAGTTGAATGTTATATTTGAATGTTTGTCTCATAACATGCTTCGGATTTCAAATAGTTTCCTAGTGCACCTTCTTCCTCCCCACCTCGCAATTCATATCCTCAAACAACCTACACTCGGGTAGCCTTTATTCATTAATAGGGTTGTAAATCTATGTTAGCTAGTTTTCATAATTTTGCGTATTTACAAATCTAAAAAATTGATGAGAAACACAAACATTGCATTCAAGTATTCCTTGATCGTGTCACATTATGTTCTCCTATATCAACATGATACCTGCGATATTTTTTCATTTGAAGTTGTTGACAAGAGATAGCCCTAGTGATGTTGGTGGCATGATTGACCATGGAGTTGTTGCAGCAATAGCCAGTTTTGATCCATTGAGAGAGGTACGGAATAGATTAGTCAATTTGACATTATATTTGCTCTTTTATGGTCTATTATAGAAAATTGTCATGATAATTTTATGTATTTTAATTTCTATCTTCATGGTTGCTACAGGTGGTTTTCACTCCAGATCGTGGACATGGTGATGCTTTAAATATGCATGATGACTATATGTATGTGGTAAGTGATTATATTTTGTTATATGTCATTCCATAATTCAATTTCAAAGTTTTAACATCTTTACTTTTAATCGTATTAGTTGAAGGTCCAGAGTGAAGAGAAGAGGAGTAGTAGGCATGTTCAAAAGACAAGACAAGCAACAGTCACTCCATCCAGCCAAATTTTGAAGGCAGCACGGGATCTATTTCATTCCCTTAGAGGGAAATGACTATGTATTAGTGTTGTTTGTTGTATGCCTATGTGGCATTTTGGAACATATGTTTTGTACTATTGATATATATACATGATATTTTATGTCCAAATGGCTCCTTTGTACTAAGCCTATATGGTTTTTTTGGATATATTTATATACTTTTATCAATGTATATCATTGTATAGCCTTTCGGATTTTTGATTAAAGAAACTCTTATTTTTCTACTACCATTCTTGAATGATGTTATCATGCGTATCGTGTAAGTTGTATGCTTGAATGTTGTAGGCATGGATTTTGTTTACATCTAATGCTTAATTAATTACTGTCGAATGCTCAATAAGCCCCATCTAAAGTGTATTGTATAAATAAGCTCCATTTGTGGTGGTTTGTATCCTTTGGAATGCTTCAATTACTTGTGCGTCACCGATGCAGAGGCAAGGAGGCTCAAACCCAATCAGTCTAATAACTTTCCTTCAAGGGGCTCCTAACAAGATTAATACAACCTATTTTGAGCAATCTACAGAACCTCAAAGCCCCATAAAACCCACTCTTAATAAAAAACCTTACCCAACAATCCACCCTTGTATCACTCTGATGTAGAACCAAGGTGGAGAAGACTCACAACAATGGAAATATCAATTCTCAATCAAGAACTCTTCTTCATAATGATTCAACCTAATAGGCATCAACCCACCCTCAAGGGTCTCAACTCCTCAACCTTGAAAATGAACAGCAAGAATCCACAAAGGCCCTACAAAGACCATCAACATTCATACAATGACAATTGAATCAATTGACAACAATCCCTAAGTCAGATTCATCAAGGTTTCCAAAACTCACATTTGTGACTGGTTATTCTTATAGTACTCAAAACTCAATTTTAGCCAGATTTCTCCCAACTTTTCCAAAACACTAGAAAATTACAAGATGTATTGAGATACCCTTTCAAGGCTACACAACATACCAAATAATTAGTGGTCTCTCTTTTGGACCGATGTAGACTTTCAACACACCTACTTTAATTTTGGCTTCATAATTAGCCCTTTTTTTCCAAAGGGACCACCCTTCCAACTTTAGGTATCTATCCAAACGCCTTAGATAGTGTTATTTCATGGTGCCAAACCTCAAATTTTGTCATTATTTTGTGTCTACAAAGCCTCTAACTCACAAAACCCAAGAAACCCTCCTAAACCTTCACAAAATCAAGGGTTTTAAAGAAACATACAAGTCCAGACCTCTCTCAACACTTAAAAAGGCCCAAACACCTCAAAATACTTCTGAAAAGACTCACCAGACCCTCACATAACCCTTACAGTCATTAATTCTTAAAAACCTCTCTTTGGTTCCTCACTTCCATGTTAGAAAACCCTTGTTCAGTCTTAGAACAGTCACAAAAACACTACATAATTATGACTCCTTATTCCAAAATGAGTTGAAACACTTATTATAACATCTTTTCAATCAATACACCAAGATAAAGTAGCAAAAAAAAATGGATTGATTGTTACATCACAAATTTCCCCTCAAGCCCTTGATTCAGCAACACTGGGACAGTCACTGTTTGTGTTGGTTCTCTCTACAAACAAAGAGTTAAGACACCAAATATTAAAAAAATGAATTATAAAACATATAGAAACATCCTCTAAAATTATTAGACCATGAAGAACCTGTATGTGCCCGTACAACACTCAAAAAGATCAAGAAAACCGTATTTTTCTAGAAAATTGCTCAAAACTATGATGTTTATTGTGTTCAATTGTTACAAAATTTCTTCCACTCTCTCATTCGAGCCTTGGTAAGGATTTTTAAAGAATTTTCCAACAACCATATTCTCCCCAACACCCATAACCAACCTTGGGATTAGTTGGTTCCTTAACTACATTTGTTTGTGTTAAAGTTGCTTTGTCAGCATTTTACAACTTATATGATTTGTAATTGACTTCTAAGACAAAAAACACCCTTTATTTGCATTATGCTTGATCTCTCAAAGCTTATTAGACAAAATAAACCTAAATACACTAAAATTTCCCTATTGATGTATTCAAATAAAAAAAATTGATGATTTGGTGTAGGTGCTCTTGCACCAAACTCAAAACCCGGTCCAAGCCTAATTTCTCCCAACCTTTCCAAAACACCTGACCATTTAAAGGTGGATTAAGATACCCTTTTCAGGGTTACACAACATATTCCAAAACCAATAATAACTCTTTTGGACCAACATGAACTTTCAATACACCTCCCTCACTCTAGGCTTCATAATTAGGCCTAATTTCCAAAGGAACCCCCTCACAAACTCACCTCCAAACCAAGGAAACTTGAAATAGTCTTAGGGATGATCACCAAACTCATGATTCTCCCATTCCTTTCAGTATTTCTTAGATTCATTACTTGAGTTCCTTACTTTCATGGTGGAAACACCCCTTAACAACATTAGAACTTCACACCCCACTAAGTTTATTCATTCTCTCAGCCTCCAAAGTATTCATACACCAAACTAATCATGGTGCAAGCCAATCCATTGAGTAAAAGGGTTAGAATAGTAGGTGGACTGGCTAATGTGTCATGGTGTTGCCCTCAAAACCCCTAACATAGAAAACAAAGTAGTAACCAAGTTTTTTGATCCCACACACACCAACGGTGGATTTAAACCTTCAGAACAGATGCAAAGAGAGTAAACACATATGAAATCAAGTACCCAAAGCCTCAAGTCATTATAGACTTGTATGGGCCTGTGCAAGGCAAAGAAAATTCAGGAAAAATAAAGAAAACCAGTGATCAGCATTTTCAAGTATATTTTCTTATTAGAAACTGAACAAAATCAAAACTCAACTCAGGGTATTACAGAAATATATCTTGATACCACCGTCCAACTACCCCTTGAGTTGATCAACCACCATAACCACCCTTTGTTAGACTTCTAAGATGGCAATTTTCCAATTTTTCTCTTAATTACCATACATTCACAACTTGATTGTGAAAATACCACCTAACTGACCTATTAAGCCTTTTAAATACAATTGCAAGGTATTTACATAGCATATAGAAATATAGAGAGCAAATATAATAAATATTTTAACTAATGAAATGTAAAAAATTGATTTTTGTATTTTATATTCATGTCATTCATTGCATTGCATTGCACATCTTTCAAAGTCAAAGCATTACTTCACTTTGCATAACTAATAAGTAGATGTTGTTAGATGCCGAAAATTTAATTACAATATAGTTTGAACAAAGTCAACCTAAGGAGTTATGCAAGTTCTTCACATTGCATAACTAATAACTAGGAGTAGTTGCCAATTGCATTTTATTATCATGGCATTCTATGAGACCAAATTTCTTTGAGATATTTTTTCAAATAGTTCCCTCCCTTGTCTATGTTACCACATTTTTCATACATTTCTACCAAAGTATCTTCTCAAACAGTTCGCTGCCTTGTTGCTATGGCTAAAATCCTAAAACAAGTGATTTTGAACAAGCTATGGATGCTTTGAAAAATATATCAAAAGCATAATAGTAAGTAATAGCATAAAGAAGGCAGTGAGCTGTTTGAAAAAATGCATCAAAAAATTGCTTTGAAATGATAAATTTAGTTGTGCTTTCACTCTTCTTTAATATTGTATATCTGCTCCTTTTTATAACAAGAGATAAAAAAATGTAAAAAATTGTATAACAAGAGATAAAAACTATCTTTTTTTGAATCGAAAGGAATTTCCATAGCATAGAGATATAGAGAGCAAATAAAATAAAGAGTTTAACTAATGAAATGTAGAAAATAGATTTTTGTAGTTTGTATTCATGCATTGCACATCTTTCAAACTCAAAGCATCACTTCACATTGCATAATGAATAACTAGATGTTGATAGATGACAAAATTTCAATTACAATATAGCTTTTGACAAAGTCAACCTAAGTAGTTATGCAATTACTTCACATTGCATAACTAATAACTAGGAGCAGCTTCCAATTGCTTTAGCTTGTCATGGCATTCCATGAGACCACATTTCTTTGAGGTATTTTTTCAAATAGTTCATTCCCTTGTCTATGCTACGACATTTTTCATATATGTCTACCAAAGCATTTTTTCAAATAGTTCGTTGCCTTCTTGCTATGGCTAAAAGCCTAAAACAGATGCTTTCGAACAAGCTATGGATGCTTGGAAAAAATCTATGAAAGCATAATAGTAAGCAATAGCATAGACAAGCCATTGAAATTTTTGAAAAAATGCCTCAAAGAAAAGTGGTCTCATGGTGATGGAATGCCATGACAAGCCATAGACAAGGCAGTGAATTGTTTGATAATATGCCTCAACTACTTGCATTTGACAACTTTTTTCTTGAGTGAAAATTTGCCACCATAGGAAAAACCCTCCGAGATAGCAAAAACCAAGCAAGATTATTGTAGAGGGGCCCAACATGATCCCATAGGATCAAATGAGAAGTTTCTAAGCATCATGATGTCCAAGTAATAGCATGTTGAAGTTCGCAGCCATTTTGCACTTTGGACCCTTAAGGGATTGATCTGGTTGAACGTAGCTCGAAGCGATTCCACGTGTTTAGGTGCAAAAGAGGACCATTCCTAGCTTAAACATACCTATTTGGATGTGTTGGAACAGTCCATTTGGTCACATGAGCTGCAAAACGAAAGTTGCACCACTTTGCAACTTTCAACTACTTGCATTTGACAACCTTTTCCCCGAGTGAAAATTCACCAACACAGGAAAATGACTTCGAGATAGAAAATTCTGAGAGAGGTTATTGTAGATGGGACCAATCTTAACTTTTAGGATTAGACGAGAAGTTTCTAAGCATCACGGTGTCCGCGTAATAATATGCTAAATTTTAAAGCCATTTTGCACTTTGAACCCTTAAGGGGTCGATCCGATTGAACATAGCTCAGAGCGATTCCACGTGTTTAGGTGTGAAACAGGACCATGCCTAGTGTAAACGTACCCACCCAAATGCATTGGAATAGTGTTTTTGGTCACACGAGCTGCAGAACGAAAGTTGCACCACTTTGCAACTTTCAACTACTTGCATTTGACAACTTTTTCCTCGAGTGAAAATTCACCACCATAGGAAAAATCCTCTGAGATAGAAAAAAATGAGAAAGGTTATTGTACAGGGGCCCAACGTGATCCCATAAGATTAGACAAGAATTTTCTAAGCATCACGGTGTCCGAGTAATAGCATTCCGAAGTTCATAGCCATTTTTTACTTTGGACCCTTCTGGAATCGATTCGGTTGAACGTAGCTCGGAGTGATTCTGTGTGTTTGGGTGCAAAAAAGGACCATGCCTAGCGTAAACGTACCCACCTGGATGCGTTGGAATAGTTTGTTTGGTCACACGAACTGCAGAATGAAAGTTGCACCACTTTGCAACTTTCAACTACTTGCATTTGACAACTTTTTCCCCGAGTGAAAATTCGCCAGCACAGGAAAATGCCTTTGAGATAGAAAAAACTGAGAGAGGTTATTGTAGATGGACTCAACATGATCTTGTAGGATCAAAAAAAAAAATTCTAAGCATCATGGTGTTTGAGTAATAGCATGCTGAATTTCGCAGCCATTTTTCACTTTGGACCCTTAAGGGATCGATTTGGTTGAACGTAGCTCGAAGCGATTCCGCGTGTTTAGGTGTGAAAGAGGACCATTCCTAGCATAAAATTAGCCACCTGGATGTGTTGGAACAATTTTTTTGGTCACACGAGCTGCAGAACGAAAGTTGCACCACTTTGCAACTTTCAACTACTTGCATTTGACAACTTTTTCCTCGAGTGAAAATTCAACACCATGGGAAAAATCCTTTGAGATAGAAAAAAATGAGCAAGGTTATTGTAGAGGGGCTCAACATGATTTCATAGGATCAGATGAGAAGTTTCTAAGCATCACGGTGTCTGAGTAATAGTATGCTAAAGTTCATAGCCATTTTGCACTTTGGACCCTTAAGGGATCGATCCGGTTGAACGTAGCTCGGAGCGATTTTGTGTGTTTGGGTATAAAAGAGGACCAACCCTAGCGTAAATGTACCCATCTAGATGCATTGGAATAGTTCATTTGGTCACACGACCTGCAAAATGAAAGTTTCACCACTTTGCAACTTTCAACTACTTGCATTTAACAACTTTTTCCTCGAGTGAAAATTCACCAGCACAGGAAAATGCCTCTGAGATAGCAAAAACCCAGAGAGGTTGCTATAGATGGGCCCAACTTGATCTTGTAGGATCAGACGAGAAGTTTCTAAGCACCATGGTGTCCAAGTAATAACATGCTGAATTTTGCAGCCATTTTGCACTTTGGACCCTAAAGGGATCGATATGGTTGAACGTAGCTCGAAGCGATTTCGCGTGTTTAGTTGTGAAAGAGGACCATGCCTAGCGTAAACCTACCCACCCAAAAGCGTTGGAACATTTTTTTTGGTCACACAAGCTGCAGAATGAAAGTTGCACCACTTTCCAACTTTCAACTACTTGCATTTGACAACTCTTTCCCCGAGTGAAAATTCGCCACCACAGGAAAATGAATTTGAGATAGCAATAACTAAGAGAGGTTATTGTAGAGGGGTCCAAAGTGATATCATAGGTTTAGATAGATATTTCGTAATCACTATGGTGTGTGATTAATACCCTGTCAAATATTTTTTCCCTTCTGCACTTTGCACCCTTAAGGGATCGAGTCGGTTGAACCATAGTAGTTATTTTGTTGAATGTCATACCCTAAGTTATGTTAGAGATGACCTAGGTTGCATTGATTTCTCTGAGGCATACATTGCCCCTACCTTGTCACTTCATCAAAGGACAATAGATTTAAAGGAAGGTTATTCATTAAGACAAGCATCATGAATGTATGAACACAAGGGAACTATGAAAGGTCACTGTACATGGAAATGTGCAAATGAAAAGGATAGATTAGAAATGAGTAGTGATCAGTAGTTAATTACAGTGAGTGTATGATTATAAAGTGTTTAACAATCAAATTCACTCACCACAGTCAATGTCCTATGCCTGTCAAGTCTATGGCATTTAGTGTCTCAAGACTCCAAGAGCTATGGTTGTGTGTGCAGCAATAGGTCCTTATGAATGTGGAGTCTTCAAAAAATATAGTAAGTCAATGAAAAATATTACAATAGTGATGGAAGAACATCTTGAAAATCTTCCCATTTGTCAATACTTGTAGCAATACATGCAGGGAAATAATCCTCCCATTTCCAACACAAATCATGAAATATATTGTACTTGAGAAAAGGACAAAAGGAGTTGTTGCCCAGTTTCATTTTTTGATTCCACCTTAGCTAGACAAACTATTTGCATTCCAAAATGGTTCAAAACATGTACATCCCCTACTCCCTATGAAACACATGGGTAGTAGCCTCTTTGTGGTTGTGTAGTATCATAGGAATTTGGTCCACAAAAAACCTACAAAAGCCTCTCAATCTTAGACATAGACTCTCATAAAAAGCATTAAAAGAGCAATAAGTAAATAATGTCAGTCATACAGCTAACGAGACCTACTATCACCTTCATGCATGCAAGATAAGGAGGTTGATTGAAGTTCCTACAATGGTGATGTTCCCCTTCACTACTTTATCATCTCTCGATGACCCTACGTATAAATTTCAAATATATCACTGAGAGGCTTAACCTAAAATGTGTAGCACATAAGAATCTGATAAATCTAGGAGATGGAAAAGAAAGAGAAGATTGACAACCAGAAAATGCACTAGTAACTGGTGTTTCTCGTACCACTGAACACTTGCACCAACAACCGATGTTGTTTTCTTATATAATTTGAAAAAATTCAGTATTACCTACAGTCACAATCAGAAAAGGATCAATGACAGTCGTAAATGCATATGACATCAAACAGTAATCGTGAAAAAGTCTTATTGCAAGGTGTTGGTCCAAAAGAGTGATCAATAACATGGCTTTACAAATTCAATGTGCATACTTACAAATCAATCCAGGGAACCATCTGGGTCTACTCTAGTCTTTATTGTGTCGAGTATTGCCTCGTGGTCACTCTCACACACTTTCCACAAGTTCTTGTTCGCAGGTCTACCCTTATATTTGATCAAATGAATGTTGGTGGCGACGACAAGGTTCGAATAGTGAAGAATTTTCCGATGCATGTCGAAGTCCTCAAACAACCAAACTGCAACATTCTTAATTGGATACCTTCGAAGCCATGTTCCAGTAACAACCATCGAACCTGTAGGATATTCTATGTTTTCTCTATCTATAACTGGGGACTCCAATTTCTTTTTGGCCTCGATACAATGACACAGGTAATAATTTGTACCCTCTTCATTGTCTTCATCTACAATCACCGCATAAAGTGCCTTGCATTGATATGTTCATCTTGTTAGATTTATTTACTGAGCAACATAATAAAACTTGTAAGTAAGATATATTACCTGGTTCTAGTAGGTCCGATACATGATTAAAATCAATGCATGATTGCATCTTCATGATTTGTAGAGCCATCGGGAGCTGATAAGTGTCAAGTGGGGTTAGACTTCTTATAGACCATTCATCAACCCACTCTGTTGACTCGCAATCATTCCATGATTGAAGTGTACATGCATAACAAAAGCATGCCATCTTCCTTGTATGGATAGTCCATGTACCTGCATTGGAGCTTCTAAAAGAGTGTAGCTCGCTCGATCATGTTAGTGTACAACAATCCTCATATTTTGCAATGTTGGTATCATCTACTAAATGAAAAACTCTATGAACTAAAGAATTACCTTCACTACCTGGACCCATTGAACCATTGCACCACTAGACAATTGATCTTGCATATGTCAACTCTACACTGTTTGTGTACTTTAACTCTTCTCATTCTAGGGCTCTTTTGATACATGCACCTTCTCCATCATGCTCCCTCTTTCCATGCCCAACCTCTGAGAAGTTTCACATATGTTGAACACCACTAATCCTATGCATCCTGCTCAGCCAATAAAAAATTCTGGCGTTCTTGAATTGTGATGTACAATTATCTGACCATATGATATGCTGACTAAATGATATTCCCCTACTAGCCAGATCAGCATAGAACATATGAAAGCAACCTTGAACAAACTCTGTAGAATGTGTGTGATCATCACTGATGTAAAAGTGATACTCCCTCAATAATTTCCTATTTTCATCTGTACTATCATTTGCATGAATGAATACTATATGTACAAATATAGCAACCTACATGGAGTTGTAGTACTGTGATTGCACCTCGTTTTGTGGTTGTAGTGTGTATTTCTCAGTGAAGTTGACAACTGAAATGATATGACGAAGTGGAAATGTGTCCTTGCATAACTTGAACTATGAGTCCAACCATTGTGCTCTATGTGTATGTGTTGCATAATCATAAACCAGCTGATCACGAAAAATGCCCATAAACTGATACACTGGAATCTTATCACTGACCAATTCTCACTTCTTTTTTTCTTTCCCATCTTTTAGACTATATTCCACTATCGTATATTTGCCAAATTCCACAATTTTGTCTCCAATTGTGTGTGTACTAGCCATGTGTTGGAAAATTGGAAAATGTTGCATGCCACCACAATGATCACATGTGCCATCCAAACATTATTTTTTGTAAAAAAATTGACCATCCTCTCTTTCACATAAAATGGAAGACAAAAATTTCCTTGACGATTTAGGTGGAGGCATTATGTTACATTCCTGCAAAACATTGGCAGTATGCATATCTACACATATACGTCAATAAACATCATAATGGTTAGAAAACTCAATATGAACCCTACAACAATGAGTAGTGTGTGTGATTTATTTTTACATAAAAATTCTTTATCATTTCAAAATACCTTTGACATATTTTAATTACAAGAAACTTTTGTACAAAATCAGCAAAAAATTGGGTTTGAGTGGTATCCAAATAATGCATTGGATGTGGCTCATGGTTTATACTACCAATTCTCCTTCTTAAAAAATCTCTTTGATTAGGATATGTCCTTGTGTTATCCTTCCAATAATTCACAATTCTTGTGTCTTTCCATGGCACTCTACCTAAAAATGCCCATAACTCATTGCTATTTGGATCCTCCACTCTTTCACGCCTTCCTTTGGATCTCATTAGAGATGATCTACTTATTTTCAAAGACTTCCTTGCCTTTGTAAGGTTCACCTTTTTCCTTGTTTGACTACTTAACAGTGTTGTTGTCATCACACGTGGTGTGGCACAATTATCCTTCGTGCATGAGGTGGAACCCACGCTCTCGTATGCACTCATCAAGTTCTTTACAATGGAATTTTCACTTGAGTCATTCAAAAATCTTAGCCCAAGAGCCTTAATGGTGGGCCTAAATTTTAGTTGCCTCATCATTTCAACAAATAGTTCACATCTTCCACCCTCACTTAGCTTCGCAAAAAACAAACTCTATATCCTTTCTGCATATCTTTGACATGTACGTTTTGGAATCTTATTAGGCATCCATTTCAAAAAATTGGAATCAATATCAATCAAAAATGTAGGTTTTATATGCAAAACTCTAGGAGGAGTTCTCAAATGTAAATTTTTGTCAATATTGGGAAGGTCAACAACATCGGGGATAGATCGCGTACCTTCAATTGGAGGTGCAATTGATCACATACCTTGAGATTGACATGTAAACGATGTTGTACCTCCAACTTGAGATGTCATTTGTGGAGTTCCTTCAAATAGAGATGTGTTTGCTGATGTACTTTCAAAATGCAATGTTTTTGATGGTGTGTCTTCAATTGGAGATGTGATTTCTGATGTACCTGGAAAACCACATGTTGTTGTCAATGTGTCTTCAACTAGAGATGTGCATTGAGCTTCACCTATGGTTGATGATGTGCCCCCAACTTTTGTATCCATTCTTGTACTTCCACAAACTTTCCTCATTTTTTCCCTTTGTTTTTCCAATTTTACATCTCTCTTAGATTGCACGGGAAATTGTGGTTGTATGGGCTGCAATTCCTTTGCTTCACAAGCTACATTTTTTTATTCTCTTCTCCTTTCATTTTTAACTGCACATTCTTCTAGTGTTAGAGGCTTTGTTCATTTCCTCGGCATGACCTTGAATGCTACATGTCCACAAACACACATAGAACAAAAGTAAGTAATGCATTTTACAAAAAAATTGATGCAGAGAGGGGTGGAAACCATTCAATACAGCAAATCAATGAGAATCACAAACCTAGGGTATAAATTGCTGCCACCTAAATGAAAACTAGAGACTCTTGTGTTTATTTTTCTCAAAACCAAATTTTTGATTGTCAACAAAGTCATGAAGAATATGAATTCAAAGAAGGGTTTGTGATGCTATATCTTATCATTATTCACTATTTCTTTGGCAATGAGGTTTTCCAAATTAGATGAAAATAAAAGTTTTCCAAATTAGTTGAAAAAATAATGAAATACAGTGAATTCCACTAGCCATGTTGGAAATGGACTACTATAAGCAATGCAAATAGAATTCATAAGTAAGTTTATGTTAATTAAATGTCATTTTTTTAATTTTTTTTGTTCTTCAAACTCATAAAAATTGAAATTTTTTATGCAAATCTAAAAATTAAACTTTTTTATGCAAATCCCATCTAATTTAATGTTGAATTCTAAGTCCAATTGTTATGATTAATAAAATCATTAAGGAAATTTAGTTTATATTGTCAAAAACAAACAAATATACTAAATACAAACATTTCAATTTACAAAAATGAATATATTACCTCAGATAATGTAAAATGATGTAGAAACTTCAAAATATCTTCTTCTACGTTGTCTACCATGTAGATTGGTGGTAAAAAGGTGATAGCTCAAGCATAGATTGGTACAATATTAAGTCAACTGCATAAAAAAAGGTGTTTTTGACTCGGCTAAAGTGTTGAACCAAACAAATACAAGAGAATATGGGCCTGAATCATGGGGTCAACCCTTATTTTTACCGTTTCAAGGTAAAACCCATTTGGCGCTTACCAAATTTGGAGAGCGCCAAATATGTTCCTCTGAAAAGGAGATACTTCAAAGACTTCACAAAGTGGGAGAGAGAGAGAGAGAGAGAGAGAGAGAGAGAGAGAGAGAGAGAGTGTGGGAGGGAGAAACCTAAGAGAGAGAGGCTAGGAGGAAGACACCTAAGAGAAGGAGAGGGATTCAAAGTGGGAGAGAGGGGATGGGAAGTGAGGCCTGACATAGATGGATTGTGAGATAAGTGAGGCTTAATCCCTTAACCCTTAAATTATAATCCATAGAGACAGAGAGAGAGAGTGAGAGAGAGGGAGGGAGAGGGGGTGGGATGGATACATTTGAGAGAGAAGGAGAGGGGGACAAAGTGGGAGAGAGGGTGGGGGAAGGAGATACCTAAGAGATTAGGAGAGAGAGGGAGTGAGAGATAGAGGGATGGGAGAGATACAAGGAGAGAGAGAGAGAGACTTGAGAGATAGAGAGGGGGTGGGAGGGAGTACTCAAGATAGAGGGATTCGAGAGAGATGGAGGGGGTGGGGGGAGATACATGAGATAGAGGGAGAGAGAGAGTGGGAGGGAGATATCTGAGAGAGGGAGAGAGAGAGGGAGAAAGACAGAGTGGGAGAGAGTGAGAGAGAGGGAGTGGGAGAGGGAATGGGAGAGGGAGTGAGTGAGTGGCATACCTAATAGAAGGATTAGGGTAGAGAGTTTAATTGGGTTTAAGGGTTTAAGTGTTGAGGGATTATGGTTGAGTTTATTGGGTTGAGGGTAGAGGGTGTAGGGTTTAAGGGTTTAGGATTTAAGGGTTCAGGGTTCAGGGTTCAGGGTTGAGTGTTTAAGGTTTTAAGGGTTGAGGGTATAGGGTTGAGGTATTAGGGAAGAGAAGGTGGGATGTATGGAGGGAGAGATGGAGGGAGAAGTGATATAGAGATAAGGAGAGAAGAGGAGGGAGGGACAAAGATAGATGGTTGAGATTTGAATGTATAGGGTTGAGGACCTATAGGGTTGATGGTTTAGGGTATTGGTTTGATGGTATAGGGTTTAAGGGATATGGGAGAGAGAGATATGGATTGAGTGAGTGAGAGAGAGACCTGAGATAGGGAGAGGGGATGGGATGGAGAGACTTGAAAGAGAGAGAAAGGGAGGGAGTGGGAGAGAGATAGAGGGAGGGAGGGTAGAGGGTTTAATGGTTTAGGGTTTAAGGGTTTAGGTTTTATGGTAGACGGGAGAGAGATAAAGGGAGTGAGTGAGTGTGTGAGAAATAGAGACCTAAGAGAGAGAGAGGGAGTGAGTGATTTATTGAGTGAGAGACCTAATATTCCCTCTCTAGTTCTCTCTATCTCTCTCCTCCCTCTCTACTCTCTCTAGATCTCTCCCTCCCTTCCCTCTTTCTATCTCTCCTCTCTCCCTCCCCCTCTTTCTATCTCTCTTTACCTTCTCTCTACCTATATCTCTCTCCTTCTATCTATCTCAACCATTCATCTTTACCTATCCCTCCCTCCTCTCTCTCTTAGGGTTTAGGGTAGAGGGTAGAGGGTTTAGGGTATAGGTTTAAGGGTATATGGTTGAAGGATTAGCATTGAGGGTCTAATGTATAAGGTAGAGGGTGTAAGGGTTTAGGGTTTAGGGTTTAAGGGTTGAGAGAGGGATAAGGGTAGAGGGGAGAGACATAGAAGGAGTGAGTGAGTGAGTGAGTGAGTGAGAGAGAATTAAGAGAGGGAGAGGGGGTAGCAAGGAGATAATTGAGAGAGAGAGAGGGAGAGGGATTGGGAGAGAGATAGAGAGTATAGGGTAAAGGTTTTTAAGTGTTTAGGGTTTAGGGTTAAGGGTAGAGAGAGAGAGAGGTGGAGAGGAAAAGAAGGTAGAGATATTGAGAGAGAGGAGGCAAGGAGGGAGAGAGAAATAGGTATAGAGGGACAAATAGGTAGACCCTTAAACCCTAATCCCTCAACTCTTCAACCCTAATCCCTCAACCCCTATACCCTCTTAGAGAGAGGTTGGGAGGGAGAAACCTAAGAGAAGGAGAGAGGGGGAGGGAGAGAGTGTGGGAGGGAGAAACCTAAGAGAGAGAGAGAGTTTGGGAGGGAAACACCTAAGAGAAGGAGAGGGAGTCAAAGTGGGAGAGAGGGGGTGGGAAGGAGAGACCTAAGAAAGTAGGGTGGGAGGTAAGTCAGGCCTAATAGAGAGGGATTGTGAGATAATTGAGGCATAATCCCTCAAACCTCAACCCTCAACCCTTAAACCCTAATCCATCAACCCCCATACCCTCTTAATCCCTCAACCCTCAACCCTCAACCCTTAACCCTTAACCCTTAAACCCTAATCCCTCAACCCCCATACCCTCCTAATCCCTCAACCCTCAACCCTTAAACCCTAATCCATCAACCCCCACCCTCTTAATCCCTCAACCCTCAACCCTTAATCCCTCAACCCCCATACCCTCCTAATCCCTCAACCCTCAACCCTTAAACCCTAATCCCTCAACCCCCATATCCTCTTAATCCCTCAACCCCTCAACCCTCAACCCTTAAACCCTAATCAGTCAACCCCTCTATAATATTAATCCCTTAACCCTTAACCCTTACCCCTCAAACCTTAAACCCTAATCCCTCAACCCCTATACCATGTCAACCCTCAAACCTTAACCCTCAACCCTTAAACCCTAATCCCTCAACCCCTATACCCTCTTAATCCCTCAACCCTCAACCCCCATACCCTCTTAATCCCTCTACCCTTAACCCTTAACCCCTAATCCCTCAACCCCTATACCCTCTTAATCCCTCAACCCCTATACCGTCTTAATCCATCAACCCTCAACCCTTAAACCCTAATCACTCAACCCTCAACCTTCAACCCTTAACCCTTATACCCTAATCCCTCAACCCCCATACCCTCTTAATCCCTCAACCCTCAACCCTTAACCCTTAATCCATAAGCCCTCTAGTTGAGAGAGAGAGGGAGAGGTGGTGGGAGGGACATGCTTGAGAGAGAGGCATAGGGAGAGGCAGATAGAGTGAGAGAGAGAGGGAGTCCCTGTGAGAGGGAGAGGGTATAGGAGGGGGAGACTTGACAAAGAGAGAGAGGAAGATGAGCTAGGACGGAGATACTTGAGAGAGAGAAAGAGGGAGATAGGGTGGGAAGGAGAGACATTAGAGACTTGAGAGAGGGAGAGGGGGTAGGAGGGAGAGACTTGAGAGAGAGATGGGAAGGAAGTTGGAGAGAGATAGAGGGTAGAGGTAGAGTTTTTAAGGGTTTAGGGTTTAAGGGTTAAGGGTTAAGGGTTTAGGTTAAGGGTATAGTGGAGAGATAGAGGGAGAGAGAGAGAGGGAGTGAGTGACTGAGTGACTGAGTGAGTGACTGAGTGAGTGAGTGACTGACTGACTGACTAAGTGACTGACTGACTAACTGAGTGACTGAGTGAGTGACTAACTAAGTGAGTGAGAGACCTCAGATTCCCTCTCTAGTTCTCTCTATCTCACTTCTCTCTCCTTCCCTCCCTCCCTCTCTAATTTTCTCTGTATCCCCCTCTCTCCTTCCCTTTATACTTCTCTCTATCTCGCCTCTCTTTCTCCCCCTCTCTCTCTCCCTCTCTCTTCCTTTCACCCATATTTTCTCTACTTCCCGCTATCTAACCTATCTCTCTATACATCTTTCTCTCTCCCCCCTCCTTCCCTCTCAATCTCTCCATGTTCCTCCTTATCTCTCTACTTTTCAGCTCCATCACACATCTCTCCACCTAGACCTCTCTCTATTTTTGTCTCACCTCTCTCTCCATCCCTACCTCTCCCTATATCTCTCCTTTCATATCTACTTCTCTCTACCTAGTTGTCCCTCTATACCTATTTCTCTCTCCCTCCTTGCCTCCTCCCTCTCAATATCTCCACCTTCTTTCCCTCTCTAATTCTCTCTCTATCACCTCTCTTTATCTCTCTCCTCCCTCTCTTCTCTCTCTCTCTATCTCACCCCTCTCTCCCTACCTATTCCTTCCTCCTCTCTCTTATCTCTCTCACCTCTCTATCTCACCCCTCTCTCCCTACCTATTCCTCCCTCCTCTCTCTTATCTCTCTCGCCTCTCTCTCTCCTTCCCTACCTTTTCCTCCCTCTCTACTTCCCTCTATTTTTATCTTTATCTCCTCCTCCCTCTATCTACCTAGACCTCTCTCTATTTTTGTCTCACCTCTCTCTCCATCCCTACCTCTCCCTATATCTCTCCTTTAATATCTACTTCTCTCTACCTAGTTGTCCCTCTATACCTATTTATCTCTCCCTCCTTGCCTCCTCTCTCTCAATATCTCCACCTTATTTCCCTCTCTAATTATCTCTCTATCACCTCTCTTTATCTCTCTCCTCCCTCTCTACTCTCTCTATCTCTCCCTCCCTCCCCCTCTTTCTATATCTCCTCTCTCCCTCCCCCTCTTTCTATCTCTCTTTACCTTCTCTCTACCTATATCTCTCTCCTTCTATCTATCTCAACTATCCATCTTTACCTATCCCTCCACTTCTTTTTTTCTCTCCTCCCAATCTCTCTCACTATTGTCCCTCCCTCCCTCCCCCTCTTTCTCTCTCAATTGATCTTTTTCTCTATCTCACCATTCTCTCTCTCTCACTCACACACACACACCTCTATCTCCCTACCTCTCCCTCCCCTCTGTACTCTTTATCTCTCCTCTCGCTTTCCCTCTCTATACATACCTCTCCCTCCATCACTCTCTCTCTCCATCCCTCTCTATCTCACTTATGCCTCCTTCCCTACCTCTTTCCCTCTCTACTCTCTATCTCTCCTCTCCCTTCCTCTACCTACCTCTCTCTCTGTCTCTCCATCCCTCTCTTTCTCTCTCACTCTCTCCTCTCTATCTCTACCTATCACCCCCTCCTCTCTAAATCACCATTCCCTCTCTCCCAGTTTCCCTCCTTCCCTCTCACTCCCTCCTCTCTAAATCACCATTCTCTCTCTATCCCACTTTCCCTCATTCCCTCTTTATGTCTCACTTATCCCTTTCTACCTCTCCCTCCCTCCAACCTCCCTCTCTCTCTTTATCTATATTTCCATTCTCTCCTTACCTCTCTACTCTCTATCTCACCACTCTCTCCATCTCACTCTCCCTCCTTCCCTCTCTCCCTCCTATCCATCCCTCTCTCCTTCCCTCTCTACCTACCTCTCACTCCACTACCTACCACTCTCTCCCTCACCCATCTTTCTCTCTTACTCTCTCCTTCCCTCTCTACTCTATATCTCTCCCCCCTTCCCTCTCTAATCTATTTCTCTCTCTCCCCCTTCCTTTGTCCCCTCATTTTCTCTCCTCTCACTCTCTCTCCCTCTCACACACACTCACCTCTATCTCCTCCTTTCCTCTCCCACCATCCCTCCACTCTCCACTTCTCTCTATCTATCATCTCTCTCTACATCTCCTTCCCTCTATATTTATCTTTATCTCCCCTCTCCCTCTCTTTACCCACTTCTCCCTCCATCACTCTATATCTCAACCATGTCTCCTCTCTCTCTCTCTCTCTCTCTCTCACACACACACACACACCTCTATCTCCTCCCTACTTGTCCCTCCCTCCCCTCTCTAATTATCTCTATCTCTCCTCTCTCTACATCTCCTACCCTCTCTACCTGTATTTATCTCCCCTATCCCTTTTTTTACCTACCTCTCCCTCCATCACTCTTTATCTCACCTATGTTCCCCTACCTACCTAGGGTTGAGGTATTAAGGGTCAAGGGTTGATAATTGAGGGTTAAGAGTTTAATTTATAGGGTAGAGGGTAGAGGGTAGAGGGTTGACGATTGACGGTTGACGGTTGACGGTTGAGGATTGAGTGTTTAAGGGTTTAAGGGTTGATTTCCATAAGAAACTTCAGTTATTTTCCACTATTTTCATAAAAAACCCTAAGTTTCTCCATCTAGACCTATCATTTTCCTATCTTTCCATATAAAATTTATTTTTCCCCTTTCCAAAAATTTTTCATATACTTTATATCACTACCGCTCCTTTAAAAAATCACTTTATATATATTATTTACCACCCAACCGCGGCCTCATACATGGGGCCCACGGTATGGCAGTAATTATTTGGGGGATTCACATTAACCCTTACTACTATACCATGGTGGGACATCATACTGTTTATGATAGCACGGTGGTTGGCCAGCAGCTAACAAAGTAGGCATGAGATGTTTACCATCCCACCGCGTGCGGTTAAACCACAGACCGCGGTGATCACAGTAAACAGGTAGCGGTTGGTGAAGGGTGACAGTGGACGGTTAGTGGGCGGTCAGTGAATGCAACCAGCAGTTTGCAGAGTGGATACCATGGTACCGCTACCATTCAGGCCGGTGACCATGGTAGTGTGGTGGCTTTGAGAAAACCGTAGTGGCATCAGTCAAAGTGGTTATTGTGGTACCGCACATGGTTAAACCACAAACCGTGGTGACCGCGGTAATGGTAGCGGTCGGCGAAGGCATTCAATGGAGGACAGTAGGGAGCGATTAATGGTTGGGACTAGTGGTTAAGGGTGGCTACTACAGTACCGCTGGCAGTCATCCCAGTGACTGTGGTAGCGCGGTAAAGGCTCATTGAGGCAATAAACGTGGGGAGTAAAAAGGAAACCATGATATCGCATGAAGAAAATTCAAGCCCGCGGTAGAGCGGTAACAATAAAGATAATAAGGCCATGGGAAGATAAAAATAAAGGAGCAAATAAAATGAAATTTAAAGGGCGGGAAAGGATATAAAGGGAAAAATCAAAGCGATGATATAGTTAAAAATATTTAATTTTCCAAAAGGCAATCTAATTAAATATTTTAAATCTCTATCATAAAATTCAAACAGTTGTAATAGAAAGTGAAGGTTCATGACCCTTGGGTATGTAAGGTATATATATTTCAGAAAATCAGGGAACAAGTAGAAAAAGAAAGCAGTAGTTAGGTTGTAGGAGTTAGAATTTTCCCGAGAAGGGACTGGGATGGAAATAATGCACATAATTTTCTTTGTGCAGTTGGAGTAGGAGTAGCTGTAATAATTTTATCTGTCCACTTCCCTTTGCCATTGTGGATAGATTGATCAACCAGGAAATAAATCTTAAATCTGCAACATACATATAGGTGCACCCACCTAGGTTTTGCAAAGTCTGAAGAGTAGAAGGTACAATTGCATCAATTGGCCTTGTTAGTTGGTCAAAAGCATTGTAAGAGCTTAGAAACCTCTCATGGTTCAAACCTACATTTTTGAGACCCAACAGGATCGAGAGAATTGAGAGAGAGAGAGAGGGAGAGAGATAGAGTGTAGAGGGTAGAAGGTTTTAAGTGTTTAGGGTTTAGGGTTAAGGGTAGAGAGAGAGAGAGGTAGAGAGGGAAAGAAGAGAGATATATTTAGAGAGAGGAGGCAAGGAGGGAGAGATAAATAGGTATAGAGGTACAAATAGGTAGAGAGAAGTAGATATGAAATTAGAGATAGAGGGAGAGATAGGGATGGAGAG
>CM021107.1:283608659-283723354 GCA_007115665.2 Sequoiadendron giganteum | reverse complement strand
GGGTGCAAAGTGCAGAAGGGAAAAAATATTTGACAGGGTATTAATCACACACCATAGTGATTACGAAATATCTATCTAAACCTATGATATCACTTTGGACCCCTCTACAATAACCTCTCTTAGTTATTGCTATCTCAAATTCATTTTCCTGTGGTGGCGAATTTTCACTCGGGGAAAGAGTTGTCAAATGCAAGTAGTTGAAAGTTGGAAAGTGGTGCAACTTTCATTCTGCAGCTTGTGTGACCAAAAAAAATGTTCCAACGCTTTTGGGTGGGTAGGTTTACGCTAGGCATGGTCCTCTTTCACAACTAAACACGCGAAATCGCTTCGAGCTACGTTCAACCATATCGATCCCTTTAGGGTCCAAAGTGCAAAATGGCTGCAAAATTCAGCATGTTATTACTTGGACACCATGGTGCTTAGAAACTTCTCGTCTGATCCTACAAGATCAAGTTGGGCCCATCTATAGCAACCTCTCTGGGTTTTTGCTATCTCAGAGGCATTTTCCTGTGCTGGTGAATTTTCACTCGAGGAAAAAGTTGTTAAATGCAAGTAGTTGAAAGTTGCAAAGTGGTGAAACTTTCATTTTGCAGGTCGTGTGACCAAATGAACTATTCCAATGCATCTAGATGGGTACATTTACGCTAGGGTTGGTCCTCTTTTATACCCAAACACACAAAATCGCTCCGAGCTACGTTCAACCGGATCGATCCCTTAAGGGTCCAAAGTGCAAAATGGCTATGAACTTTAGCATACTATTACTCAGACACCGTGATGCTTAGAAACTTCTCATCTGATCCTATGAAATCATGTTGAGCCCCTCTACAATAACCTTGCTCATTTTTTTCTATCTCAAAGGATTTTTCCCATGGTGTTGAATTTTCACTCGAGGAAAAAGTTGTCAAATGCAAGTAGTTGAAAGTTGCAAAGTGGTGCAACTTTCGTTCTGCAGCTCGTGTGACCAAAAAAATTGTTCCAACACATCCAGGTGGCTAATTTTATGCTAGGAATGGTCCTCTTTCACACCTAAACACGCGGAATCGCTTCGAGCTACGTTCAACCAAATCGATCCCTTAAGGGTCCAAAGTGAAAAATGGCTGCGAAATTCAGCATGCTATTACTCAAACACCATGATGCTTAGAATTTTTTTTTTTGATCCTACAAGATCATGTTGAGTCCATCTACAATAACCTCTCTCAGTTTTTTCTATCTCAAAGGCATTTTCCTGTGCTGGCGAATTTTCACTCGGGGAAAAAGTTGTCAAATGCAAGTAGTTGAAAGTTGCAAAGTGGTGCAACTTTCATTCTGCAGTTCGTGTGACCAAACAAACTATTCCAACGCATCCAGGTGGGTACGTTTACGCTAGGCATGGTCCTTTTTTGCACCCAAACACACAGAATCACTCCGAGCTACGTTCAACCGAATCGATTCCAGAAGGGTCCAAAGTAAAAAATGGCTATGAACTTCGGAATGCTATTACTCGGACACCGTGATGCTTAGAAAATTCTTGTCTAATCTTATGGGATCACGTTGGGCCCCTGTACAATAACCTTTCTCATTTTTTTCTATCTCAGAGGATTTTTCCTATGGTGGTGAATTTTCACTCGAGGAAAAAGTTGTCAAATGCAAGTAGTTGAAAGTTGCAAAGTGGTGCAACTTTCGTTCTGCAGCTCGTGTGACCAAAAACACTATTCCAATGCATTTGGGTGGGTACGTTTACACTAGGCATGGTCCTGTTTCACACCTAAACACGTGGAATCGCTCTGAGCTATGTTCAATCGGATCGACCCCTTAAGGGTTCAAAGTGCAAAATGGCTTTAAAATTTAGCATATTATTACGCGGACACCGTGATGCTTAGAAACTTCTCGTCTAATCCTAAAAGTTAAGATTGGTCCCATCTACAATAACCTCTCTCAGAATTTTCTATCTCGAAGTCATTTTCCTGTGTTGGTGAATTTTCACTCGGGGAAAAGGTTGTCAAATGCAAGTAGTTGAAAGTTGCAAAGTGGTGCAACTTTCGTTTTGCAGCTCATGTGACCAAATGGACTGTTCCAACACATCCAAATAGGTATGTTTAAGCTAGGAATGGTCCTCTTTTGCACCTAAACACGTGGAATCGCTTCGAGCTACGTTCAACCAGATCAATCCCTTAAGGGTCCAAAGTGCAAAATGGCTGCGAACTTCAACATGCTATTACTTGGACATCATGATGCTTAGAAACTTCTCATTTGATCCTATGGGATCATGTTGGGCCCCTCTACAATAATCTTGCTTGGTTTTTGCTATCTCGGAGGGTTTTTCCTATGGTGGCAAATTTTCACTCAAGAAAAAAGTTGTCAAATGCAAGTAGTTGAGGCATATTATCAAACAATTCACTGCCTTGTCTATGGCTTGTCATGGCATTCCATCACCATGAGACCACTTTTCTTTGAGGCATTTTTTCAAAAATTTCAATGGCTTGTCTATGCTATTGCTTACTATTATGCTTTCATAGATTTTTTCCAAGCATCCATAGCTTGTTCGAAAGCATCTGTTTTAGGCTTTTAGCCATAGCAAGAAGGCAACGAACTATTTGAAAAAATGCTTTGGTAGACATATATGAAAAATGTCGTAGCATAGACAAGGGAATGAACTATTTGAAAAAATACCTCAAAGAAATGTGGTCTCATGGAATGCCATGACAAGCTAAAGCAATTGGAAGCTGCTCCTAGTTATTAGTTATGCAATGTGAAGTAATTGCATAACTACTTAGGTTGACTTTGTCAAAAGCTATATTGTAATTGAAATTTTGTCATCTATCAACATCTAGTTATTCATTATGCAATGTGAAGTGATGCTTTGAGTTTGAAAGATGTGCAATGCATGAATACAAACTACAAAAATCTATTTTCTACATTTCATTAGTTAAACTCTTTATTTTATTTGCTCTCTATATCTCTATGCTATGGAAATTCCTTTCGATTCAAAAAAAGATAGTTTTTATCTCTTGTTATACAATTTTTTACATTTTTTTATCTCTTGTTATAAAAAGGAGCAGATATACAATATTAAAGAAGAGTGAAAGCACAACTAAATTTATCATTTCAAAGCAATTTTTTGATGCATTTTTTCAAACAGCTCACTGCCTTCTTTATGCTATTACTTACTATTATGCTTTTGATATATTTTTCAAAGCATCCATAGCTTGTTCAAAATCACTTGTTTTAGGATTTTAGCCATAGCAACAAGGCAGCGAACTGTTTGAGAAGATACTTTGGTAGAAATGTATGAAAAATGTGGTAACATAGACAAGGGAGGGAACTATTTGAAAAAATATCTCAAAGAAATTTGGTCTCATAGAATGCCATGATAATAAAATGCAATTGGCAACTACTCCTAGTTATTAGTTATGCAATGTGAAGAACTTGCATAACTCCTTAGGTTGACTTTGTTCAAACTATATTGTAATTAAATTTTCGGCATCTAACAACATCTACTTATTAGTTATGCAAAGTGAAGTAATGCTTTGACTTTGAAAGATGTGCAATGCAATGCAATGAATGACATGAATATAAAATACAAAAATCAATTTTTTACATTTCATTAGTTAAAATATTTATTATATTTGCTCTCTATATTTCTATATGCTATGTAAATACCTTGCAATTGTATTTAAAAGGCTTAATAGGTCAGTTAGGTGGTATTTTCACAATCAAGTTGTGAATGTATGGTAATTAAGAGAAAAATTGGAAAATTGCCATCTTAGAAGTCTAACAAAGGGTGGTTATGGTGGTTGATCAACTCAAGGGGTAGTTGGACGGTGGTATCAAGATATATTTCTGTAATACCCTGAGTTGAGTTTTGATTTTGTTCAGTTTCTAATAAGAAAATATACTTGAAAATGCTGATCACTGGTTTTCTTTATTTTTCCTGAATTTTCTTTGCCTTGCACAGGCCCATACAAGTCTATAATGACTTGAGGCTTTGGGTACTTGATTTCATATGTGTTTACTCTCTTTGCATCTGTTCTGAAGGTTTAAATCCACCGTTGGTGTGTGTGGGATCAAAAAACTTGGTTACTACTTTGTTTTCTATGTTAGGGGTTTTGAGGGCAACACCATGACACATTAGCCAGTCCACCTACTATTCTAACCCTTTTACTCAATGGATTGGCTTGCACCATGATTAGTTTGGTGTATGAATACTTTGGAGGCTGAGAGAATGAATAAACTTAGTGGGGTGTGAAGTTCTAATGTTGTTAAGGGGTGTTTCCACCATGAAAGTAAGGAACTCAAGTAATGAATCTAAGAAATACTGAAAGGAATGGGAGAATCATGAGTTTGGTGATCATCCCTAAGACTATTTCAAGTTTCCTTGGTTTGGAGGTGAGTTTGTGAGGGGGTTCCTTTGGAAATTAGGCCTAATTATGAAGCCTAGAGTGAGGGAGGTGTATTGAAAGTTCATGTTGGTCCAAAAGAGTTATTATTGGTTTTGGAATATGTTGTGTAACCCTGAAAAGGGTATCTTAATCCACCTTTAAATGGTCAGGTGTTTTGGAAAGGTTGGGAGAAATTAGGCTTGGACCGGGTTTTGAGTTTGGTGCAAGAGCACCTACACCAAATCATCAATTTTTTTTATTTGAATACATCAATAGGGAAATTTTAGTGTATTTAGGTTTATTTTGTCTAATAAGCTTTGAGAGATCAAGCATAATGCAAATAAAGGGTGTTTTTTGTCTTAGAAGTCAATTACAAATCATATAAGTTGTAAAATGCTGACAAAGCAACTTTAACACAAACAAATGTAGTTAAGGAACCAACTAATCCCAAGGTTGGTTATGGGTGTTGGGGAGAATATGGTTGTTGGAAAATTCTTTAAAAATCCTTACCAAGGCTCGAATGAGAGAGTGGAAGAAATTTTGTAACAATTGAACACAATAAACATCATAGTTTTGAGCAATTTTCTAGAAAAATACGGTTTTCTTGATCTTTTTGAGTGTTGTACGGGCACATACAGGTTCTTCATGGTCTAATAATTTTAGAGGATGTTTCTATATGTTTTATAATTCATTTTTTTAATATTTGGTGTCTTAACTCTTTGTTTGTAGAGAGAACCAACACAAACAGTGACTGTCCCAGTGTTGCTGAATCAAGGGCTTGAGGGGAAATTTGTGATGTAACAATCAATCCATTTTTTTTTGCTACTTTATCTTGGTGTATTGATTGAAAAGATGTTATAATAAGTGTTTCAACTCATTTTGGAATAAGGAGTCATAATTATGTAGTGTTTTTGTGACTGTTCTAAGACTGAACAAGGGTTTTCTAACATGGAAGTGAGGAACCAAAGAGAGGTTTTTAAGAATTAATGACTGTAAGGGTTATGTGAGGGTCTGGTGAGTCTTTTCAGAAGTATTTTGAGGTGTTTGGGCCTTTTTAAGTGTTGAGAGAGGTCTGGACTTGTATGTTTCTTTAAAACCCTTGATTTTGTGAAGGTTTAGGAGGGTTTCTTGGGTTTTGTGAGTTAGAGGCTTTGTAGACACAAAATAATGACAAAATTTGAGGTTTGGCACCATGAAATAACACTATCTAAGGCGTTTGGATAGATACCTAAAGTTGGAAGGGTGGTCCCTTTGGAAAAAAAGGGCTAATTATGAAGCCAAAATTAAAGTAGGTGTGTTGAAAGTCTACATCGGTCCAAAAGAGAGACCACTAATTATTTGGTATGTTGTGTAGCCTTGAAAGGGTATCTCAATACATCTTGTAATTTTCTAGTGTTTTGGAAAAGTTGGGAGAAATCTGGCTAAAATTGAGTTTTGAGTACTATAAGAATAACCAGTCACAAATGTGAGTTTTGGAAACCTTGATGAATCTGACTTAGGGATTGTTGTCAATTGATTCAATTGTCATTGTATGAATGTTGATGGTCTTTGTAGGGCCTTTGTGGATTCTTGCTGTTCATTTTCAAGGTTGAGGAGTTGAGACCCTTGAGGGTGGGTTGATGCCTATTAGGTTGAATCATTATGAAGAAGAGTTCTTGATTGAGAATTGATATTTCCATTGTTGTGAGTCTTCTCCACCTTGGTTCTACATCAGAGTGATACAAGGGTGGATTGTTGGGTAAGGTTTTTTATTAAGAGTGGGTTTTATGGGGCTTTGAGGTTCTGTAGATTGCTCAAAATAGGTTGTATTAATCTTGTTAGGAGCCCCTTGAAGGAAAGTTATTAGACTGATTGGGTTTGAGCCTCCTTGCCTCTGCATCGGTGACGCACAAGTAATTGAAGCATTCCAAAGGATACAAACCACCACAAATGGAGCTTATTTATACAATACACTTTAGATGGGGCTTATTGAGCATTCGACAGTAATTAATTAAGCATTAGATGTAAACAAAATCCATGCCTACAACATTCAAGCATACAACTTACACGATACGCATGATAACATCATTCAAGAATGGTAGTAGAAAAATAAGAGTTTCTTTAATCAAAAATCCGAAAGGCTATACAATGATATACATTGATAAAAGTATATAAATATATCCAAAAAAACCATATAGGCTTAGTACAAAGGAGCCATTTGGACATAAAATATCATGTATATATATCAATAGTACAAAACATATGTTCCAAAATGCCACATAGGCATACAACAAACAACACTAATACATAGTCATTTCCCTCTAAGGGAATGAAATAGATCCCGTGCTGCCTTCAAAATTTGGCTGGATGGAGTGACTGTTGCTTGTCTTGTCTTTTGAACATGCCTACTACTCCTCTTCTCTTCACTCTGGACCTTCAACTAATACGATTAAAAGTAAAGATGTTAAAACTTTGAAATTGAATTATGGAATGACATATAACAAAATATAATCACTTACCACATACATATAGTCATCATGCATATTTAAAGCATCACCATGTCCACGATCTGGAGTGAAAACCACCTGTAGCAACCATGAAGATAGAAATTAAAATACATAAAATTATCATGACAATTTTCTATAATAGACCATAAAAGAGCAAATATAATGTCAAATTGACTAATCTATTCCGTACCTCTCTCAATGGATCAAAACTGGCTATTGCTGCAACAACTCCATGGTCAATCATGCCACCAACATCACTAGGGCTATCTCTTGTCAACAACTTCAAATGAAAAAATATCGCAGGTATCATGTTGATATAGGAGAACATAATGTGACACGATCAAGGAATACTTGAATGCAATGTTTGTGTTTCTCATCAATTTTTTAGATTTGTAAATACGCAAA
This sequence comes from Sequoiadendron giganteum, assembly GCA_007115665.2. Taxonomy (NCBI): domain Eukaryota; kingdom Viridiplantae; phylum Streptophyta; class Pinopsida; order Cupressales; family Cupressaceae; genus Sequoiadendron; species Sequoiadendron giganteum. The sequence continues at coordinate 283,716,105 of CM021107.1, read as the reverse complement.
ATTATGAAAACTAGCTAACATAGATTTACAACCCTATTAATGAATAAAGGCTACCCGAGTGTAGGTTGTTTGAGGATATGAATTGCGAGGTGGGGAGGAAGAAGGTGCACTAGGAAACTATTTGAAATCCGAAGCATGTTATGAGACAAACATTCAAATATAACATTCAACTATTCAAAATCAATAATAATATCTTTAATACTAGTTGCATACCTATGGAATCATCATGGAGAATGTATAAGGGTCTGTAGGAATTGAGCATCCCTCATGAATAGTGCGACCCTGAAATTTCCTCATATCAAAATTATACTAATTTAGTTATTCTTAAATTTCAAAATATATTTTAATAAACAACATTAAAGTAACTTGCTAAATTTTACCTGAGTGTCAATTATGAATATATCATTCAGAATATCATCTGTGAAAGCCGTCACCTCTGCAACTGACATAGGCTATGTAGCTGCATCACAAGCACCCTGATAATAGTATGTGCAAACAACACCACAAGTGCCACAATGGTGGGGTGGAGCTTGGGGCCTACACATCTCCTCCACACAAGGCTCTACTAGAGGACTCGCACACTGTAAAATGGTCTGGGTGAGTGAGCCAATTGACTTCATCGTGTCCACCTCTACATTGTCCTTAACAATGGAAGGAACAACGACATGCTCCACCATGGGTCTGCCCAAGGCTCTCGATGCCAACTGTGGATTACGTTGTGCAATAGGTCTATTGTTTGTTGGAGCCCCCACCTCTACCATGAAAGTCTAAGATGTCAAAATAGTTTGGCATTTTATTGAGGACAAACTCGCAATAGATTTTCCTCAAAAAATATTGTGGCACCTCATGGTTATTGCATGGATGTTGGTCAAATACCATCAACCACCACTCCCAAAATTTGTTTCTAATTAAATCATGGTGGCACCAATGGATGGGGAACCTCCTGCATGCATGGGACAAAGGTTCATTGGCTTTTGGGTCTTTAAATAGGGCACACAACTCGGTTTTGCTAATTTTTAGTTTTTTGACATCTGCATATGACAAACCATTAGCATAAAATTGCCTCATCTCATCTCTCTTAGTTGACCAAAAATTCATTTGCTCGCTCATTTCTCCTACATGAGTTAAAATTGACTTCAATGATTCAGAAATCCCTCTCCTATAAGGGTGGGTTTTGATATGCTCGGTTAATCTTGCAATTAATTGTTGAATGTCTCTTTTATTGTTTTCAATTTGATTTTGAATATTTTCTTGTGTTCCTTGAGGATGCCTATGAATTGATGGAGGGGTTTCAGGTTGTTCTTGTATAGGAGGCTCTTGATGAGGGGGTGATTGTGAATTCTCAATGTTTTGAGGTGGAGATTCATTCCTTGAGAATTAGAACAAAATTTTTATTATAAAAATCTATTTAAAGTTGCATTCCAAATCAAATTCGAAATAAATAGAATAAAAATACACCTCTTTGAAATCTTCGACCTCTCCAACATGTTGGCATAATTCTCATGGAAAATGGAAAGCTAAGAATGCAAAGAATGGAGGAGATTTGGCAAGTGCAAGTTGCAGACGTGAAATCTTCCTTCTCAAGCTACAGGTTGAAGACAAAATGAGGGTTCCAAACCTGAATTTTGCATTTTATGTCTAGAAATCCATTTTGCGCACGCCAAAGGCCTTATTTTGGGGTTTTTTTGATCATATTTTCAATTTGGCACCTAAATTGTGTCACAGATTGGTGCACTTACCCTCCTAGTCTAAACTACATTGTCTCTACGCATTTGATACATAGGCAAGATTCATCTTTAAATCCTCGAGACATTAGGTCCGTCCTTCTAGGCTTGTCAAAATAAAATCTTGACTCAATCTTCTATCCCTTAGACAAGGTCATTGGTTGTGTCGAACTACGAGGTCTCCGAGTGCATGACATAGGCAAGGCCATCAATCGATGAGCCCCCGAGGCCACACTAGGTTAGTCCATTAGGGTTCATGGCATTGCACTTTCACACATGTCAAATATCTTCAAGTCAATCAAATTGTTCCTCAATTCTAAACAGTTAGTCTATCATCAAGCTTTAACCAATCCTTTCAATCAATCAAATATGCATGTTCGCACTGACATGTGATTCAATCTATCAACTAAATCATATTCTATCAAGGCAAGTCAACCTATCAATCATGTTTCTTCTTCAGATGTGTCCTTCTAAGGAATAACTCGCGTCATGTCTTAATGCTTTTGGATGTGTCCTTCCTAAACATCGTCATTGTCATCTGACATTTTAATGGATTCTTCTGGATTTGAGAATCGATCCTCTTCACATCAACATCATTCAGGATGTGTCCTTCCTAAATCTAGCATCACTTGACATCTGGCAATCTAGACCTCGTCAAATTTGGCATTTCGATATTAACACACTTGACATTTTCAACACTTGGCAAACACTATCAGTCTTTTGGATGGTTATCATGATATTAGTTCCTTATGTCGGAGGAGCCACAAAATATCATGATGATCATCCTTGTCCTTTTTGATCATCCTACTACTAGTTCCTCAAGGATGTCCTGATTTTAGGATTTAGAGGAGCAACGACGTAGTGCGATGGTCATCTTGTCTTTTATTGGCTTTCATGAGGCTAGTTTCTTGAGGATGTCCTAACTTCACGATTTAGAGAAGCAACAAAGTTTCATGATTATCCTTGTCTGCGATTGTTTGATCTATGTGATGGCATGACCTTGCACACTATTGATCTACGTCATATCATAGTGTTTGTTGGCCATTACTACATTCCACCCACTAATGATTAAAGAGCAACAACTATTATAGTACTATGGCAATTGTTGAAGGATTTTTATTTTTGCACTAACATGCATATCTTTCTCTGCATTTCGGGCTTTTCATTGTGTTCGGGAAAATCCACCCTAGCCAGACTTTCTCGGTTTTGCTTTGGTACTTGGTAGTGGCTGCCTTTTTGCTCGAGTCCGGGGAAATCCATCAGGACTGAATTTTTTCGAAGTTCGTTGCTCTATTAGATTCCCGGATTTTGGTCTCGACTGTCTTGTCGATCACATTAATGGCAATTGCAGGACTTTTGGGGTAGTGTTATGCTGGGTTTTGGGAGGTAATTTTCCATTTGAGTTTGATTATTAATTTTCCATTTGAGTTTTCAGTGCTAGAGCTTGAGGTGTGTTGCTGGATTGTGCATTTGGAAGTGATTTCAAGTGTTGCATTCAAATTTCTTAAGCATTATTCGTATTCTTCTCGTGCTTGAAGGTTGTTTGCTGGCATCCCTAGTTTTAGTTCCTTCTATTCTCATGGTATGTAGATATCCTCTCTCTCTCTTTTGGTTTGGATTGCTTTATTATGTGTGCTTTCATGCTGTTCTTTGCTACGTTCTTGCTTGAATGTGCGTGTTTCCTGGGCATTTTGGGGGTTTCGTGTTTTGCCGGTCTGTTCGGGTGTTTGTCCTGAGTGTCTTCTTTGGGATGGTCTTTCATTGTTGTCTTGGGGCTTGCTTGAATTTTCCATAAATTTCCTATCCTTTTTTGCAAGAAATTTGTGCCTCAGCTGTTCTATACTTTCATGGTGGAGGTTTTAGGGTTCTTGACCTAAGGCATAGCCAATCCCTCTCAAATTACTCAGAGGTGAATCTTAAATTCATGGTCAATTCATTGGAGGTTTAGATCAGATCATTGTTGAGCTGTAGGATTTTAGTCCATGTCCATTCGATCTATTTAGGTGAGGACGAGAGAGACATAGGCATTTGAGTTTTCATTGTTTCACTGGATTATGCTTCTGCTGGATTTCCCCAAAGTCTTCCTGTTTCTTCTCTGCTTTGCATAATTTTCTTTAGTCTAGAATTTTGCTGGCCTTGCAGAATTTCGCTTCCTTTGGATTTTCCTGGTGTCTGTTTCCTAGTCGTTCTGCCAAATTTGGGCTTTCATGGTAAATTTGTCTTGATTCTGGTGAAATCCGCACCTTCAGGATTTTTTCGAATGTTTTGCGCTCCCTCATTTTTTCGAGTTATTGAAATTGTTAATGTTTTGAGGATTTCCAACTAAGGTAGATTTTTCTGAAGTTTTGTGGAAATGAAGGAATTCGATGGCTATATAAGAAGTTTGCTTATTGATGATGAATTTATATGATTTGATTTAACTTATGCTAAGTAGTTCCAAGATTATTCCTTGGTTATATTAATTTCTTAAAATGATTATGTGGGGTTTGTATGTCTGTTTTGTTGGATTCCACCTGGTCTAGATTTCCCCAAAATTCCTCTCTAGTCTGGATTCCATGAAGGGGGCTAAATCCTGAACTTTGAAGTGGTTGATTTAATATGGATGTTGACACTTGTTGTTTATATTGGGTCTCATTTAGGACAAGATGTTGCTGGGCATGGTAAGGGAAAGGAAATAGATCCAAGTGCTGAATGTTTTGCTATCTCCGAGGTAGAAAAGGTAAAGATGGAAATAAAGAGTAAGATTCCTTAGAGTAGATTGACTTCTATTTAGTCAGGAATTACTGATACCAATGTGGGTATGTGGGACTACGAGGAGTTCAAGGTTGAAATGACAACACAAAACCTCCCTTTGCTGGCTAGAAGAACTTTGGAATCCGGGTTAGCACATGTAGCTAGTTTCCCCTCCATAGTACAATGCTATGAGTTGGTGCTGGAATGTGCCATAAAATATGATAGGGGAACACAAAGAATAATTGGTCACTAGGGAAGGGTTGTGGAAAAATTTGACCCTGTGTCCATTGCTTGAACCTTTGATATACCTGATAGGTCACATGTGGTGGATTTTGATATGGGTGTAATAAAGAAGTACTATGAAGAAAATGTGGTTAAGTTCCAATAGGTGATCAATTCTTGGTTGGAGAAGCCTAAGTATCACTTCTCCAAGTTGCCTAAACAACTATTTAAACTTAAATTCAAGAGGGAATACTATAATGCCATCACTCTCCTCAGCAGATTGGTAGGGTTGAATAATGCAGGAGTATTCGAGAGTTGGATGCTCAATGTCATTGCTTGGATGGAGCAGGGTATAGAATACCACTGGGAAGGTGCCATAAGTGTAGTGATCCATTAGTAGATGTTTAATGTATTGCAGACCAAGACTTTCACCATAACTTCCTACTTGGTATATGCATTGGTGAGATTCCACCCATACAAGGGGTTGAGCACTAGAGGTGTATTTGGGCAGGATGCAATCTATGAGGTGTATCCACAGCTGCACCTGGGAGGAGGTAGCTATAGAGGGGAAAATGATGTATTTACTATGCATATTACCAGGTTGTTGTAGGGTGCAGAGCATGTGAGGACTTTAGACAAAGCCAAGGAATTGATAAGGAGGTATGGGGCATGGTTCATCCAGTTCCCTACTTTCTCCTACATTAGGATTGATGGTTGTCAAAGAGCTCCATACAGAATCCCAAGTTACCCAACAAACCATATCATACTGTTGGAGGTCACAAGGAAAATTTGTGACTTTGATGTAATTGTGAAGGGAGACAAAAATAAAATAGGGTATGGGAATGACTTCCCCTTAAAGATAGGCACGAATGAGGTCTGTCCTTCAAGATTAAAGTTATGGATGTTCAAAGTAAAGAGGTAGCAGACATGGGTAAACAAAGAAATCCCATTGCCACGAAGAGAAGGCATGTTTCGAGGAAAGAGGCTGAGAAAGATAAGGAGGAAAAGGAAGAAATAGATGTTGTTGTTCCTTTGCTCAAAAGAAGAAGACTTGTGAGAATGTCACAAAAAGAAAAGGAAACTCCCAAATTAGAAAAGGAGGTTGAGACACTTGTGGTAGAGATAGAAAGTTCAGGGGAAAGAACATAGGTATATATGAGGAGGTCAAGGACTCCTTCCCCAAAGGATGTTACAACAAAGTAATATGTTCTTGTGATTGCTCCTATCATTGAACAAGAGAATGTTCCCCCTTCTCAAGATATTGGTAGTGTGCTAGAAGAGCCAAGGAAGGATGAAGATCCTAAGGACTTGGGTGAAGAAGAATTCTAGGAAGGAGACCTCTACAATGCAGAGGAAAATATTGATAAGGTGGTCCAGTCTCCCTTGGTAGGCTATGCGGATTCACCTACAGAAGAGCAATTGGGAAAATCCCCTTAATAGGAGGAGATAACAGCTAAGATTCCTTCACCGACACCGGTTTTTGTAGAGGAGCAGTCTCTAGAGAATGAGGATCTGACTAAGGAGATTCCTAATGTGCCAAGTATTCAAAAAGATGCACCTAGTGTCAAACATGAGTAGGATAAACATGATAAGGTGCCAACCGAATCCAATATTCCAGGCTGGCTAGATAGAGAATTAAGGAGTAAATTGGTAATAGTGGAAGACACTCCTCCCAATTGGGATGACATAATGGCTTACATTGGGAAAGGGAAGACCAAGAAGAAGGCTAGGGTTGTATCCAGGATTGAAAGGGATGGATCAGGCAACAAACTGGCTCATATTGCTACCCCTTCTCTAGAGAAAGATAGAGATGGGGTGACTGCAAAGGACTATCATGTACAAACCATTGATTTAGGGCATGCTTCTATAGAGCAAGATATTGAAGAGTATGAAGGCTCCAGTGCTATAATTGTAGGTAGATTGAAGAAGGAGGTACAAACCAAGCATGAGTTGGAAAGGGAGAATGAGAAATTGAAGAAGTACTTGCTGGAGTTGATGAAACCCTTGCAGTCCATTAACTCTTCCTCCTCTACTATAGGTTTCTTGCCTAAAAAAATAATCTTCGATCTTGAAAGAATGAAAGGAACTACACATGCTACAGCTGGTTGGTTGCAAGGAGTCTAGACCAAAGGAGATGGTTCCATCAAGGACATCCTACCAACTGCAAGGAATGCTATGAGGTTAGTGGATTGGCTGAAGACTGTGTTAGCCCAGGACAATGAGGATATTGATCTCCTGTTGTAGAGAACAAGAACAATAATGGAATACACTGAGGTTAAACTGATGAAGATTGGGATTATTCCTTTCCCAAGGGTTTCTGAGCCTTGGGAATGGTTCGAGATCTTGCAAATGAGGCAAAGGGACTTGAAGAAGATTCATAAACAAGGGAAACAAATTGAGGACACTTTGACTAACATTCATGATAAGTGCATCTCATTCTTTGAAATTATGACAGGGAGGAAGAAGTTCTCTCCAAAGCATCTCAATTTGGAACAACTTAGGAAATGGTGGAGAGATGTCTACTCTCCAGTCAGTGAAGTTCCAATCATTGAACATCAACTAGATAATGTTGCAACCTACATTATAGTTATTGACAGGTATTTAACAAATAGGGCTGATTGGGATGGCACAGTAAGGCAAGAAAGAGACGACATCAAGTCTCTTGAAAGAAGAGTTAGGGTTTTTCCTATTCCACCTATTGCTGAATTGGACAGAGTGTGCTAAAGACAAGGATGGGAAGTAGTTATATAGGGCTACATCAGAGTTTGTGCTTCCCATTATCCACATGCATTGGGCTGAATTTTTGAGACCCCAGGCCAACTTGGATGAAATTGGTGCAAATTGCACATTTAATGTTGCATTCGAATATTTTTTGAGGCCGACCTATTGTGTGGCATTTTTATTATTGTAAAACCTTATTTTGGCTGACATAGCTTGGGGGTTCTCTATAAATTGGGCATGTTGCCTCATTTGTAAGGGATGATAGAATAGAATATAGAGGAATAAAGTGGCACATAAAATATATATTTCATATTTGAGCGAATTAGGGTTATCTTCAAGCAAGTATTGTAACATAAGACTGGAATTGTTGCCATTTTGGATGACCTAATATAAGAAAGGATATTGTGATTTGGTATCTCTCTTGTGTTGAGTTTTATCTGGCATGGTTCTTATTGTTTTATCTTTAAAATTGATTAAGTTTATTGTTAGATGGTTCGGTGATGCTTAGGGTTTCATGCTTAGAATGTTTGCAGTGATCTCTAGTCCATAATTTTTGTAGTTAGCTGATTGTTAGCTGCTTTGCAAAGTTAGTTTGGACTTAAAATTGTGCTTAGTTCAATTATGAGTGTTTGTTCATTTCAGTTGCAACAAGATTGTTTTGAATGAAAGTTTATGATTTGAAAATATTTAAATACCTTAGAAGATTGCACTATTCCTGTGAGATTGCAGATTTATTTGAGTCAAATAGAAAGTAGTTTATGAGAGATCAATCCATTTTGAGTATCTTATCTTTTGGCATTGTCAATCTTAGGGTTAGAATTAGTCTTAGAATTATATCTAAAAACTTCATCTTTTGTTATTTATTTATTATCTAAGTTAAATTTAGGGTTTGAAGTATCAATTTGTTGCTAGATCTAATAGATGCAAAGTCTAGTGTTTGCTTGTAGTAAGGTCCCTTTGTGATTACCAACATTTTCACATTATCTCTAAGTTGTTTTATTTGCATTGTCAAGACTTGACATTAGAGACCTTGGGGTTATCTCTTTCCCATAGAGATTTTACTTTCAAGCGAGATAGGATATCATATTATGTCTGAGTTGTTGCTGTGCAGAAAACACCATCAACAATCCTGTGACATACAAAAACATAGTTGCATACATGATCATAAGGGAATTTCATTATTTCATTTCCCATTTGCATACATCAAATTCATAATAATCTCAACATTCACATTTCATGACACATGAGTTTATCATTTACATCCATCATCTTGCATACATAAACTTATCATTTGCATTAACACATAGGAATCATATCACCATACATCTCATAATGCATACATACATGAACATATCCATAAATGCATCCATAATCATAAAGCACACCATCCATACATCTCATAAGACATAAATGCATCCATCTCATCATATAGAATATCATTATCATTAACATATAAAGTAGGACCATCATGACATATAAAGATAAAACCATCATCATTAATGCATAAAATCACATCACATAAAACATACAACATCATAAAACATAGCATCATAAATCAAAGAATGTAGTCCACATCAATACCATCTCATATATATAAATGTCACAAGATAAAATTTGGAGGAATCCCAAAAATGGAGCTCGCAGGCTCGAAAGTTAACATATATAAAGTCTCATAGCAATTAACAAGAAGAAACCCTAAGCCGTGCCCTCTCTGTCTCATGGAGGTGACCCATGGGGCAAATGATGCTGGCTCATCATCTCAACTGTAACCTGAATGGGCGAGGTGACTAGGGCTTGACTCTAAGATCTTGAGGGGTCAACAATGGGAGGCTGCCTTTTCTCTGGCTGATGTCCTAAAGAAACTGATCTATGACTGTGCCCTAACCTATGGCTATGGCCTGATGAATGCATGTGTGAACTGTGAGACCTTTGCCCTGATGACTGACCAGATGAGGTGGACTCATTGGCACTAGTGTGGCTACTGCTCTATGATCTGCTGCTGCTATGGGTCCGGATACCAATGCCTATCCTACTATATGATCGAGACAAACTTGGGTCCCGTCTCTTAGGTGGCACAAGCTTCTCGTATAATACTCTGTACCCACCCCTATTATCGACCATCCTGACCAATTCCCTCACCATATCCCTTGAAGGTCTTGAGAACAATTGTGCAAACTCTGTCACCCATCTGTCATCTTCCTATTGTCAAATGATAGTCTAATCCCTCTCTACCCAGGCTACCTCCAAATCTGCTGCTAGGTCCTTGTTCTGATACAAGGCCACATCCAATTAGCTCTATAGGCCAGCAACCCTCTGGTCCATGGTAACATCGAAAAACAAAGTAGGTTGTATATCCCCTTCATCCTCACCCTCTATCAACCTCTCCCACAACCTCCTCTCAGCCTCATCCTCCCCCTCCACATCCTCCTCTTCACTCTCCCCCTCTCCACCGATCTCCTCCACATCAATATCTAGGGGACGATGCTACACAAAGATATCCTCCTCTCTTGGCCCTTCTCCCTCTCCTCTGGACTCCTCCCCTCTAACCTCCAAGTCCTCCTCCCCTCTAGCCTTTTCCTCCTCCCCTTGACCTCCACCTTTCCCTTAGCTCTGGCCTCTGCCTCTTGCCTACCCGGCTGCTCTCCCTCCTCACCCTCCTCCCAGATGGGTGACAATGGTGCGCAATCCACCCGATATCCAACTCTCCTGGGCTGCCTCTACCCTCCATCACCCCTCCTCCTCCTCCTCCTCCTCCCACCCTTGCCATCACTGCCATCATCCCCACCCGCCACCTCTATCATCTCCCCCACCTCTCCCTCCATCACCTCAACAACCATCTCTCCCACCATCTCTCCCCTAACCACTATCTCTCCCTCCATCTCTCCCTCCCTGACCTCCCCTCCGCACCTGTGGAATGACTAAAATTGGTGTAGGACCATCTAGATCTATCAATGGAATGGGTCTATGGGTCTGCCACCAAGTGTCGTACTCAACCGATGTCCCTGCTTCTGCTGGCCCTCCCCTCCATCCTCACTATTGTGCAACCAAGTTGTCAATCGACTTCTTTGCTAGTGCTACTACTAAAGGTGACCCCCACATAGTCTCTCTAGATGATCGTGCATACTCGACCATGCCCACAGACACACCCTGCTGCTTACCAAACCTTCGTAATACCCATTGGGGCAAGTACATCTCTATGATCTGCTAACTCTGAACTGTACGACCAATCAAGTATCTAAACTGTCTACATAAGGAAAGATGGCCATTCTCATTCGACCACTAGGCACAATCTCTGAAAGGCCTCCAAACAAAACTCATTAGTGTGTCAATCTTGTGTCACCAATACCTAGTATCTCCTACATAGGTCTAGGTAACTGAAACAACAAATAAGTAAATATAGGGCATACCCTCACCCAACTATTGAATCTATACTAGTGGATGAAAAATGGAAATATGCTCACATGCCTAAATCATCAATAAGGTAGTGCCACAACTGATACTCTATCCATCCTGGTATGCAACCTCATGAAGCTAATGGTATATAATCCCTAAGAAACATGCCCCCCAAGAAAACACTATCCTCTAACTATGCATGCACACCAGTACATCTCCCCATCCTATAGGAAATCCATGCCCATGGTGATATGGTATAAGGACCGTGACAATCAATGTCATCAACATGGAATCCCACTAAGGATAGTGGTCAACCACAAACTCCCATCCGATCTCATACCCATGAATACCCAGACTGGTACCATCCAGGTCATCATACATCTCTCCCAAGGTCTGTCACCCTCTATGAGGATCAGAAACCACTCTCTCCTCGTTGATCAGTTGTGCAAAATCTTGTACACATCCTCTAGTGTAACAATGGCCTCTCCTATGTGTAGGTGGAAGGAGCATGTCTCAGAGTGCCACCTCTCATAGAGTTCTATCAACAATCCCTTGTTTGCTCGAATAATGGGAATATAGGTGACATAATGCAGGTCGAGTCTCATCAAACGTTGCCACTCTCAGTCTCCTAGCCAATCTCTGAAAGTGTATGTAGCAGGTCTGAACTCGCACGTGTAAATAGGCACTAGTCATTTCTACACACACAAAAGTGAAGGTTAGCACACACAGATTAGCATTGCAATACATTATTACTATTTGAGAAACCAAAAATGTATATGAAAAATGAATCTACGCTAAGTCAACTATGGTCAACCCTAGTCAACTATGATAGCGTCACGCTAATTGCAATTGCATCATGCTAAATCATATGCGGCTTTGAATTTCGCACTCGTGTCGCATTATAACAATTGCATCATTCTATAACAGTTGCGTCATTTGGCATTGCAGTTGCATCGCACACCACCACACTTACGTTGCATGTTAGCAATTACATGTTTTGACCTAGCGTTTGCATGTTTTTAAACCTAAAAATTGCCTATCCATTGCACTTGCATTGTGATGCAACAAATACATCGAACGCGAAGGAATTTGCGGTTTACGTGATGAAATTTACATCACAACGTATACATGATTGCCCCCTAAACCCTAATAAATGCACAAAAATCAAGAAAATTAAAGTTGGGAAGGGGTACTTACAAATGCCTTTGTGCCCTTAGGTCATTAGAAGGTCCTCACGCGGTAGCCACAATTCTCTGTCATAGGGATCACCATCTTCTCCTCGCGTTCTACTCTCTAGAATCTCTAAATATAAATTGTGAAAATGACACTTGGTCTGCCTCTTCAAACCTATTTATACGTTGAAAATTGGGGTTTGACCTGATGGGTTTGTACTAGAGGTTCATTTGACCATCTTTGACTTGCATTTTCACAAGCTTAACGTCCTTCATTTTCAAAACTGATTGCGCTATTGTTTTTCTGGGCATCGATTTAGCTTATCAAGACACTTTCCAATTTTTTCTGACCTTGGACCAAATTCAAAATTTTTTCCCGAGGGGGCATAGGCACTCTGTACCTTCATTGGGGCATATTATTGACTTGTTTTCTTGTCCATAACACGATAAACTACATTATGGCAAAGAGGAGAAAAATGTAGACACATAAAATTGACCTAGACCTGCGAACTCAATTTTCTCATCAATTCTCTAAACATAATTTAATTATGTCACTCTGACCAAATTCAACTATTAATTAAATCATCTCTCTTATTCTTCTTGACTATTTAAATAAATCACATTTATTTAATTACGCCACTAATGTCTAAAATCCTCTTTAAATTAAATAAATTATTAAATTTATTTAATCCACTATTCCCTCTTGATTATTTAATAATTTAACTTTATTTAAATATGTCTCTAATAGTAAAGTCCTCTCATAATTAAATAAATCCCCCACAATTTATTTAATTATTAACCCACTTCTTCCACAATTAAATAACTTAAATTAATTATTTAATTGTCTCTCACAATTCATTTCTAAATTTAAATAAAAATCATTTATTTAAATTTCTCTCTCTTCAAGTAAATAATTTAATTATTATTTACTATCACATGACTTCACCATTTTGAATTAAATTAAAATATTAAATTCAAAATAACATTTCCCTCCACAAATTAATTAATTTCTAAAATGACTTGATTTTCTAACTCACCCTTTTCTACTTGCTAATTCTCATCTCACTATCACACCTATCCTCATTCCTTGATTTAATTTCTTAAATTAAATCTTGTCCACTCAATTTGAATTTCACCCTAAAGTTTCCCTAACCCTAATTAAGGGGTTGTTATTTTGAATCTTGACCATAGATTCTAGGGCACTTCTCAATCTTTAATCTCATCCATCCATCCAAAATTGCATTTTCTATAAAATGCCAATGTTTTCCTCATTTTGTCATATGATATATCCCTTATATGTCTTAATAATTTGAAAGCTTCTTGCATTCTCTTGATCTTATCCTTTTCTTGTCATTTAGTCATTGAGTTTTGCATGTAGGATTTTATATTCTCTTACATAATTATCTTGAATCCTTCAACACTCGCTTAGGACTAGTCAATAGTAGATGCTCATCAAAATCTGAGGGCAACCTTTCATATTTCAGCAATCTAGAAGGGGTAATGGAGATCAGTCATGGAGGATGAAGAGCTTGGGTGAGATCACTCTGTTTGTTCTTTATTTAGTTTCCTTTGCACTTCATTACTTATTGTGGGTTTTATATGTTTGAATGTGATTTGATAACTTATCTAATAGAAAATAACCTTCAATTACACTTAGTTCTATGTAAACCATTAATTAAGTCCACAGTGTCCTAGGTGGTATTCCACCATAACATATCCATAAAAATAGAACAGTCTAACAAATTATAACTATACAAGAAAAAAAATCATCAAAAAAACAACAGAGCAACATCAGGAGGCATTATTTTCCTTTCTTCAATAGGTCCCCATACTCTCCCATAAGAGCAATATAGTCTCTCCAGTCAGGTCCCTTAGTCTCATCTAGAGCCTTCAGGGCATCCAGTTTCCCTTATTTCTTCAACTTCTTGGCAATTTTGAGTTTTCTAGAAAACGCAACCAACATTGCCCGCTTCATTAGTCTGTTCGTAACCCTCATGAGAGTAACCAGAGCCTTCTCCATCTCTTCGAATTGAACCTTCAAGAAAGTAAGTCTACTCTTCAAAACTTCAATGGTAGAGTCTTTTCCCGTATCCAAATCCTCAACTTCTTGCACATTTTCTTCCTCTTTCTTATCATCCTCAGACTGCTCATCCTATTCTTCCTCTTCCTCATCCTTTTCCTCCTCTGAACCTTCTTTACCCATCTCATAAGCTATATTCTCAAAATATAGATCCTCTGAGTCATCATCCTCCTGGGCTTCGAAATATTCGTACTCCTATTCCTCCTCTTCACTCGTAGATAGTTTCTATTTCCCTTTTTTCTCCTTTGAGGCCACTTTTGCAAGCCGGGTTGACCGTCTACCACCACTCCTGCCACTTCCCTGGCCCTGTAGAGACTCTTTCTTCTCCTCATTATGGGTCCCTTCCTCTGTTATGTTTATGACATCCCTAGTGTTAACTTCACATCTGGGTTTCTTCGCCTTGGGAAGTTCAGGCAGCAGGGACGAATGCTTCCTTTTTTCAGGAATGGCTCTTATAAGCTCTATTTCAAAGGTTATTTTTGGCTCACATTTTTGTGATATAGGGGTAGAAGGTTTGGAAACATTGGCAACCAGGGATTGGTGTTTAGCAGTTAAAATAACTCTTCTAGCGACAACAATAAGAGGCAGATGAGAATAGGATCCTCAATCGGGATATCAACCATACTAGGGTTTTGTCTAATGCCTGTTCCTCATGAACCGCTTTGAAATGGCCAAGGTTTTCATTTCTTCCTACAAAAGGATTTCCATGGGGATTCAATGCCAAAACATACTTGTAGAGGGTTAGCATAAGGCCTTGGTGGAGAGGAGGGCTGACACCTTTCTCTATATGGAGTTGTAGGGAGGATAATAGGTAAAATGGAAAATTGACTCTTTCACCATGCCGAATGTGGTTTAGTAGGGGAAAATGGTACGTATGTACCGACATATACCTTCCCTCCAGAGTAAAATATCTCATTATAAAAAGACTAACTAAGGAAAAAGGAGGACGAAGTTCCAATCTTGTGTACCCATTTTGGAACCTTTTGAGCCTCTCACCTTCAAGAAGAAATTTGTCAATAAACATCTGGTAGTCTACCCCACTTTTTTAGCAAGTTTGGTTCCCTAGTTCTACAGCCCCGTAGCTTTGGTGATGAATTTGGTCATAACTTCAAACTTCACAGCTCCAATGGTGACATTTCCATTCCTCCAAGAGTTAGTGAATTTAGCCGTTAGGTTCTCATTGTATCCCTTCAGGGATTGGAAGAATGGAACCATACCATCTTTCTCAAACATTTTCCATAAATCCACATTTTGTTTTAGGGCTTGACAATTCGGCAGCTCCGTTCTCTCCCTAGGATATCCCATTTTTCTCTTCTGCAAATTCTTCAACTGCTTCATACTTTTCTTCATAATCTCCCACACCTTCTTCTTGTTTTTCAGAATGAAGAAATCACTCTTATGCCAGAAGACACAAAGAGAAAATGAATAGTTGTGAATTGAGAAGTTTCTTTTAGAAACCTCCCACAACACATTCCCCAGAGCAAAATGACCATCATGATTCTTACAAAAATTAATCTTCACATTAATTTCCTTCCTCTTCGCCACATTAGAAAAGCGGGGATAGTTGACACAAGGAAAATCCACATGCATAGACATGATGACCCTAAACAAGATGAAAATCTTCATGTGATATTTGGTAACCTTCATGAAGGAGAAACTATTAATATTTTTGTCAGCCAAGATCCTCTGATACTTCACCGTACAACCCATATCATCATTACATAGAAAGCCGAAAAGAACCACTTGGTACTCTTTTATCCGACCAAATAGTGAGTTTTTATTTTTGCATATTATATTCATATTCAAAATTTTCCTTTAGAATTAAGTCTCTTAAAGACTCTGGAATATTCCCATATGTCCATCTGGTCAAACCCCTACAACTCAACGCCACATTGGCAACACAATCGATTGCTTTATTTCCTTCTTTGTAAACATGTTGCACTCTACAATTAGCAAAGGAATTTTTAATGACTTCACATTTGCCAATTATGTTTTTTAATTCCCATGGTGGCACAACCTCTTCATTTAGGACATCCACAATAAGCTTAGAGTCCCCTTCTATTATGAAATTTTGATAGCCCAACTCCTTTAGAATATTAAAGCCCCCCAAAGCAGCCATAGCTTCCACTTTTTTATTGGAGGAAACTCCCATATTCAACCCATAGCCCACAATACACTCACATTTATGGTTCCTTAACGAGTCTCCAACACCTACTTGTCCTTGGTTGCCTTTTGAGCTCCCATGAAAATTGCGTTTAACCCAATCTTTCTGTAGGGGGTCCAAACCATAGCCAATCTAGTTAGCATCTTAGAAAAATTAAGTTTGGTTAAATCTTTATTTATTCCCCAGTTTTGCTTGATCCTCATTTCTTTGTAATTTGGCCATTTTTTGGATAAACCATATCTACTATCCTCTATGTTTTCCTTATTCTTATTTTTAAGGATCACATTGATCTCCTGACTGATTCACTCCTCATCCTGAAAATACGATTATTCCTTTATTTCCATAAACTCTAGGCCACCAAAGGAGGAACCTGGTTCTAGATATCCACAATGAACTTATGAGAGAAAGGGAAATCTTCCCAGCCTTGTATAAACACTTTCAAGGAGTTAGGAAACACCCATTCAAAAGAGAACAATGAGAGGAAGGAGGACCACACTTCCCTTGCATAATTGCAGTGAAAAAAGAATTGAGTAATAGATTCCTCTTGTTTACAAAGCGTGCATCGGTTGACTAGTTGGAAACCTCTCCTTACCAAATTATCCACAGTCAAGATTTTACCATGAGCCACCATCCACCAAAAATAATTAATTTTAGGGATCAAATTATTTTGCCTCACCTTTTCCCAAATTTTTTTAAAAACAACATTCTCTACCTTAATCAGTTCTTCATAGGCCATTTTGACCGAGAAACATACAAAAGAGCAACTTTTCAAAATCCACTCATCTTCCCTCCCTCTATCAAACAACTTAGCCTCTCCTATCAAACCATGCAATATAGTTAGGATAGGGTCCTAAATCACCTATCTCTGACCTCGCAGGTTGTCCCTTCTTAGTGAAAATTTAAACTCCTTCCATCTGGGTTCCTCCTGTAGACACTCAAATTTATCCTGGCATCACATTATTCGTCTATTGATTAAAATGATCAATTCATTCAATACTTTCTTCTATTCATGCATTTCATCAAATCATTAAATCATCTCATTATTGTTTGCATCTATCACATTATCATCTTTGCACTATCATTCATTATCATAATAAATTCATTATCATAATCATTCATTGACATTTCATAATAAAACTATATTACCATTTAAATCACATCGCTTGCATATATCATCCACCTCATATTGCATTTTGTTAAATCATCACATCATTAAAATATTATCACCACATGATCATTCATAATACATAATAAATCATAATGATTCATAATCCATTTGCATAATAAGTCATAAACATCATTTCCATATTAAATCAATTATCATTACCATCCATAATTATTTCATATTCATCTCCATTAATAAATCAATTATCATAGTCATTGATTATTATTTCAAAATAAACTAATTATCATAACTTGCATATAATCATATCATTTGCATAAACCATTCATGAAATATTACATTTTATCACTTTCATTCTCATCCATAACATTTAACCCAACAATGTGGGATAATGGCATTTCCTTCTCTCACATCTTTTATCCCACATTTCATCTTCAACCCCTCTCCATCCTCAGGGAAATCTTATTTAAATGGGATTTTCCTCTCATTTTAGCTCTCACAAATTTCCATACTCATACCATCTTTGCATCTTGATTACATTTCTCATTCATCATAGCCTCTTTATTGCATTTTGTGCTCATAAAATCTGAGAGAAAATGCATGAATACAAATCTTGGTGATAGGGAGACAATGGAGAGGGATTTCTTTTAAAAGCATTGTTTTGTTTCTGTAGTTTAGATTTGTTTTTTTGGTTTTGCTTTTAATTAGAATGGCTCTATTTATGTGAGCTAAAATGGTCGTTCTTACTCCATAGAATCATACATTTTTCTGGCTCTACACCTCCAACTCCCAATTTATATAGTCAAAAACCTTTTTACCATAGATCTTATTAAGGATTTGTTTAAGAGGTCTCAAGTATTATGAGGAGGACAAAGTAGAAGACTCTATCAAAGTGTCCTTCCAAAAATCCTTATTATTCCCATTCCCAATTCTCCTTCTCACCCCCATCTTCAACACATTTCTCAAATTAACAAGATGATTCCATAGAGCAGAGCCACTTGGCAGATCCAGAACTGAAAGAAAACAACTAGGGTTCCTCTTCCTCATATATTTAGCTTGGAATTTTTTTACCCAATCTTTAGTTCCTTCAAGGAGATTCCAACCAATTTTAGCCATTAGGGATTTGTTAAGCATAGAGATTCTTCTTAATCCCAAGCCCCCTCTCCTTTTAGGAGTACACAATTTTTTCCAGCCAATCAGAGACATTCTAGTTTTTTCTTCAGTTCCTGACCATAAGAATTTCCTCTGTATCTGTTCTTTCTTTTCCCCTATATAGGAAAGGATTTTAAAGAGGGATAGATAGTATATTGGAATATTATAAATGGAAGAATTGAGAAATTGAATATTGCCAGCTAAACTCAAAATTTTCCCCTTGCATCCAACAAGTTTGTTTTGCGTCCTTTCAATTAATTGATTCCAGTAGGTATTTTCCAGCTTCTTAGAAATCAATGGTAGGCCCAAATAAGAATCAGGTAATTTAACTTCCTTACAACCCATAATATTTATCACTCCTTGATTTGTTGATTAATGTTAAAGAAGTAAATTTTTCTTTTCTCATAGTTGATACACTGACTAGAAACAACAACATAGTCATTTAGCACCTATTTCCAGATACCTTCTTCCCCCACCAAGGCTTCCCCAAACATTAGAGTGTCATCAAAAAATTGTTGTTGGGAGTCAGGCATAAGAGATGAAGCAAATTTAACACCTTTGGAAACTTTTGAGTCCACCAATTTTTGGATATTCCTACCAAGGACTTCGAAAAAAATGGTAAAAAGATAGGGGGATAGAGGGTCACCTTTCCTAAGCCCATGAACACAAGAGAAGAAGCCACATGGAACACCATTAACCAAAACATAACACAAGGGGGAGGTAACACATGCAAAGATCAACTTTAAGAATCTAGCATCAATTCTAAACTTTTTGAGGATAGCAAAGAGGAAAGGCCAAGAGACTCTATCATAAGCCTTAGAAATATCAATTTTGAAGGCCATCCCCATATTTTTAGATTGATCCATAAAATGAATGCTTTCATGGGTGGAGATAAAAAAATCAAGGATATTTCTATTCTGGACAAAGCCTTTCTGGTTTGGGGCAATAATTTTACTAAGCACCGGTTTGAGATGAAGAACCGGAATTTTGGAATTTTTTTATAGACCGTATTGCAGAGACTAATAGGTCTATAATATTTCATAGCAGAGGCATCAACATTTTTGAGAATGAGGGTGAGAAGGTGAAATTTTGCTGGCTCAACAATCTACTCGATCTAAAGAAATCCCTAGTGACCTTGAATAGATCATTTTTGACAATATCCCAAAAGGTCTGGAAAAAATGGGGGGGAAACGATTAGGACTAGGAGATTTGTAAGCTCCAAAGGAAAACACAGACTTTTTAACTTCATCCATTGAAACAATATCAGTCATCATTTTTAAGTCTATATCATAAATAACTTTAGGAATCACATCAATAAAGTCAACATATACCTAATTATCAATGTTAGGAGCCCTATGTTGGTTAGAGAAGAAATTAACAACTTCCCTCACAATTTCTTTTTCATTGGTCACCATAGAGCCATCCTCCTTCAAAAGAGATCTAACTCTATTTCTGCTTCTATGTTTCAATGTGGATTGGTGAAAGAATTTTGTATTCCTATCCCCTTCCTTTAACCATTGAACCCTTGAATTTTGTTTCTAGTAGAATTCTTCCTTTTTGTTAATCCTATACCACTGTGATTTGAGATCTCTTTCCTTAGCACAAATATCCTCATCCACCCTACTAGCCTCCATTAAATCCTAAACCTCTTTTATGCTATTTCCCAGAGAATTCTTTGTCTCAAAGATATTTCCAAAATTCACCTTATTCCACCCTTTGAATTTTTCTTTATTCCACTTAGCTTCTCAGCCAGACAATACATCAGAGTACCATTTGTAGGTTCCTCCCACCAAGATTTAACCAAATCATCAAAGTCCGAATGAAGACACCACATAGCTTCAAATCTGAATGGGAAAGGACCATTATTATGGTCCACATTCCTTTTCAGCACCAAGGCATTATGATCTGATCCAGACCTAGGAAGGGTAGAGAGAGAAAGGAATTGAGAGATATCCTAATTGGTAGAGATCAAGAATCTATCAAGTTTAACTCTGATTAGGTGATTTCCATTTCTTTTGTTAGACCAAGTAAAATTAGTTCCTTGGAGGGGGATATCAATAAGACCAACTGAATTTAAGAACTCCGCCAACTCCATCATGCTGTCAAAATAATCATCCTGCCCTCCACACTTTTTGGAAGGGAGGAGAGGAGAGTTAAAATATCGTCCCAACATCCAATGGTCATCATACCTTAGAGAAATAACATTACTTAACTATTCCCAAAGAAAAATTCTGTCCCTGCTCAGATTCAGAGCATAAATATTTATAAGGTTCCATTTCTCCTGGGAGACAATATCCTCCAGTGTGATCATCAGGCTATTCTTACAAGTAGAACACAACATCCCCTTAAATTTTGATGGGTTCTAGAGGGTAGTAATACCTCCTGAAGCACCTTCTGCCTCACTAACAAAAAAATGCACAACAAGCCAAAAATTCACAATGGATTTTTCAAGATTCTTCTTCTTCATCTTCATTTCTTGAAGGAGGAGGATATCCACTTTATTACCAAGAATACATGATTTCACAAAAAAATGTTTAAATGGGCTATTGAGGCCCCTTATATTCCAAGAGAGGAACTTCATTAGAAAAGCTGATAATAACTCCACCTCTAACCCCAAGAAGCAGTAAAGACTACTTCTTCTTGGACTTCGATCCTACGATCAAATCCAAGGTTCTTTATTTTCTAGCTGCCACATCCGTTGCAGTATCTTTGGTTCTAGAGTCCTTTTGGGAAGGCCTTCTCACCTTATTACCTCCTCCCACATCCAGTTTCTTTTTGTTCTTAAATTTTGAAAGAGCTTGGGATCATCTCTCCTCCTCCTCCTTGTCACCTAAACTGTTAGGGAATCCAATAATAGCCATTGATTCACACAGCTTCTAGCACCCATTTGATCAAAGGAATGCAAATCCTCTAGATACAAGTTTTTATCAGCTAGAACATACTCTCCTTCTTCAAGTTCATCCTCCTCACCTTGATTCCGAGTCTTAAGACCAACTTCCAACACAATCTCCTCCTTCAGAGAGTCCTCAAAAGGGAAATTCTACTTATTTGCATCACTCCCTCCCTCCAAGACCAAATAAGCCATAGAGGGGAAGCTTGGGGTTGGGAAAGTGGAAGTAGGGGCAGCCAAAGCTAAGTGTAGGCATACCGAATCATTTTATTCAACAATAGGAGCAAAAATAGACTTGCTGGGAAAGTCGGGGATGTCCTTAATGAGGGGAATAGAAACTTCCTGCCAGGGAATAGTAGGAGGTTGCATTGTAGAAGTCAGTTCATTTCTAGGGTGAGCCTTCTCTATAAATTTTTCCTTAGCCTTTGGGTTGTCGCCTTGCTTTAACCCACAGGAATCACTGAGATGGCCAAAATTCTTGCATAGCTAACAAAAGAGTTGGGAATTTTTATATTATAAGTGTTGGGTCTAGTTTCCAAAATTAGACTTAAGAAGGATGGAGGACGAAAGGACCATATTCACAACAAATTAATGCAGATACATGCATACACCAGTCAAGATATCTCCTGAGTGACCTTATCAATAACCAATAGACTTCCAAAGGATTTGGCTATGCCTTGCAAGATTCCTTTCTCCCAAAATTATAGAGGGAGGCCTGGTAGGAAAACCCAGGTTGGCACTGAGGCTCCCAAATCTGCTAATGGGTCAAAACACAACTTCCACTTATAGAGAGAATTTTTAAATCCTGAGTCAAAAGCCAAGGCCCCCCAGTTAGAACCTTCAACATATCTTCATACACCACAAAGGAGAAGAGAAAAATACCTCTAGGCATCACATTGATGGTGATGTTGCCTTTGAGGTTCTAAGTGGAAGCAACCCACTGATGAACCAGTTCAATATTTGGCATATATGCCAAAATTTTTCCAACAAGAGCCATTTTGAGGTTGTCCATCACCTTCAACATCAAAGCCTTTGGGACATCAACTTCCCAACCAGTAATTGAGCAAGAAGTAGAGTCCAAAGGCCTTTTACTCGAAGCTGGTGAGTCAGACCCCACCAATTTGTCCACGCAGGAAGCTGAGGCTTCCTCATAGAAGAAAGAGTTGAGCTGCAAAGATGGTGAAATGAGCGACTTCCCAAAGATTCCCTTTATCTTTTCCCCAGGGGAAAGGACTGAAGTATGAGGAGGAGATGTCAGACTAGGAATCACTAGACTGGCCATTGCCAATGCAGGCACAACTCTAGAAAAGAGGACAACATCCTTGGAATGGGGAGCCTTTTTGGGACCCCCTCCCAACTGAACCATCAGGCGGTCAAATCACAATAGTGGCTGAAAATCCAAAAAAACAACCTGAGCGGAAACTTTAGAGCAGAGTAGAGCCAAATTTTATTTTCTCTAAAATATCATCCAAATTGTTATCTAAACATTATAGGGATGGTTGTTTTATTAATGATATAGTTATGCTTAAATATAATTATTTGTAGTAAATAATCTATTAATTGAACTAAGTGGTTAAGTTAAAATGAATGATAAGAAAGTTGAAATAATGCCTTACTTAAGGGAATATCTTCATGGTTATAATGCTATGATTAATTGTTTGTATTAAAAAATGTGTCTTGATTATTGGGTTAGGTGATTATGTAATTGTTATAGATGGATGTCATCTATGTAAAGTATGTTTATGGTTCTATGCCATTGGAAAATGTGCTTAGTACGTGTTTGGTTTCCAAAGGCCTAGGAAGGGGTATATTTGTATGAATGGTCCTTAGGGTTGTTTAACCTTGGAAGTGGTTTGGCTATGTTGTGGGTCATGCACATTGTATGAACAAAAACCCTAAGGGTGTTGACCTCCTATCTATGTGAAGGAAAACCTTAAGAACCCCCCCTCGACAAAGGTGTAAATTCCTGGAGAATCTTGAATACTTCCCGATAAAAATAGTAATTTTATTAGTGATTTTTTTTGTTTTATCGAGAAAAAAATCCTAATTGGAGAATATTTTCTAATTGCTAGAAGTCTGTGGAAAATCTTGGCGAATTGCAATTTTTTTAAACTAATAAAATATTTTTCCTTGGCAATTAAAACTTTTTTTCAAACCAATAAAATATTTCCATTGGCGAATTAATCCCATTTTCAAAATAGAATTTTTTTTGTTGGCAATTAAAACTTTTTTTCAAACCAAAACAATAAAATTTCATTGGCGAATTAAACATAATCTCAAACTAATAAAAAAATTCAGTGGTGAAATAAATGGATATGCCAATAAAAAAGCATAGTGTGGTTGGCGAAAATATCAAATTCTGGGACAAATTTTCTGCACATTCAAATTCCTTCATAAAGAGTCTGGAATGTGGACAAGTGTCAACATATTTATTATGTTTGAAGCCAAATGTTAGTACAAATTAATATAATCCATGACCATTCGATGAATTTTCGACGGATGACTATAGTTGCATTCTAGAAGTAAATCTCTGAAGCACTAGACTTGCGAATTGAAACCTCTAGATTAACACTAGAACCATTAGATGCAGACACATGGTGAGATCACAACCCACCATTCCTTTTCCTTCATATCACTCATCGTAGTAAACAAAATAAATAATGAAATATGCACGTGCATAAAGTTTGTTTTTAAAGAGGGACCTCATAGGAAGAACATAGGACCAGGGCTTAAAAACTTAAGGTTTTACACAAAATATGTAAAGGCCAAACAAGGCCAAATTATCAACCTTATAAAATAATTGAGTCCCCAAACCAAAGTAATGAAGGAAATATGTGTGAAGGATATTCCATATGTCTATACCCAAATGTCAATGCAAATCAATATAACCATGGCCGTTCGATGAATTTTTGATGGACGACTGTAGTTGCATTCCAGAAGAAAATGTTTGAAGCTCTAGACTTGCGAATTCAAACCTCTGGTATAACACTAGAACCATTAGATTTCAAAAAATCAATGGTTGACATTTTAATATTTTTTAAATGATTTAAAGTCATGACTCATTTTTTTAACATAATATTTTCGCATCAACTTATCAAGTGGTATTGGTGAATTAAATGTTAAAGTGTTGAGTATTTGATGTCATTGTCTTCGCTATAACTTCTATATATACTTCACAAAATTGATGTTCTTCATATCATTTATAATATATTTGGCTTTGATTTATTTTTTCTCTATTCTCAATTTAACTGTGATATGGATTCTTCATGGCGTGCCATGCTACCCAAATGTTTTTGGGAGAAAAGAAGCAATGATGCATATGACAGAGAAAAGCTAGGTATGGTTTTTAAATTTCCTTGTGCGCAGGTTGAGGATGCTATAATTATTATTGTGGGTAGGGAATGGATTCAAAAAAACCCTCATGCTCTATATTCTGAGGTAGCTTCAGATTTCTTGTCCAACTGCATGGATATTTTGCTTGATAAATATTTGGTGAAGATGCTAGCAATATGTTATTTTCAGCCTTTCATTTACTCTATTTCTTTGTTGGAGTTGGCACTGGAGCATTAAAATTTTGAAAGTGGGTTAGCGCCTGTTGGTGGAATCTTTCAGAAAGTGGAATTGCATGCTTCTACAGTGCAGGCTCTTGCCCTGTTTAATATGAGATGGGGTATGCTATGTGATAGGAAAAATGAATCATTTAAGAGTCTGGAGTTTTGGAGGAAGGGTTTGGGTGATTCACTTTTCTTCTCTGTTGTTACTTTGTTAAATTCAATTCACCTTCTTCTCAAACACCTAGTTGATGGCCTCAACTAATGTTATAAAAAAAAATAGTAATGAATCATGTGATGTGTGACATGTCTATATTTTATTATACAACATAACAGTTCTTGTAATATGTATTTTGCGACGGTTAGTGGCTTTTAGGCTAGGCTAGCAATGGCTATGTACTATGTACTTCAGTCTTTAGCTACTTAAATTAAAATACTTTTCGTGGCTCCATTCTTGGAAATCCTTTTTTCTTTGTTCAATATAAAAATGTGGTTTTTAAAACTAATAGTAATTATCAACATATAGTTGTGATCATAAGCGAGAAAAAATTATTGTGACTTATTAGTGGATATTGATAACGATTAAGGTAAAATAAGCCATTTAATTATCTCTTTTCAATCCATTAAAGTACTACATTTTATTTAATTGAAATTCTGAAGTGAATGTGATTGATTGGATAGATTTATATTGAAAACTACATGACATATTGTAGAATCGTAGATGATGTCATTAATGCAATGATCTAGTGGAAACACGATTTTAAATGATTTCATATGTATTATTGTTTGAGTGGCATTGGCGATTTTGACAACTTGAGGTACAGTTGCATGTAGCCAGATGTCAATCAAATTATTATTTTTAATTATACATGTAAGGCTTAAGTAAACAGGGATTAGGCTGGTAGCGGCACTAGTGGCCCATAAATAGGGGATAGTGTCATAAGGGTTTTCATTTTGTAGGGTTAATAAGGATTTAGAAAGAAGATGATGTGGTATTATTGGGGATATTATAAATTCTCCTACCTCCAGTTATGTAGTTACAAAGTAAAAGACCAATCTCCTTCAAATTCAAAATGGGTGGAATTGGAAAGAAGTTGATTTGGTTGACCTGACTTCTCAGACAGGTTTTGAACTAGGATGAGGAGCTCTGATGGAGATAAGTGCTATCCTAGTGCATTGAGATTGCAGGTAGAAGATGAGAGCAATTTTACTACCCCTCATCTTCTGCATGACTCTAGTTGTCAAAGGGGATAAGTACATTTTTTATGTTCACATCTCCCTTTTCCCCAACATGGTTGGCTAGGAAAATCCCTTCCATTTATTTTCAAAGCCACATTTATATTATGTTGTCACCAACAAAATCTTGGAATCATGCATTTATTTTTAGAGTTACATTTGTATTAAGTTGTCACCAACAAAAGCTTGGAAATTGGAATCAATTTGTAATCCATTGTCACGAGAAAAAACTTGGAATAAATTATGTCTATGCAAAGTGACATATGTTATTTATACAAAATAGGAGCTTGCCTGCTCTACAACTACTCATCTTTAAAAAGATATGTAATAATGTGACATTGTAATTCAGTTGTAATAAAATAAATGGTTGTGTTGTGTTATTCTTCGTTATTCATTTACACTTACAATAAAGAGTTATTTTTTGAGTTCAGTGTCTATGAATCTATTTAAATCAATTTTTTTTCCTTTAAGAAATTAAGTATTATCTATTTATGAAATAATTACATGGAAATTTAAAAGTAAAACATAAAGGAATACAAATGAAAAAATAAAGTTGCTATCAAATCGATAAAAAAACATTATAAACACTAAAAGTTGTCACTCTTGTTAGGATTTACCGAAATGTTATTGATTTCTAATTTTTTGTTGACCTTCTCCCTCAGTTCCTGGTATCATTATTCATTTTTTTAAGTCCTTTGCAATGTTAATTTACCAGCCCCTTGGCCTTGATGTCAATCCTAGTGCACTAATGTTTAAAACAACTTTAAAACACATGTTTATTGTTTTAAGTTTATATCATAAATTACTCAAGTTTCAACCGTTCGATGAACATTTGATGTATGGTCGTAGTTGAATTCCAGAATGAAATGGAAAAAGTAATAGGCTTGAAAAATTAAACCTACGAAATCACCCTATAACCATTAGATTTAAAAATATCAACAATTTAGAATTTGCAACACGTAGATGTTTCATTCACTTTAATGTTCCAATTTTGAGAAAAAAAGAGCACTTTTTACTGCTAAATGTCAAGTGATTTTTTTTTAAGTGAGAGGGTCAGCAGATGGGGCATCAGGGAGGTTTCAGTCTTCAGATTGCTCATTGCAGTGCACCACCCTATTTTGGGTTCCACAATTCCATTTCCAACAAAGTCATTCTAGTTTCCACAACTGTCAACATTAATCTTTTCAAGAGTCAGAATCTGAGTAAGTTTCTTAAAATCTTATTTTGTCAAACTTTAAAGTTTGGGTTTAGGATTGAGAAACTTAAGAATTAAGAAAAATTAAGGAGGACTAATAGGTATTAGGGAATTCACTTTTTCACATTGTATAAGCATGTCTACCACCAATACCACTAGAGCAATGCCGGATAAAAAATACATTATGCAAAACTGCTTAAAACCCCAAGTTTCACTGATGAATACCATGATATTTATGATCCTGAAATCTATGGCAGGCGTACCTCAAAACTTAGATTTTCATCTCAAAATAAGGCTGCAAAGAAAATGCAAGTTAATAGTATCAGTGCATCATGCGTAACAAGATTAGGGTGCATAATGTTACATGAGGTTTTCCCTTGCCCAAAATTTATCATGGTCTATGCCCAAAATCATGATGATAACAAAAGAGAAATTGTTAATAAAGATAGCAAAGAAGAATTGTTATCCATTAATGCAAAAGAACTTGGAAAAGTGTTGGGGTTTACAACCAAATAATTTGGAAATGTCCACATTGACCTAGAAAAGCTCACTAGTGATTATAAAGTAGTGGAAGAAAGGGAGAAAAATTCTTTCATAAATAAAATAGTTTAGGATAGAAACAAATTGAAAGGTGATCATAAGCGTCCTTATGATTTTGATATTTTTAGACCATGGGTTCAGGATACTATTTCCATGCTAGAATTTTTCCTTGGTCTGGATAGCAATTTGGAAGTGGGTGCAAGCTTCCTTGAAATGGTATATAATATCCATTATGGTGTTCCACATGTCAAATATAACTATATTGAGCATATTGGACAATCCATGCATAATTCTTTTTTAATGATTAAAAGAGGTCCCACCAAGACATTTAGGTTCACAACCTACTTGTTCTATTTATTGCTACTCAAATTTAGAGGAATGTTTCAGATCAAAAATATTCAGATTCAACCCTATAGTAATGCTCAAGAAAATAAAATGGCTCTAGTATATGATTGGACGAATGGGATTAGGATGCATGATTCTCAAAGGAACTACAATCATTTTGTAGACTAATTTTTGGCTCCATTGCATCAAGCAATTAGAAATAATCCAATGCCTAGATTGCCTATGTCATGTAGAAATTTCATTCAGCTAGGAAAAGAAATACAATTGGCTGATTGGTACTTAATGGAAGAATATACTGTGCTAAGATTTTATGGATTTGGAGTAGAGCCATACAAACTTCCAATACATGTGACAAAAAGGGTTTTTACATTGGAATATGTAAGGCAGATGAAGAGTACTGATTAACTACACTTTGTCAATTAGTGGAAGAAGTCCTTATTTCCTTCTTTACCTTTTTCATGTGGAGGGATCACATTTGAGAGAAAAACATTTAAGGTGGCACATAATATTTTGAATTTTTTAAATTTTGATGTTGTCTGTCACTGGCAGTATGATCCATGTGACACCATTAAAGAAATGATTGTGGCCAATAAGAATGTTGCAAGTAGAATTCAACATCAAAGTAAACCCTTCCTTGAAAACTTGAGAAACAAGGATTCTTAGGATGAGGTCAAAATAGCAATGGAGAAAAGTGTTGTTGAGAATGATATTTCTTTTAAACAAATGTTAGCATAAATAATGGCATTGCATCGACAATTAGGAGGTACAACAATTTTTATGAAAAAAGTGATAAACTATCTAGTAGAGTAAAAATACCAGATTCTTTAGATAAGGAAGTTACCAATAAAAATTGGCCATGATAAAAAATTGCTGCCTTTTGGTCTATGAGGAAGGAGCTAGGTGATCTAAGAGCTCTTGCAGAGCATGTATATAATGAAGAAGATCATGAGTTTAGAAAATTGTGGAATATAGAGCATCCTGATGAATAGGAAGATAAATAATCTAATGATGAATCTAATGATGGTAGGGCAGAACAAATCCATGTCAATTTCAAACCTAGTTTAAGTGAGGCCACAAAGAAGCATATGCTTCAGGAGTAACCATAGCTGAAAAAATGGGTTATGAAGGTGGTCCTTTGGGCTCCCAAAGATAGGGCCCTTGGATGGTAACAAATGTAGAGCATATAAAACCAATTGATAAATTTGGCCTTGGGTTTAGAGGTGAAAAAGTAGACCAAGGGAATACAAGTACAACCAAAACAATTCAATTTGTTAGAGCTTCAAATCCCAATCCTCATGGTCAAATATAATCACAACTAGGACATACCCATGGTGGAGAGCCTATTGCAACTAGAAATTCCACTGGTGGCGATGGTATGGGTAGTAGTACTAGCAGTGGTCAACATGTGCTACAATAAAAAAATACACACAAGAGGACAAAAATACAAGATACCACACAAACACCAAGTGATCAAGGCATACAAAAGAGGCAAAGGATTTTGATAGGTACAAGTCACACTATTAGTGGATCCACCACAAAGGAGTTATTTCTAGGAACTCACCCATTTCCATTTAGTGTGGCTATGACATCATTAGC
The DNA here is from genome assembly GCA_007115665.2 of Sequoiadendron giganteum. Lineage (NCBI taxonomy): Eukaryota > Viridiplantae > Streptophyta > Pinopsida > Cupressales > Cupressaceae > Sequoiadendron > Sequoiadendron giganteum. Next base: position 283,686,268 of record CM021107.1, on the reverse strand, counting down.
AATTGCAAGTACTCCTATTCCTTCGCCATTCAAGCATTCCATTGTTCCTGCATCCCTAGGTTTTGATTTCATTGAAGAGTTTAAAAAGAAATTAGACTTGTATAAAAAAGAAAAGAAGCAATTGATGGAGAGTGTGTCTGCTATAACTTCAGAGCCTAGAACAACCATGGTATTACCCACATTTGACACAAATAAAGAAATCATGGATTACAAAATTGTTGTTCCCACAGTTCAAAACAAACCAAAAAATTAGATGGATTGATCTGAATACTAGGTGACCAATTTTCAATTGGATTTTTTTGGACTAAAAAATACTGACAAAATTAATGTATTAAAGAAGAAAAATGAATTGGTGTAAACATCATTGCTAAATAAAGATAGAGAGAAAAATGTTGCAAAATAAAATAGAAAAGTTACAGGTAGACCTAGCAAATGTGAAAGCAAAGAGGAAAGCAACATATAACAAGAGCAATGAAATAGAAAAAAAAATTAAAAAATCCACCTCTACATCAATAAGCAAAGAGGATAAACAAAATGAGAGATAAGTGAATGACCTAAAGCAAAGGCTAGATGAGAGAAACAAGAAATATGATGAGGAAAAATCCACTTCAGAAAAATGAAGACCAAGCATTGCGAATGGAAATGCACAGTGGGAACAAAAATTGGAGAAAGAGAGAAAGAAATGAAAGATTGGGGCAAAGCTGATGGAAGCAAAGAAAGAAATTAACTCTTGTCAAAATAAGTTATCTACTTTTTGTAGAGATACAATGAGGCATATGTAACAAAAGATCTGGGATGAAATAATGCAGAGGATAGATCATTTATGTGACATGTTTCAATTGATTGATGCTATCAGACAACACTATAAGAAGCTCAACAAATATTTAGTGGAAAAAAAAAATGTGTTGACATTAGAGAAATCTGCAAATCAAATTCAACAAGCAGTCTACAAAGCTAGTGACAATGTTTTGAAATCAAAAGGGATTACTAATCGGCTTGCTACATCAATGACATTGTCATATATCATTGAAAAGTGTTTGAGAATGCATGAAACAAAGGAATATTTGTATTTGGCTGCATACAAGATGAAGAAGGTCGATGAAAAGGTAAGGAAATTTATATAGCTTGGTTTGCCAGAGGATTTTGACACAAATGAGTGATTCATTGGAAAGGATGATTTCAAAAAGAAGATGCAAGGTGTAATGAAGATCGATTTGGACTAGTTTCCTCAGAACCCAGATGTGGTGAACTATTTGGATTTCATAAAAACCATTGCTAACCTTGAATGTAAAATTGACTGAAGAATCCAAGACAAGTTCCAATTTCAATCATGAATTGTTAACAAATCTTCAAGTCAAACAACATCAGTTAGAACAAATGACAATTCCACCACCTAAACAGTGGAAGTTGCTAGACAAGGTGATACAGTGATTTGATTTTTGATAATATGAGTTTCCAAGTTCCAACTCAGCTCTGTGCAGATTTGTCTTTGAGCAAGATTTTGCATTGCCAATTCCTCTATGTATTCCTTCATGCAAAAATCAATAAAAAATCCCAAATTCACACTTCAATAATGTGTTGATGTTCAATTATCTGTATTATTTATTTTATCATTTGAAGAAAAAGTCTGGTAGTGGTTTCAACTACTAGATACACATTAAATGATTTATGATGTTCATTGTTGTATATGCTACTAATACTATTGTTAAAATATTATTAAGCATTGATTTGAGTGATGAATCATTGTGTACATGTTCAAGTTTTACTTTTAACACAATTAAAAGATGAACTATAAGGTGATTTCAATTCCAGGCATCCATAATCACAATGAAATTGCATTACAATTCACACATCAATACTCAAACTCCATGACTACTTATCAGATCCACTAAACATTTATATGAATTCATGCTTTAATCAAGGTAATTTAACTAGTTCATCAAACCAGAGCCAAAATTAAAACATACATCAATGCATAATGACAAATAAGATTAATGAAAGATCATTGATCAAATTTCACTAATAATTCATGTAAAATGTTACAGCTGGAGAGACAAAAGACTCAAAATAAGGGAGCAAAACAAGCTTCAGGCCAAGATGTACACATGTCACATTTTCATTTGACATATTATATCGGTCATTTCCTTAAGAAATAGTTACAACAAACCAAAATATATTCTCATGAGCAATCATCCACTCCCTAGTTACAACATGACTTGAACTAGTTGGTCCTTGAGACCTTAATATTTCCACTTGTTGTTTCCATAATGCTAGATCTATTTCAAGTTCAACAACCTTTTGCTGAATCTTATTATATTCATCAATAATTTAATTATACTTAATTCTTGTTATCCATAACTTTTAAAGTAGTGTCAAAAATTTTAAACTTCCCCTCCTTTGGTCTTTCCAGTCTCTTACCTCATTCATTTTCAATGCCTTGCTGTTTATTTCTTTTGGCGAATGCTTAAAGTCAAGGTTTTTGTGTTTTTCCTAACCTTAGTTGCTAGTCCTCTAAGTTTTATAACCTTATCATGGAGTTCTAATTTTTCATAACTTCCCGATTCCTCGATTGGTTCACTTTGTTGAGTTGTAAGTCTTTGTTGGTCATCTTTATAGTCGGTGAGTCAGAGGTTTCCAAAACTTTGAAACTTCTAACTTTGGTTTTAAGGTTCCAAGTTTTCACGACCACGCGACAATATGTACTTATCTTGGCTTTCAAAGGCACCATCATCTCATTGAATGCTATGTACTGACTAACCTTGAGTTGTCTTTTCAGGAATTTTAAAAAGAATTCAGGTTTAAAGGCTATCTTTTCGAGGAATGAAATTGAATGTCACATTTAATGCACATCCTATCAAAATAATGACATAAGTGGGTGGAAAAGTTGTACTAAGTCATTTATCCTGCATTCTCATTATTTTCCAATGCCAGTACTTCTCAAGTGCAAACATTCTATCTTCGTGAATTTGTGGTCATGCAAAGTGGAATTGAAAATTATTGGTCTAGCGTGAGGGACACTGAAATTAAGCACCTCAATTTGGAGGATTTTTTGGTGCGCCTGGAGGAAAGGAAGAGAACACCACTAGAAGATAAAGTTCTACAAAGTAGTTTGGCACACATGAGAGGTTTTCCTGAGGTTGTATAAAGCACTGACTTGGTGATTGCATGCACAAGGGGCTACATTCCAGAGACTCAAGAAATTAGAGTTGTGGATGGGTCATTCATTGCAAGAATTACTCCTGAAGTAATTTCTTGTGCATTAAGCATTCCAGAGAGGGAAATTGTAGAGGAAATGTATGTAGTTGTTGGTGATGAGTTTTTTAGAATGAGTGAGGAATGTTACAAAAACTCCATTGTGAAGAATTGGTTGAAGTATGAGAAAAAGGGTAAGTCTTAGTTTCCCTCAAAGCTTAAAAGGGTTCATTTTAAGGATGAAATGTTAGATTCTATCACCTTGCTACATCGTGTGGTTGGTAATACATATTTAAACTATTTTGAATTTTGGATGCGTGGTTTGATTCTACTGATTTGTAGTGAAAATAAATTCATTGACTGGACTGAGATTATTATTTATCATTTAAATGAATAATTGATAAATTTACAACAAATTGTTGCCTTCCACATGTGCTCATACCTAGTATACATTTTAGCCAGTCAAGGGGTTGTTTGGGCAGGGTTGGAATGAAAAAGATCTCCGATGTCAGACATGCCTATGTATAGAGGTTCTCCACAGTTCACTAAGGAGGTTGGAATGAGGAATTTCTGCCATGTCAATGATGCATTTTTATTGGAAATTGTGAGAAGAATTGATGGAAAACCTGAGCTTAGGGTTTCACCTGAGGCGGTTGCTCTGGTATTGAGGTTTGGAAGTTTCTACATTTAATTCAAGAAATTCACTTATCTTAGAATTTGAGGTTTTGAGAAGGCTCCATTGAAATTTCCCTGTTACCCAAGTGATTTCTTGGTTTTTTTTGAAGTTTGCCAACAGATGGCCATTGTCAATGTTAAATATTCAAACATGGGAAAGAAGGGGTATGATTTTCCATTGTCCCTACCTTCATTTTCTTGCAAAAGTAATAATAATGCTAGGGGTGTGTAGAAAGCCCTGAATGAATTCAATTTTTAGTGTTTTCCCATGAGAACTAATTTTGATAGCAAGGGTTATTTTAAGAAAAAATTGTATTGAGCTAGAAAATATGAACATCGTCTTGATATTGAAGATTTTTGGGAAGACTGTATAGAAGAAGATGAGGTGCATAGAGGAAATTTCATGAGATTGACCCTAAGGAAAATATAAGCTTTTGGTATTTCTTTCAATATTCCAGAAGATGCACAAGAAGACTCAATGATCATTGATCTCAAATATCAGGCCACTGCTGCTAAGCCCTTGTACAAAATTAATTGGTCAGAGGATGAAGTATTAGATTTAACGGTCCTTTCTACCCTTGTTGTGAGAAGAACTTCATACTGGTTGAATGGAAAATGGTGCCAAAGTGTGGGTTCTCCCCATGAGAAAAGAGTTTCACAGAGAAAAGAGCAAGGGATTGTATAGGCCTCTAGCATAAATATATTAACTGGAAAGCAGTCAATTACACTGTCTAGCATTGACTCACAATCAGGAAGAGATGACGAGAAGCCAAAAGACACTGGGGCCAAGCTAAAATCAATTTGTGAACAAGATAGTGTACCCTCGGTACTTAAGAAAAAGGCTAGTCAAGAAAAGATAGTTCCTATAGACTTTGAGGGAATTTTTCAACAAATAATTGATGATAAATTTTCCCACATTCTTTTAAGTTTACCCTTCTCCAATATGAAATACTTCTATTTTTGTTCAATCAACTGAAAACAAAGAAAATGTGAGTGCTGAAAGTAGAGACACTGGATTAATGGCATCTTCCCCAATATGGCTAAAGAAAGCAACCGAGAAGAAAAGAAAGAATATTCCCACAATGAAAATTGAAGTATATATAGTTACCATGCTATTGTAGGGTCACTAAAATCCCAAAAAGGCTAAGAGGATATCACAAATTTTCATTGATTCCACTTCTGGGCATCAACTGTTAGAGATTGCTGATCTAGAAAAGGACCTAAACAAAAATGAGATAACAAAAGCTGAATACAAGGTTAGTCATGTTGATATGGAGCCAAATCAATATCTTTAAAGAGTAAAGGAACATGAGGTGTTAATAGAGCAACAAGAGGTGGAAATAATTGGAAGAGAAGGAGTCAGTGTTGGGACCACTGATTAGTTTTTAGTTTTTATGTTATTTTCTTTAATTTGGCTCTCTTGATACTTCAAAGACTTTTTATTTTAATTTCTAAATCAGTTGTCTTCAAGAAACCTTTATCAAGACAATTTGTAAGCTTTAAATATGGGGGTCGATGCTTGGCAAGGGGATCTTTTGGGAAAACTTTATTTTACTCATTAGAACAAAAAAAACTCTACTATTTTTATTGCTTTTCTATTATTTCGATATAGAAAGAAAATGGTGAATTTTATGCATGTGTAATCTTTGAGTTATGGTGTGCGGATTTATTTTTCTTTTGGATGAGTAGTTTTCTAGTGAATTATCCATTATTGGAATGATAGATGTTTGGTTATTTTCATTGTTGTGGAATGTTTATCCGTGAATAAATATTTTATGGTGATGGATGTATAAGGATTTCTCAGTATAATTTAGGTGATTTGGTAGTTTAAGATTTTATTGTTTAAGTTGTGTGGATTATTTTCAAAGCTTTCTGGTTAAAATAATTTCCTTTCATTTAATTTTTGGTTAAAAGAAATATTAGTTAAAAATCCTTCATTGAATATCTGAAGAAGGTAGCTGCCACCTTTTAAAATAAATAGAGAATCAGTCTGAAATACTATTATGGATAGTTCAACTGTTATTACGTTTGTCACCTCCCTGGGTGTAAGAATATAGAGTTTGATGAAAAATATGTTAACCAACACTTCTATTCATGTATCTATCTTTAGTAAGGCTCTCAACTATTTCTTTTTTGAGCTTAGCAATGTTTATGGTCATGTCAGCTGCTTCTAATGTTGGAGTATCAAAAACTCTTTTTATAATCAGTTTGGTAGAGCTTCTAAGTTATGGATGTTGAATTGTTAGCTTCTGTTCAAGGAATGGATTAATATTCCTTTCAGTTATTTATCAAAGATTGTGTGAATGGCAATGCAATATTAATTTATAAGTAGTGTGATAAGTGTTGTTCTTTAAAAATGATGCAGAATCACATATCAAATTCAATACCATGGAATACAATATATAATATAAAATATCACAATTTCATGGAATACAATATAAAATATCACAATTTCATGGAATACAATAGAAAATATCAAAATTTAATGGAATACAATATAAAATATCATCAAATACAGTTTGAAATATGATTAATGAAGTGCAATATAAAATAAAATATCATGAAGTGTAATGATTCATAATTTCATTGAATACAATATAAAATATCATCAAGTATAGTTTGGAACAATGGAAACTGATTCATGAAGTGTAGTATAAATACCTAAAAGCTGCTAATTCTCTTCCATTTCCCAAACGGATTCAGGGTCCTCAAATTAACATTCATCTTGAGATAGAGTAAAAGAGTCATCTTGATTCTTAGTCTGCTCTTCATTTTCTTCGGCATGCGTCTCAAATTCAACATTCATTGTTTAATTTGTGTCAATGCCATTTGTCCCAGTCCCACTACCACTTCCATTGCCACTAGTACTAGCATTTTGAATTGGAGTGTCTGTGTTGCACAACCTGGTCCCTCTTCTTTCACATGTAGACCTCCAGATTACGAGTGCCCTTTCCAAAGGATTTTTTTTGACATTATATGCAATTCCTTTCATCCTCAATAAATTTTCCAAATTATTGTCTAGTTTGTTTCTTAAATTTGATTTCAAAAACCCCAATGTACTGAAAACTTTCCTATCCTCCACCAACCCCATTATCATTGTTTGACATAAATCAAAAAGTTTAAAATATTCTGATATCGAATCACACAATATTTCACTTTGACCTAAGTTTGTCCAAACCTTTTTTATTGATCCCAGTTCAAAGACCTTCTCCATGCCCATGGATTTATACTGGTCCTTCATAGCTATTGTAAAAATCCTACATTGTTGTCTAAGCTTAGCTTCATTTAAAATTCCTTCTATTGTTTTCTCATTGTATGTTACACTTCAAAAATTGTTCTATCAATATTTTTACTTTATCATGAAAATATTTTGGGTTATCTCGATTTACCCAAAATTGAGGATACACAATACCCATGGCTTCAAGTATTTCATGTTGAGAGAGTCTTTCTAAAAATATTTGAAGAAAGAGATTTTGCAATTTCCGTCACATGAAATAATTTGGGTCTTCTTGTGTTAGATCTAGATATAGATGATCAAGGGCCAAACATGTATGCTTACGTAGATTGGCATATTCATAAATATAAATAGTTCTGTCTTGGGCTTTCTTCACAAGATTTTTCATCACATCCAGCATGTGGAGAAGACTATCTAATGTCAAGAGTGTCTCTATATCGCTTAACCTATGTAAGAGGTTAGGATCTTTGCCTACTGTACTGTGATGCTCATACATCACTCCAATCAAGGATTGATATTTTGAAAGAAATCATTGCGTTGGTCCATGCAGGGAGATCCATCTAATATCAAAATCCTTGAGAAGATTGTTTCTTGGTGTTATTTCCTCAGTAAAATTTGAAATTCTGCGAAACATTTGGGACTTCGGTAGAAGTATGCGTAGATCTCGCGGACTAGATTTTCAAATTTTGATACTGTAGGAAACTTGCTTACAATTTTGAATGCTAAATTCATTTTGTGGGCCATGTAGTGAATTCCTAGCATGTATGGTGTACAAGTAGTTTGTAACTTTGTGCAAACACCTCTCCTTTGACTTTGCATCATTGCAGCTCCATCATCTCGTACACACAAAATTTTGGGCAATTGTCAACTCATCCATACCTGTAATTTCATTCAAAGATTTCTTAACTAGTTCAAATAGATTTTGGGATGTTGAAATGCCCATCATTTTATGAACACAAAGAAGATGAGCTTGGTGAACATGTTTTTCTACAATATACAAATGCATTTAGACCCAAGAAGTATTGTCTACCATAGTAACTTCATCTAAAGATAATGCAATGAAATTTGACTCTTTTACTTTCTCCTTTAAATCTTCCTTTTTCACTGCAGCAAGACAATTTTCCCATTCCCATCCAGTGTTTACTAACCAATGTGAGAAGGGAAAGTGAGGAACAACCAAATAAGATAATAAACTAGAATATTTTGGGTAGTCTATCATAGGACGCCCTCTGGAAAAAATATGAAAAATAAAATTCATATGAACAATTTTTGACATATTTGCTGCTTCCATTGCTTTTCCAAATTGAGCCTCAATTATACCTTGAAATGCAACAAGCTTCAAAATTATACGGTTATTCTCTTCATATTCCATGACATACTTAATATGAATACATTCTTCCTTTGATTTCCATCGTACGAGTGATTGTTCCTTTTTTCGTCTGTGATTTTTTTCATAAACTTTACCAATATGATTTTCTATAGTGTCAAGCTTTAGCTACAATGTCTTGTCTGTTCCACATTTCCAACTAAAAACCATACATTTGACATCTGTTATACTTTCAATATCATTTTGTTTCCCCACTGGTACAATGAATGGGTACTTTGATAGTCAATCAAGTTGAAAATTCCTTGTCATTTCCCATTCATGCCCCATTTTTGATTTAATTTTTCTTTTCTTGCTACCAATATCATCCTCATCCAATTCAATTATCTCATTTTGGCTAGCTAGGGTATCCCTTGGAACATCTTCTATGGTATTTCCATCCTCATTTGATACATTTTTATTTAACTCAATGAAAATCTCACCTTGACCTTCCGGTGGTGGTGAGTTATTGGGAATGCCTTCTTCATTAATATTTAGTGGAAGAGTTGATGATGAAGCTCCATCTTGATTTGATGGATCAGAAGCTTTTCCAATTCCAAAGAAATACTGTATGGTACCTCTACGTTTTGGGCATTTTGATGGCCTCCTGGTCTCTTCACTACCCTGAGGATTCTTACCCTTTCTGTTCGACACATTGATCTCTCACTTCGAATAAAAGCTAGAAAAAAATGTCTTCTTGTTTAAGAAGGATGGAGAATATAGATCCCATTCCCTACTCAAAATCATCTTTAAGACTTTAAAGCAAGAATGGAAAAGAGATAAATAAATCTTATTATTATAACTAATAACACTATGACGAAATGATCACTCACTTTTAAGTCTACATTTTTGACTTTTTCTAACTTTTTTATCAAGAAGTAGAACCTCCGAATTGAAAAAAATGTGTAAGAATAAATTACAGTTTTGATTGTATTTATATCAATACATATTTGGCGAATTATGTGGGATTTTTAAATGGTATATTAAAAATTTGGTGAATCTTGTGTGCTTATACAACAACACATTGTAATTTTCACGACAAAATGTGTCCTCAAATATAATTATTTTTTAATGTCACTGGCGAAATAGGTCCTCATAAACAACTATTTATAAATTTTAATTGGTGAAGTGGGTCTCCACAAGAAACTATTTGTAAATTTTAATTGGCGAAAAAGGGTCCTGATACAATGTTGTTTTAATTGTATTGGCGAATATGTAGGTGTTTTATTACATGCTTATGAGATTCCAAATGAAAATATTAGTCGATCCATTTGAAATGCGTAGTTTGTTATGGAAAATTTATTACTTAAATGTGAATCAATAAAAAAAATTGTTGGTGAATGGACATGCATTGGACCGATAATTCATAAAATTCGAGTGATTTGGACACCCTGTTAGGTGTGATTAATTCACCAATTTTGACTTGGCTGATTTCTAGAATTTTCCAATTGGTGAAGATTCACCACTAAAGTTTTCCCTGGTCTATGTATGGATTCATGAGATTGTGGTAGGTGTACTAGATGGCCAATGCCTTTCACTATGTAGGGTTTTCTAGTTGCAATTAGGGGGAGTGGCTCTCAATGGGGACTGAAACCCAAAGTGGTGTCCAAGACAACCCATTAGAGGGTTTCGTAATCTAGTGACAACCCTAATAATGTATTAGGGGGATGGGTAGAATTCACATTAAAAAAGATAATGGATGCCTCACCCATTTCTTGTACTGCTCGTTTAGGCTAAGGATGGGTTGAGAAGGCCTGGTTGGCAAGATCAACTTCCTTTTCCCCCAAAAGGAATGTTGATTATGCATGTGTCACCCTATGGGGCCGAGACCTAGTCAGAGGTTTACCGAGACAACCATAGATGGGGGTCTGGGTCTAGTGAGAGACTACCAGGACAACCCATGATAGGACCATGCGATGACACTCCTCCCTATTGTAGTCTAGCACTCCCTAGTTGTATTTCCTCTTTTTGTTGTGTGCGTGCCTTTGGAAGTGATGTAGGTGTTGAAAATATTGGTGTTCTTAGCAGTGTTGTTATGGTGTCATGTATAACCCTTGCTTATGTTAGCCTATTTCTTTCCTGACTGTCTATTGGATGTGGGACCTTGTGTTGTCTCCTAACATGGGGGGTGAACCTCAGGGTTCCACATGGTCGAGAGGTTGGTGCTTTTTCTCCATTGGGTATTCTTGCTGCATGTTCATGTGCGTGGAGTTTGGTTATTGCGCTATGAACTTCAGTTCCTATTCTAGTTTGAGAAGACATCCTATCATGTATTTGTATATTGGATGCATTTTTATATGTAGCTTTTAATGTAATTTTATGTAATCTTCCTTCATGTACTAGGGGAATTAATGTTGTAGTTATTGTAATGGTGTAACAATTATTGATGATCTCTTCTTGTAAAGAGTATTTTTAAGTAATGTATCATTCATATGATAGCTATAAAATGGTTTTTAATGTTTGATTATCAGTTGTCACATTATGGAAGTAAGTAATATAGGACTATTAATTGGTGTTTTAGAATGAACCTTGCATGTAAATCGATCATGTATCTTTTATAGTTGATGAAATGTTTCTAGTAATCTTGATTGTTAGTTTTGTGAGTAGTGTAGTCGAGGAACCTTAGAGGACCTAGGACTAGATTATTATGTTGTATTATGCATTCTATTGTTATTTGTTTTTTTTAAAAATTGTTCCATTAATTTGACCTAGTTTAGTGTTTTCCTCTGGGATTCCTTGGTGGGGGAGTTATAGTACTCATAGGAGGAGCAGTCTCCTCATTTTTCTTATCATCTTTTTCCTTTTCATCACCATCTATCACATTTCCTTAAAAAATTGATAGATCTATGTCTTGAATAGACACATCAGGTATATCTTGCAAAATATTATCTTTAGAAGTCACCTCAACCATATTCATTTCTTCAAGAATCTTGGATGTCTTTTCATCTGACTCTTTCTCCTCTTATTTTCTATCTCCATACCAAAGACTATTTTCATTTCATGCACATCGAAGAGAGACACCTTCTCATTTTTGCTCTTTGGAAGGTCCTTGTACTTCTTTTTGACCAAATATATTTTTCTCATTTGTGATATCTAGAATATGTTCTTGTGGATCAACTTCACTCTGTAGATCATTAATGATTTTATTTGTGGTTTCTTCAGTTTCATTTTAGATCTTCTTTTTGACATTTTCATGCAAGCTCATCAACAGATCTATTCTCCTTTTGGTGCAAAGCTCCTTGGCTTGTCTTTGGACAATATATGTTTTTCTTCCTTAGATACTAAGACCCCATACATTTCAATTGCTTTTTGTTTTATTTCTTCATCTGCCTTGATAAATTCTTCTCTTCTCTATCTCAAAGCCTCAACTAGGATATCCAGAGCTTTGTCAAAAATATTATTGAAGGGAATGTTCTGAATGAGCATATATTCAATGATTGTATTCTCAATTGTTTTATTGTCTTCTCAATTGTTTTATAGTCTTCAAGAGGGACATTAAAACTTAGCTCCATTGTATCATCCATAGACTATACTCAAGAATTCCATTCAGGATGGCCCCAAAATCAAGTGGTTCATGTGTAGCTGGAGGGGTTTGCTCAACATCCTCTTTTACAATATTCTTCCTTGTCTTCTTCTATAGGGAGATATCTTATTTATCAACTTCTTCAATATAATTTGTTTCTTCCTCATTTTCCTTCTCTATCTTTTCCTTTTGTTTAGGCCTGGCATGTCTAGTTTTATTATCTTTTTTCTTTGGAGAAGTTGCAGATGTAGCTTTCCTTTTACTGCTAGATGTTTTTGTTGAATTAGAAGGTTGTAGAGAAAATTTAGCAATAGAGGAAGATCTACCTAATCTCCTTGGACCTTGAATGGCTTCGGGAAGAGAAATTTTGGCAATGGAAACCTCCGCAAGCCTATTGGATATAGTCTTTGAGGAAGTTCCCAAAATCTTGTGAAGCTCATCTTTATCTTTTATTTTTGAGTATCATGGAGCACCTATCTCCTTAAGCACCTTTTCCACTTTCTTTTCAATGGATTGATTTCTCTCCTTCTAGTAAATTTTATCCATTATTTCTTTGTATGTGTCAAATATTTTTACCTTGGGATCTTTTGGTTTTGAAAATAGAATATCTACATAACCTTGTACAAATTCATTCTGAATCTCATAGGGAAATTGATATATCCATGAGGTTCTAGGTTCCACTGCTTCCATAAAATAATGATCCTTATTTAGCATAAAATTTATCTCATTTTTATACCTCTAGACTAAACTAGATGGTATCTTATATCTGCTTTGCATCTCATTTTGTAAATTGTTTAGAAATCCCCAATAAAAAGTAGTGAAATATTGCTCATTCTAAAAAAAAATTCATATTTTGTTTAATCTATGTTGCTACCGAAGTGAAGTTGTCCCATATTTTACCCTTAAAACTAGCAAACTCATTCAAAAAGAGGAAATTAAGGCATGTAATAAAAGAACCAAACCTAAAATTATAATCGGTTTCTTTTGTTTTCCTTAGGTTCCCCATTAACTTCTCTCTTAACAACTCACATAGATCAAAGTTGGTGCCTTCTTTTACCATTTGACGTGCGATGTGAATTCTAGTGGCGGTGCTAACCCTTTTTTGTTTGTGAAGTAAATATTATATACAATCCCCATTGATGCATACTAGACACCAGGATCAATGATATCATTAACTGTTAGGGCTCTCTTATCAAATTTAGCATCGGTGAGATCCATAACCATTTCATTTTCATAGATTTTAGCATCGAGATTGGTTTGGAGGAACAAAGACTAGTAACTACCCTAATTGCATCCTTGGTGCTCATATAGGGTTTTTCGAGCCAAATGAAATTACCATGAATGTGACTCAAGATAATTCTTACCCATTCTTTGCATTCACATAATTCTAGAAAATATTTCTAGATATCCAGCCCTTTTGCAATAATATTCACATACTCTAGCTTATATACTCAATTTTCATTTAGTAGCTCATGTTAGACCATTTCAAAAGAAGATGTATGTTTAATTTCATTTAACTAGGCATGGATGTAAATCCTTACATTCTTGCAATACACAACATCCATTGGAAATTTTGAAAATGAGGCATCTTTGTCTATCTCCATTGCTTTGAATGGAAAATTCTTGTATTTAGGCCTTGGCCTCTCAACAACATCAATGAAAATTGGTGTGGCCATGATAACACTTTTTGATGCTAGGGGTTTACAAGAAAAACTAGAGAAATACCTATGAAAAATGTCATAAGGGTTTGCATGCAATGCACTTAAATTCTTCTTCTCTCCCTAAGAACTTTCATACACTTGATATCCTTCAAATGAGATCAATTTTGGTCAAATAGAAACTAAATATGCCTTATACCAACATTTTTCACTTCACAATAAATTCCTTTATTTGTTCTTGACATTTAGTAGCTTTTCATTGTTTGAGATATCATAGAGATCCGTGATCATCCAACAATCTTCCACAAAAGGTACATTTGCTCCAGAATTTTGAGCAGATAAAACCATATCATTATTAACCATTATACTAAATATTTCAGCATCTCATAATTTATATGGGCATGAAAATATTTTGCAATTAAAACTCCCCCTGAGCTAATACTTTCTTTTTATTTACCAAAGGATTCATCTACACCATGATGAGGTATAGATTCACTCTTTACTTTACTTTCTTCCTTCTTCTTCCATACTTTTTTCATTTTCTTCTTTTGCTGACCAATGTCAAAATTCTAATGAGGGGAAAAAGACCTTATATTATTTCCCTTGCATAACCTTGCAATATTTCTTGGTTTATTGCAATTTTAATAGGTGATACTAGATTGTGAAGCATAATTATTTGTTCACATTAGATCTGCAATCAACATCTCTATGAACAAACTTGTTGCATGTGTAGCAGTAACCATAGAAGGATTGATAAGTCATAGAATTACCATTCCTCTTCATTTTACTTTTGCATTCATTAGCCTTATGACTAATTTTAATGCAAGCATAGCACTGACCATGAAATGATTGAGAATTCATATCATTGTACCTTGGAGGCCTAAATTAGTTCTAAATCATCTTTCTTCTACAATAAACTGCCTTACAACCAAAATTATTTCAAGCATATCAGTTATCATTGAACCTGATAGGAGTAGTTTGTCTAGGGGTAGGCATTTTGAAGTTCCTTTTCTTATTCTGAATAGGAATGAATCCACCTTCTTTCTTGTTGTCTTGATTTATCTTTGTATCTTTGGAGGATGTCCCCTTATGATTTTCAGTGCAAGATTTATCCTCCCTTATTTCAGATTTCCATTTTGCTTTGAAGTTGTCATAGAGATTTGTATATGCACTAGATATAGGACTTTTCCCCTTTTTAAAAACCAAGACCAAATTTATATTTTGATGGTTTTTGAGGGTTGATTAATTCATCAAGGATTTCAAAACCTCCGCTTAGTTTTAGACTTTTGTCAATTTGCTCCTTTTCTTTTTTAAGTTCTTTTCTCAGAGTGACAATTTCTTCCTCAAGCTTTGAACATTCAACAGATTTATCTTTTAGATTGGTATTCAAACAATCTTCAATCCTTTTTCCTTCCTCAATCTTACCTTTCAATTCAGATATCACAACTTCTACCTCCTTGAATTTAATTTCACATCCATTTCCTCATTCTATTTGAGCTTTTAGTTTGCTGATTTCTTCTTTTGATTCTTTAGCTTTTGCCTTCAATTTGTCAATTGTCTCTTTTAATTTTTCCAGCATGCACTCATATTTGATATTTTGTAACCTTGCTTCATCCAAATTTTCAACAGTAGATCATAGTTCTCCTTCAAAACCAACTTCACAATCATCTGGATTGATGTCCCATCCTTTAGGTTCCATCGCTTCTAGATATGGTTCTTGAATGAATATATCACTTATCTTTGCTACAAAACCCATGTGTTCAAGTGCAGGATCAACCTTAGCTATCAAGATTTTCAAGGAACTTGGATTTGATACCAATTTTTGAACACAACATAGTGTTGAGAGGGGGTATGAATCAACATAGATTAAAAATTAACCATTACCATTTGTAGATTGAACATCACATTGCATAAATTGAAAGAAGAGAAGTGGAGACAACATGCAACACACAAAAGACACTAGGAATTTTATGTGGAAAACCCAATGAGGGAAAAACCGCGGTGAGGATTAACTCACATTATATGTAGCTCATTGCTAACAAGAATTACAATGTTGTTTAAGGATCACTACCTATGGACTTGCAGACTAAGGTATACAACCTTATGGAAAGATAAAAAGGACCTAATGTGGCTCACTATCTCATAGCAGGATACATGGAAATATAATGAGAAGATTTAATATGAACTACTAGGAAGAAGCATCCAACATATGCTAATGTTGTAGTCCATTTTTCACACAATTATCCCTTCACACTTACTTTGCACACTTCATCTTCAACATATTGCTTAGTCACAATTCATTCATCTTAAACACCTTCACAAATGAATTTGATCTTCTATATATATATCCTTCAAAACAACTCAAAACCTTAATTAGGTAAGCTTCAAAATAACCTTTAGAAGAAACATATGATATCACACTAGTTGACTTCAAACATATACAGTATGAAAAGAAAAAGAGTTGTGGATCACCACATGACACAAAAGGATGAAAAGATATATTAACACACCCTCTAAAGCAAACTTAATTATTCTTGAAGAAACTGTAGATGAAGGAACCAAACTTGACTTCCCAAATAATGACAACACCATCAAAACTGCCAACTATTCAACTTTACACTATTAAGGAGAGACCAAAATAATTACACCAACCAAGATACATGAATTATAGTTCATGCAAAATATTTCCTCAACCTTTTCTTGAAGTTTCTGCTCATCAAATTCTAGTGCAACTAAAGAAACCTACTGAAAACATAGGAACAAAATATTCCAGACAAACTATAGCAAAATATCATTGAACATTGATATTGTGGACCACCAAAACACATGAAGCTACAAAGTAAAATGCATTCAAAATCGCCAATTATGCATATAGAACCATAAGGCCAACACTTAACTTCTGAAGGAATGTGGAGCATTGCACAGACCAAAACATTATCAACTATAACGCTTAATATGGAAGGTGTAAAGACTTGAACTCTTGGAAATAAAACTTTCATAAATCAACCATATTATCTTCTGAATTGTAAGACAAAACAATATTATGTGGAAGTGTTGTCACATAAAATTACACCCTACTGAACAAGAGTTCAGTGTTCTAATGGCACAATGAAAATGACCTCAAGGTGTATGACCTTGCAAATTGTGGTAAGGTCTCTAGAGAAGGCCAACTTCCTCTTCTAAACTAAGTGTAAATGTGTTGGTCTAACCCATCACATGAAAGTCCTATTGCTATCCTAATTTAACATATCACAAAGAAAAGATATAGGAGACATGAAATGAAAAAGAAGGTGATGCACCAAGATAGAGTTTATTTCTTCCTACTTCAGAAAAATATAATATATCAATGAAATGACTAAAACACATGCTCATACATGAAGGTAAATAGATTTTTCTCAAACATGCAAGAGGTTACAGTGATAATAGTTAAATTTTATTAACATAAATCTTAGAAGTAATCCTCATAATGGCAGGGTGTAAAAAATGTAGGTCTACAAAAGAAAAACCCTAGAGGAGCTAAAGGAAGAATCCCTCCAAAAGATACAAATATTACCTTTATAGTTCAGGAATAACTCAGGATTGAACTCTAAACCCTAACCCTAACCTACCTAGGGTTTGAAAGAAGATGAATTATGATTAGATTAAAATGATCTAAATTGCTCCCATGACAGAGCAACATAACTAGCCACAAAGGCTTTGACAACTCAAACAAGCCCCAAAATAACGACTCTCATGAATGTAGGGATGGGCACCCACAAAATCAGCACAAAATATAATACCAACATACCTTGATAAGAGAAATAGCCTCTACAATACATCAAGGAGTAATGGAACTGTCCAACAATCAATACATCATTTAAATGGAGTGAAAAATTGGGCCATAGCTGATCAAATCTGATTTGGTAGCTGAGAATTTCGCTAAGACATTACTTCTGCAAACTTGCTGCGAACAAGAAGAGCTAGTCGTTATAGTTTAAATACTAGCCATCAGATTGGAGATGGATGAATGAGATCAGATTCCCAATGGAAGTTTAAACATGACCATTGAGCATAATGAGAATCAAGATCAATGGCAATCGCGTAGCCTTACTACATCACTAATCTCCTTAAGATTATAAGGCAACAATTCATGATGCATAGGGTGCATGCGATGCAATAAAAACTTGCCACCTGTTGCTTGGGACACACGACACATGATTGATCCATCACACATCAAACCTAGACCCACCATATCACCACCATCACACATTGAAAAAAGGCCTTATGCTATGTGTTTCTAAACTATGATGTGAAGAAGCCTCACGATGACCGTTGGATCCCTACCTTCAAATCTGAACCATTGTCACTCTCATTGCGACATACAAAACTACTGCACAAAGGATCTCAACCTTGTAACATGAAATCATAATGCAAAGGCTGTGTGCGATAGCCATTAGATCATATCTTTGCATCTAGACCATTGGAGCCTCATCGCATCGAATAAGACCATCATGATTATCACCTAGCGACATCATTCACAATAGTGATGTGAATTATGTGCGCAATGACCATTATATCTTTTTTATTTAAATCTAAGCCATTGATACTACATAAGAAAACCAAGGCCTCAAGCCCACCATGAGACTTGTCACCTTCCCACTACCCCTCACGGTATCAACATCTTCAAAAGACTCCCCATAGACTGGTGGGGAACGATTGAGATTTAATTAGTACAACTCACTATGACTGTTAGATCAAGGGTCCCACCACCATCATTTTCCATATACATTGCACAAAGATCTTCAACCGTTTGGAACATAACAATGATAAATTAGACCCTCGTGATAGCCGTTGGATGTCTATCATTCATTTCCCACCGTCGATCTTTGACCATAACACATTGCATGAATTACCCTAATCATTGAGAATGAAAATGTTATGTAAAGAAGCAAAGTGATGGAACCGATCTGACATATGGCAGCCACTTGCTAGCTTGCATATTTTTTAATTAGAATATTTTAAAGGTGTGGGCTGGTGGGTAATGGCTGATATTTAATTAGCATTCTTCTCCTCAGTTGTTGGATCATAGGATCCGCCACTTGCATGACTTAAAGCCAAAATAAGGCACGTGCCTCAGTTTTATAACTTAAAAAGGGGACATGCCTATGAAAATTAAGACTTGGGAAAAACATTATTTATGACATAGGGACATAAGATTTGATCAAATATTTGAATGATGCCTTTATCAGGAAGACAAGGGTAAAGGGACCAGTTCAAACATGACCTCGATAGACATAAGCTATAACTTAAATGACCAGGAACTGGCTACAGGGATTCAACAGAGGAATATAACAAAAGTGTTTGCCAAGTCTAGGGGGAATATAACCTACAAGATCATAACCCTAATGTTATGCCTTGCATAACCACCCCATCTTTTGCCTTGGTCAAAATGGGTTCCCCTTTATGTTTTTATCTTTTGATGATTTTCAAACAAAGTTTAGAGTCTTTTCTTTCCAACACTTTGTTTTTCTTTGGTTTAAACTGTCAGAACCGGAGTTGGAATTGAATCGGGTTCTGAAACTTCTTTCAAAACCCTTTCCGATTCCCATCCCGATAGTCTTTCTTTTAAAATTTTGTCTTGTCTTTGTCAGAGTCAGAGCCGGAGTGGACGATAAGTCGGTATTTGTTGAAAGTTTCAAAATCTAAATCCATCCCGTCTCCACCTCCGCTTTTTGGACTAAGTTGTTTATGTTAAGTTTTATCATTTCGGTCTTTTTGTTTTACTTTTGTGTTTGGTTTTGTTTTGTGCTTTGTTGGTGGAATCGGACCCAAAACGAGAACGAAGTTGGGAAATTACTCAAGTTTCCAAATCCATTTTCATTCTGATTCTGCTCCCACCATTTCTTGGTCATTGAATTTTTACTGAAGTCGCACTGCAATAATGTGTTAGTTCTTCTCCAGTTCCGACTTTGCTTTACTACATTTAATACATTAATGTCAGCTTCCAGGCGTAGGTAGAAACTCTGAGTTTTACCTTGATTAGGGATTAAATGGTGGTTATTATTATTATTAAGAAATCAAAGAGCGAAGTAGAGCAGCAACGGAGTTCTTCTGAGTGAATTGATTGAAAGAAGAAGAGATATTTGCTTGCTGATTTCTTCAGAAGGTTTTGCCAAGTTTACATTCGAGATAGGGTTCCTATTCTTGTTTTTCTTTTATTTTGCTTTCATGTTTTCTTGTTTCTGATAGATTATTTTGTTTTGGGAAAGTTCTCTATCTCAGTGGGTTTGCATGTTATGTTTTCCTTTCTTTATTTGTCGTTGTTCTTGATTTCATTTTTTTTGCTTGTGTTTCTCGTTTCTCAGTGAGTTAGAGCACGGTTGTTTTTATGTTTTGTCGTGCTCATGTCGTGCTGTTTTGTTTTTTATATATTGCGTAGATTAATTAGGGTTCCATAGTAAGATAGATTAAATTCAAGTTTACAGTGAGTTAGGGTTGGTAGAATCTTGTCTTTACTTAAGGTTTTTATTACGCATTCAATCTGGTTAAAATAGAGGGTTAAATTCATGCCCTAGTTTTTGTATCGCATTTTTGGATTAGGGTTTTATGCATTTCGGTATTTGCTTTTTTGAGTGATTAAATATGATGCCGTAAAGTACAGTCGCCCCCATGGTCATATGGGCATGGTTTTGTCATGTTATATTTAAGCCTCATTTCATTTTAATATGACTCTAGTCCTTAATTATGGAGTTTTTCATTAAACTGATAAAATGATTAATGATGTCATGGTCAACCTAGGCGGAAGCGGGATCAAAATTGATTTAGGATTTTTTTGGGCATGTTTTATGATTAGGGTCAATTCCATTTTCCATCCGTCTCTGACTCCGCTTATAGGAAGAAGCTTTATTTCAACATAACAATAACCTAGGTGGAAGTGGAAGCGGAACCGAAATAGGATATGAAAATAGAAAATCTGAAAGAAACTGAATCAGTTTCCATTTCGGTTCCGATCACAATTCCACTTTTGGCTTGAAGCCCGCTTCTTGTTAGTAAAATATCAATAACAGTTTTTGCTCCGAGCTTGACAGTATATTAAAAGAGGATTGTTTAAGATGTCTTCTTCCTAGTTCTGCCTCCGATGTATGTTTGAAAGGTATGATTTTAAGACATATTTTGAGATATTTATTCAGAGATCTAACTAGAGGTTTTGTTGTAGGAAAGCTAAAGGATGTCAGGAACATCAAGAGAAGCTATCCAAAGGAACCGACCTGCAGGAACATCTAAGGCAGTAGCCAAACCCAAGAAAATCAAGCCAGAACAGTTACCTTATACCTTGAGGTATAACCAAAGGAGTCCTAATGTCACAGTAAGAAAAGTGGAATCAGATTGGTCAGACATCACCGACACCAATCTAAGCTCATATAGTTTTGAGGAGCTGTTTTCAGAAATATTTGCTGAAGATATCACAGGGAGAACACAAAGAATTGTTGAGTCTGGATTAGCTCATATCACTTTATTTCCTATCTCAATCTAATGCCCAGAATTAGTCTTGACAGCTGCAAGAGATTACAATCTTACTACCCGACAATGCATGGATTCACAAGACAATGTAATCATTGATCTCACTCCTCAAATGTTTCAAAGTATATTTAGTGTCCCAGATCCCAAGAACTTGGTGTAGTTAACTGAGGGAGAGGCCCCAGAGAAGTATGGAAAATATAAGGAATCCAACAAATCTCACTTGAACAAAAAGTGGTTGAGAATGGAAAAGAAGTCTCTATCCAAGCTGCAGATCAACCAAAGAGGGCATATTTCTACAAAGAAGTATCAGATTTAATAATGATGTTGTCTAGGGTTTTTGGGAAGAGAGATTCTTTTCATTTCAAGGAGTGGATGTTTCCCTTCATCCAGATAATCTTAAATGGCACCCATCAATTTGATTGGCCGATGATTGTATCAAATGCCATTCATGACCAATTGACCAGCATTAGGGAGACTAAATGCTTTTTCATGACTTCTTACAATGTGTATGCAGCAACAAGAGTAGGTATCTTCCTAGGTCTGAACAAAGTGGGGATAATGGGAGTTTTAGATGGAAAAAAGAAGGTGTGGGAGCATTATAACCAGCTATCCCTACAGGTTGCTGAGACTCAATTTAGAAGGGTTAATGATGCATTCATATATGTGATCATTAACTAACTCAACGGAGATGCAGGGTACAAACTAAGCCAAGAGGCCATGACATTT
Organism: Sequoiadendron giganteum; assembly: GCA_007115665.2. NCBI lineage: Eukaryota > Viridiplantae > Streptophyta > Pinopsida > Cupressales > Cupressaceae > Sequoiadendron > Sequoiadendron giganteum. The sequence continues at coordinate 283,664,396 of CM021107.1, read as the reverse complement.
ATCATTGAATGGGGATGTTGGTATATTCAATACCCCAGGTTTACATACTTCAGGCTAGCTAGCTTTGAAGGTCATCCACACTTGTTGCCAAGATGTTGCAATAATAGGATAGTTTTAATGGAATTTTTATATTTGGCTCTAGGGGTTAATGCTCGGCTTGGATTGAAACATAAAATAGGATGTGATAAGTTCCCCATGAAGTTGGGTGAGTATAGCTGTTAGCATGTGGTAGGAGCAAAGGTGGTGTGCAGTGAGTTGATATAGTTAAAGCTAGGTTTGTATATAGCTTGGAAGCACTTTGACCCGAAGGGTAAGATGAATGCTTTGTTGCCTTCTGTATTTGATAAGCATTTTAATTTATTGGAAGATTTCTGAAGTGACCGATAGGATGAGTATGACTTGAGAAAAAATAATTATGAAAGATTACCTATCTCACTCATGGTAGAGCTTGGTATCAATAATGAAATTCCTGACACATTGCTGGATGATGGAGTTGTGTTGGATCCATCTTATGAAGCTTTAAACATTGGGACTACAATCCTAGATCCAATTGACTAGAATAGTGAGGAAACCATTGACATTAAGTAGATAGGGTGAGTAGTATTGGATAGAAGTGTTCAATGGTTGGTTCTAAGAACCAAAACTCCTCAAGGACCAACTCCTAAATAGGGGAAAGGGTATAAAAGGATTAAAATGAAGGCACCTCCCAAGGAGCCCTTGGAGTTCCTTCCCCCAAACATTGAAGAAATAGAGCTTGAAGAAGCAGTTGATGAATCAGAGGCACAAGAAGGAGATGCTCAAATAGGATCGATTGTTTCAACACCTACATTAGGTGAGTCTTCTACTCAAATCCCACTTGCAAAAAAGAAAAGTAGGGAAGTGCAAAAAGGGACTCCTCATAGTATGGTTGAAACTATGAAGGGAAAAGAAGTGGAGATAGAAGTTCATGATGTTGGAAAAAATTCAGATGAGACTTTATCAGATAAAGGAAAACAAGAAAATATGCCTCTAGAGGAGGATACAGAATAGGTAATGACATAGGAGGATCAATGGGCATTGTTTGAAGAAGTCAAGAAGGCTGTTGATGAGCAAGCTGAAAATAGAAAAGAAAAAGTTAGTTGATGCTGAGACACAAGCTGATGCCATACTACAACAATAACAAATTGAAGCTAAGTCAAAAGCTGACGAAGTAGAGAGACAATAGAGGCAAAAGGAACACAAGCTCAAGATTAAGGAGGAGAATGATAAGTTAGAATTGATACAAAAGATTCATGACCTTGAGGAAGAGAAGGCAAGCCACCGAAGGGAAAAAGAAGTTCTGGTAGCTAAGTTAAAACTTGCTGAAGAAGCTCATAGAAAAGAAGAGGAAGCAAAACAATTATTAAAGGAGAAAACGACCGAAGATTTGGTTAAAAAGAAACAAGAAGAAGAAAATTTAGAAAAGCTTAAAGCTTTAGAGACAGAAAGATTGGAGAAAGAAAGATTGGATAAGGAAAGACTGGAGAAAGAAAGATTAGAAGAAGAGAGATTGAAGAAGGAGGAAGAAGACAAGAGAGTACAAGAGCAAAAATATTAGGAGGAAGCTGAAAAGCTGGCACAAATGGTTGTGGAACAAGAGCAGCAACAAAAATAGATGGTTGATTCTCAACCTCAGGTAAATGTGCAACCTCCTATAGCTACTACCTCCTCTTCTTCAACTATGATGACTATTACTCTAGGTGCTCCGACTTGGTTGAAATTAGACCTTCAAAAGAGAACACCAACATCTTCTCAACCTCTCAATTGGGAGGATATGATGAAGGAAATAGAAAGAAAAAGGCCTAAAAAGAGGGTCAAGATCCTGCACTCTACTAGGTTAATTGACAAGGGAGAAATTGTGGTTGAGTGTGCTATACCTATGGTAGAAAATGAGGCAGGAGATATACAATTAATGGATTATCAACTAGGCACTGTGAATTTGGGAAGACCTACAAGGGATCAACAAATGAATTTGATTGATGTGGTAGCTTCCTCAACTAAGTCAAGGATGTTGAAGGATAAACAAAGGATGAGCTTAAGGCTCAACTAAATCAATTGCATGTTTTTGTTAAGAATGTTTATGCTCCAAGGTCACAACAGGTTGCTGCTATTGAGACCCCAATTTTGATGAGCAAAAAGGAAGTAGATGATTTGGAACAAGTGAGGGGAAAGGCATAAATGTTGGATTGATGGGTTGAGAAGTTGAATCAAGAAATAAATCAAGTGTTGGAAGATGGTTTTGATGTTTACAAAGCAACTGAGGAGTTGATGGAAGAGATGAATAAATATGTTAAAACGTTGGAAGCACAAGAGGAGGACTATAAGGGATACAACCAGAAACTAAAAGAAGTCAATAAATTGCCTAAGACTACCCTCCTAGAACAATCAATATTAGAAGAAGAAAATATATATTTTCTAGAGAAGACTTCTTGTATACTCTGATTTAGAACAAATTTCCTATACAAACATAGAAATGAGGTTCAAGATTCTATTAAGGATCTAAGGGAACAATTTGAGGAGTTGGAAGCCATGCTTGCTATTATTGTGAACATGGAGGTACTAGAAAAAGAAGGCTTACCTTTAAGCCAATAAAGCAGAAATGGACTGAAAGGTTTAAAGAGGTTATGCAAAGAGGAGATGTTGGTGAAGATCTGCTAATAGATAGATTGATGGACATCAAAGAATAAATAAGAGTAGCCAAGAGAGAGTTGACAAAGCTGAAGGATATGAGAGGGTTTGCTATAGCGGAGTTGGAGAGAATTAAGTTTGAGGACAACTGGGTGGATGGGCCTGAATTAGACACATTACAACAAGTCTTCTCTAGCTATGACGAATATAGGATGGAGAAAAAATTGCATGCATAAATCTCATGCATGCATGGATTTTTTCTTCTTTGCATGTTGCATGCAGTACTGACAGTTTTGAAGAGCATGGCTTTTCTTCTCTTCTAGTCTCTTTTCTTCCAATTTAACTGACTTTCCAAAGATAATTATAATCCCTAAAAGGGTGGGTTGACTTAAAATAGAAGAGGACTTCCAAATTTTGTACATCTATAAATACCCTTTGGGTATCATATTGTAAAGTTTGACTGATAGAGAATAGAATTGGCCACCTGATATTAGGAGATATAATTTTCATAGTTCTTATAGAAATACATTGTCATTTCACTTTTTATAGTTAAATAAAATTACAGGTTTACACAATATGGTGTTAGAATTGAGTTGTTTTACTTGATAAGGTTAGTGAGTTATAATCTATCTGTATGCCAGTGATTGTGTTGAAGCATGATTGTTTCTTATGTGATGAAATTCATTAGAAGAAGCCGGATTTAAGGATTATCTTGTTAGATTATCAGTGAATTAGATTTATTGAATTCTGTTGATCTATGATCTTGGCAATGAATGAATGTGTGTTCTTTTGGAAGTCTTTGAAATAGTTATGATATGCGAATTGTGATGTTAAAATCAACACCTTTGATGAATGCAATTGTATGGATTAGTCTATAGCTTGTGTCATGCTTTGGTTTTCTTGATCTGTTTGAAAATATTCATTGTTGAAGATATATGTCCAGATGCAAGATAAGTTTGATTCATGTTCACTGATTTACCCTCTGATTTATCTTTTTCTTTTGTTTTAAAAACCCTTGCATTGTGAAGAATAGCTCAATGAACAAGTCATTTCTTGTATTCTTTGTTACCATCATAGGCCCCTTGAACATTATAGTTGCATGAACCAATTGAGTGACACCAGGTAGTTGAGAACCAACTATCAAGACCTTGGGAGTTAGGCTACTATATGTTATCTTTCTTTTTCAGGAGAAATAGAGTAGAAATATTTTGTTTTAACGTTGTTTGTGTCATTTTCACCATCAACACTTAAATTGGATAAAATTGAGGAATTTGAACACCCCAAAGACCCAAATTCATAAAAAATAAACATGGATTTCAACAAGATGCACACATAAGATCTCTCTAATTGCATATAAATGATGGGCAACCAAGGGTGGCATAAAATGTCAAAATTTTGGTGATTTTTGTGGGATGATTGCTTGCTAATCACAGAATCTAGGGACTTATCAGTCCATTGGGCATATAGTCATAAAGGGGATCAACAAAATATGTGCATGCTGCACTTGGAAGAAAGCATAGAAACTAAAACATACATTCCCTTAAGGAGAATTCAGGGTGTGTGAAGGAACTTCATGGAAAACAACAAATCTACAATATGTACATGAAACTCAAAACTCATCAGAAATAAGGTTTGAGATGAATCCCATTTATTGAGATTGGAAGAACCACATCATCCAACCTAGAAAGATAGAATGTGTTGTCCTCCTTGCAACTAGTGATTATATATGGACTACTCCAAATGGCATCAAAATTGGAATATATTCCATATTCAGCTCTATCTACATCCCATTTCAACACTAGATCTCCCTCTTGGGACACTTTGTGAACTAATTTTTTATCAAAATTTGTTTTGACCCATGCTTGATGTGTTTCTATGACTTGCATAGATTTGTTCCTTATTTCCTCTAGTTCTAAGAGCTCAGCCAACCTTACAATCATAAAATATTTCTCTTCTAACTCTAGCTGATGTGCCAACTCAAGGGAAGGAAACTCCAATGATAATGGTAACCTTGCTTCCCTTCAATAAACTAGCATGAAGAGAGAATTTCCAGTTACTCTTTTAAGAGTAATTCTATTAGCCCAAAGGGCCATCTTTAACTTGCTATGCCAAACCCTTTGGTTATCCTCAATGGTCCTCTTGATAATCCTAATGAGATTTTTATTTAAAGACTCAACCAAGCCATTTCCCTGAGAATAATAATTAGATGAGGTCTTCAAGTAAATACCATGCCTAATTGGCCAATCAAGGATCTAAGAACTAGTAAAATCCTTGGAATTATCTAAAATGATAGTAGAAGGAGTGCCAAATATTGTAACAACTCCATCAAGGAATTATAAAATTGAAGCATCAGTGGCATATTTCAAGGCAACTACCTCAGTGCACCTAGTAAAGTAATTTGTGGCTGTTAAAATCCACTTATGACCAACACTTGATGGTAGATTTATCATACCGATAAAATCCAAACCCTACTATGTAAATGGTTGATCAACTTGAATTGGGTGAAGAGGGAGGGCAACCAACCTTTGCTTTCCATCAAAGAAAGCACACTTTTTAAAATTTCTCACCCATTTGTGAGTGTCATTAAATAAAGATGGCCAATAATAACTATCCCTCATGATCTTTGCAATAGTAGTCCTTGCAAAAAAATGGCCACTTGAAGAGCCATCATGGAATTCACTTAGCATTCTGATGACTTGATCTACCTCTATGCATCTTAATAGGACTCCAATAAAATAATTTCTAAAGATTATGCCATCCATTATGACATAGGGAATGGAATACAATTTGAAGTGTCTTCTTTTGGTCCTATCTAGACCTATAGGATACCTACCTTCTTACAAAAAGGTAGTCATAATACTCACCCAACTGCCTTGTATGTTTGTATTCAGTGCTTGTTGTTCCTGTACTACACAATAAACCTTTGTAGGAGTCTCAAATGTTGAGACAAGTTTCTCACACAACCCCTTGCCTCTCACCAACTTGGTGATTTTGATGTCAATGCCATACTCCATCACCTTAGTGATCCATCCAGACCATTTTACATTGATATCTTTGCTCAACAAGAACTCTTTAATGCTGGCATGGGGCACCATTAGTTGTATCTTGTTATTAGAACATATGTGTCTAATTTTTTTTAATGCTATAACAACAAAAAGATCTTTCTTTTCAACATAGGTGTACTTGAATTCATATTCCTTAAGCCTTTAACTAAATAAAGAAATTGATTTCTCAAAATTTTCTTTGTTTAGCTATGCTAGAACAATTGATATGCTTGCTTCACCTCAAAAAGTATAAAGAATGAAATCCTTTTCATAATTAGGATTGACAAGGGTGGGATACTAAGAAATTTCTTGTTTGATAGCCTCAAAAATATCTTTACCCTCCTTGGTCCATTCGAAGACCATGTTTTTCTTAATCATAGAGGTAAGAGGCTTTACGAAAGCAACAAGATTTGGAATGAATTGCCTCACAAAGTTAATTGTTCCTAAGAAAATCTGTAATCCTTTCTTATGACTAGGAAGTGGGATGGCCAAGATAGATTTTACTCTTGCAGGATCAATGACCAAGCCATCCTTTCAAATAATGTGTGCAATAAGTTTTCCCTGGTAAGTGGCAAAGACACATTTATTTGAATTTGGGGAATACCATATTCCCTACATTTCTGAAATACTTGCTCAAGGTGATTGAAATGGTTTTTTTCATGCTTTGAAAACACTATGATATCATCTAGGTAGACCAATACAAATTGTCTAAACACACCTTGAAATTCTATATCGACGACCCTCTAAAAATTGGCACCTGCATTAGTTAGACCAAAAGGAATTTTTCAATAAGCGTAGGTGCCACACTTTGTAGTAAGTGTTGTCTTGTGTTGGTCATATTCTTGGATTAGAATTTGATTGTAGCCTGAGTAGCCATCCAAGAAAGAAAACCTTTCTTACTCACTGAATCTTTGTAAAATCTTCTCCATGGAAGGGATGGGATAATGATCCTTTAGGGAGGCTCTATTTAGATCTCTAAAATCTACACAAAGTCTTATTTACCCATTCTTTTTCCTGATAGGAACCAATTTTTCCACCCATGAAGAATGCTTGATGGGAAAAATGATTCTAGCCTCAATCAATTTGGCCAATTCCTTTCTCATCAAAGGCTCAATCTTAGGATTTATACGCCTTTATTTTTTCCTTACAGGTTTGACATCTAGATCTAATTCAATAGTATGTTGGGAAAGGCCTGGGTCAAAACCCTTTAGGTTTTCATAAGTCCAATCAACTACATCATTGTATCTATTGAAAAGATCTATGAAAACATCATGTTCAGTGATAGAGAATACCTTTCCCAAGTTTAGAGACTTTCCTTCTGAAATATCTATTGGCTTGAAGTCACCCCTCTTTGCAAGTAAATTTATTCTTTTCTGATTTAATTGATCACCATATTCAAAAATACCTTCAAGGGTGATGAGACCATTTGTTAGCTTGTTGCTACTCAACTACACAATTCAATCACCATATTGATTTGGCAGCTTGGACTGATTTGTTTTAGAAAATTATGCCTCCTCTTGTAGAAAATTTACTACCTGTTGATCACTATAAAATACTTGCCAGTGATTCATATTATCTAGAAGAGTGGGCCTCACAACCAACCTAATATGTTTCTCCCTTTTTCTTGCAATATGTGCTGGTATGTCAAACTGAGCACCAACTGCTGCAGGTCTATCAACATGCTTATTTTGGTTTCTTAGAGTTGCTTGGATGTTAAAACCCTCAAATCCCTCAATTAGATCCCAAAACCTATGTTTGTAGGATTTGAGAAGATTATTCTTGGTTGAGCTTTGAGTTCTGATTTGATGGAAAACCAATTCACTACCACCAAAAACTTGTAACAATTTCATTTTCCTTTTTTGTACAAGTTGGAGACCTTGGATGAGTGCTTCGTATTCAACCACATTGTTAGTGCAACTAAATTGAAGCCTGAAAGAGAAATAATATCTCTCCTCATTTGGAGATACCAACATTACACCAACACCAACACCATTTATGTTTCTGGAAGCATCAAAAAACAGTTTCCACAATCCCCCTAAGTCTTCTTGAGTTTTTATGAGATTGGGGATGGTAGAATTCTCTTCATGAATGCAGTAGGTTCCAAGACTAGTGTCAGTCACAATTAATGGGTCAAATTATAAATCATTTCCCCATTCATCCAACAAACAATCAAGTACCTCTTCTATAGGATTTGCAGGCTCATAAACATGACACTCCTTCTTTCAGTCATGCAATGTATAGTTCATGTTTACTAGACTAGGAGTATAAGGATCTAGGCGATCCTTTACTATGGGCTTAGATTTTTTGGTTGCTTTAGTACCATATCTAGTCCTAAATAGTGTGTGAGACCAATCATCAGATAAGTACCCACCTATCTTAGCACTGAAATCTCTAGATAAGAAAATAGAAAAATGAGTAGGGAGGTCTGTGACTAAAATATCTTGCAACACATCATAGCCAGGATATGCATGCAAGGAAAATTTTGGGTTTTAACTAATCCTACTATACTGATAGCAGTGCCATCCAATTGTAAAAAATTTCTAGCCACCGATTCATACTTGATACCAAGCATGTTAGAAATTCCCTTAGGCATAATAGAACTACTTGCCTCATAATCTATCATACAATTGTGCACTATATGTGTAACACAAGAAAAACTAGAAAATAAATGAGGTTAAAGAAATACAAAGCATTTAAACTAAAACTAGCCTACATTAAACAACAAAGAACAAAGAACAAAGAACAAAGAACAAAGGAAAAGCTAAAGAATAAAACAATAATGAAACAATCTAACCAAAGATCGCTGTAAGTCCATGAATAATCTCTATTGTCCTTCTCCATTTCATTGTGCTAGTATTCTTGCCCTCAAATTTTCAATATGTGTGCAAGTATAACCTTGATGTATGTGATTGTAGAAAAATATCAAAGATTAAGAAGTTGATTCCAAAAGTATATCGATTTCAGGAGGAATAATGACAAAAGTCAGTCAATTTATAGAAAATTGGTTTTCAAATGATAGAATTAGATCCAAAAGAGAGATCAACGATCGAGATTGATGAATGCCATTCGATACAGATTTGTGTTAGTTAGAACATGAGTGAGAAAATTCTGCCTAATGAATATTAAATTAAATAATAATTTAATCTGATGTTGAGAGTATTTGAAAATTAGAAGAATAAGAGATCAAGATTAAATAAATGATTTAATCTCTAGTTGAAATTATTCAAAAATTAGAAGAATAATGTTTGAATGAAAAGGATAAAGATAAAATAAAGACAACGATATGTTCGAATGCACACATAAATTAATTAATTAAATAAAGATATTTGATTAATAAATATCTACATGCATACGAGTCTTAACTAGATAAATGTCTGGTTATGAGAGAGAGTCTCTTCGTAGAGAGAATTAGATTTTGAATCTTGAGATAACTGATTGATTCAAATAGATCTCAAGTCAAGTAATGAGTGAATAATTATTTTAATGAATTAAATGATTATTTAATTCAACATTTGAAATTTAGAGATTTAATTAAACAAATAAAGATTTATTTAATTGACTGTCGAAAAGGTTAATTGAATAATTAAATAATTCAAAATAAATATTTAATTATAGTCAAAATTGTGATAAAGGATAAATTAAATAATAAATTATTTAATTCAGAAAGGGGATTAATTAATTAGTGACACAATTAAATAAATAAAATTTATTTAATTAATCAAGGTTGAATAAAGGTCATAATGAATTAATTTAATAATTAAGGTTATTTAATTAATATAAGAAAGGTAACTATAGAAAGTAGTTAAATAATTAACATTATTTAATCGTGACTATGGACATTAGAAATTATGTCAAAAATGGTACTCACGGGCCTAGACCAAATTTTCAGTGTCTACAGTTTTCCCCTCTTTGATACAATTTCATTTTGGCCTTTGTGTCAAATAAAATTATTTAAATCATGCCCCTGTCATGCCCCAGTGTGAAATAGGTTAGGGTATGCCCCCTCGGGAAAAAATGACAATTTTTTATTAAAAAAAATAAAAAATGGAAATTATCCCGAATAGGTAATTTGATAGCCATAAACGTTGTGGAGTTCACAAAAATGAATTTGGAGTTGTTTGGTGCGTGTATGGGTCAATTGAAGATGGAATTTTATGTGACCAATAGACAAGGTAAGAGGAAATGCCACCCTAAACCCTAGGTATAAATAGAAAAGGGGTGAAAATCAAATTCATTTTCACCCTCCTAGTTCAAAAAATTGAGTTTTTTACTCTAGACTCATAGCGACAATGTCTCCAGTTCCCTACTCACATCATCGCGCTTATCACATTTGGACATTTAGATGACATGCAGATGTGGGTCCCTCGGTATGTAGTAAAAAACTAGCCCTTGAAATTTGAATTTGCACGCTTTTTAATGCATTTATTCCATATTTTTGCTACGTGCCACTTTATTAAAAAATGCATGTGTATTCACAATCAATGCATCTACATTCAAAATAACACATTTGTTAATTTATGTCTTAGGATAGCGTAGGTTATCTGAAAAATGTACGCATTTTTTTTGTATATACCGCAAATGTATAGTTGCATTGCATTTGCAGTTTTTTTCGATGCATTTAGAATTATGTTATGCATTTACAAATTTTTGATGCATTTTTAATTTGATGGTCCATTGATTATGCATGTATGTATTATTATACATTTTCATTTTAGATCGACGCATATGAAAATTTGAGACACATTTGCAAATTTAAGTGACACATGTGATATTTTGTAGCGCATTTGCAAATATAATGACGCATTTGATTGGTATGGAATTTTTGTTGATTAGGATAGATTATTGATACTGCCATGAGGCATGCATAATGCCATTTCAGGTTTTATTGGATTCTATATATATTAGAGAGTCGAGACCATTGACTTTCCACTTCCATGATAGTTTGCATAGTGGGGAGAAACAGTTCCTATGGCATTTTGGTTTACATCATTTGACATTCATGCCCACTATTCAGGAAAACCAGGGACTGTTGACTGCATTGTGTGAGCTATGGCATTCAAAGACATCTTTATTTCATCTACCTACTAGTGAGGTGACGGTGATGCTAGAGGATGGGTATAGGATTCTTAGATTACCTATTAGGGGGGCTAGGGTCATGTATGATACACAAAGGGGATTCACAAACATATGCATATATTATCTCCACTAGGACATCAAAAAACTTGGGATAGACCACTACGAGATTAGATGGCATGTGTTAGTGCAAAGATATAGGAGATTAGATTGTTTATTTTGTACATTGATTGGTGGTATAGTTCTTCTTGACCATCGAGGTCATGGATTCCTATAGGATGGGGGGAGATGCTTGTTGGCATGCTAGAGAGATGGGTTGTATATTCTTGGGCCCCCTATTTATTATCCATGTTATACTTTCATTTACATGATATTTCCTACAGAGAGGCACAATCCATGAGTTGTGGTACTATGCTCCTGATGGTCTAGGCGTGGGAACACATAGCCATGTTCTGTCCGCTTGTCACAATAGAGGTTCAACAGGGATCGCCTTATGCCTACCGTTATGTGAGGGATAATACCCATCATCATGTTGGGGATACAGGTTACTGTAGACATGCCATTGACATGCTGGTTTAGTTTATTTGGAGGCCATATTTGGATTTCCCACAGTGGCCGCATGAGGATGAAAATTTGACATATTACAGACAGACATAGTACTTGATTGGACGGATAGTCCCACATGTGCACATCATTGAGAGACATTTTCCAAATAATGTTTTGAGACTATTTGGAGAGGTTTAAGATGAGCCTCGAGGTCGAGAAGAGTATTCCCAATCGTCGAGAGAGGTGTTTCTATGGGGAGATGAGATTTCGATTGCCACTACAGAGGAAAACATTGATGCATTACAGCTAGTACAATGGGGTTGGAGAGGCAAAGCTGTAGATTCGAGCACAACAGAGGCATATGATCACTAGTGGGCCACTCACAAGCCAATGCCATTGACAGATCCAAACCAGGATGCTTCGGTGGAGAGGCACGAGACAGGGCCATTAGTTAGATGTGGCAGAGGTAGAGGTCATAGGGTTGAAGGTGGTAGAGGGGATGATGGAGATGGAGGAGGAGGTGGTTAGAGGGGAGGTGGTAGGGGGAGGAATGGTCATAGAGGATGAGGCTTGCATTTATCACCTGTCAATGAGGAGGAGAGGGCAGGAGAGGATATTCTTATGATTGATGTTGGTGGGGGTGAGGAGGAGGTTGATGTTGAGATCAGTAGAGAGGAGCATGTAGGACAAGAGGATATTCCTGAGGAACATGCAGGGGAGGAGGCAGAGGTTGGTGCCCTTGATCTACTCACCAACTATTAGGATGATGAGGATGAGGAGGATGAGATAGATGATCAAGAGAGGGAGCTCCATGATAGGATTTTGGAGGAGATGGAGGATGATGGGATGGAAAGACCCCAATAGGATGATACATGTCCTATTGATCAAGATACATCGGATATGCATGCCCAGGTAGCATCTCTAGAGGAGAGGATGAGGGTTTTGATGTCAGAGCGGGATGCACTACTGATGGAGAGAGACAAAGAATATATGGATAGGGATAAGGCCATAGCTCAGAGATAGGAGACCGAGTAGTGGTTTACTGAGATCAAAGGTCTTTGCAGCAGTCCATCCAATAGTTTCGTATGAGAGTTAGTCAGAGCTGTGGAGAGAGCGTCATATTAAAGGGATCTTTATGGGGCAGCGGTTCCTCCTGAGGGACTAGCTCCCAATTTTTCATAGACACATACCGGAAGGTCCCAGAGTAGGACTCACACGAGGATAGTGAGTATAGAGGGGGTTAAGGGGCCTCATAGATCTAGACCATATGACAGGCCTCCTTCTACACATATCTCATCAGGATATTGTCATCAGTCATCTTCACATTCTCCACATTGGAGCAGTGGGAGTTCCAAATAGAGACATGTATTGATATTTATTGAGACATTTTATATTGAACATCGAGCCTGCAAGCTTAGTTTTGATAGATACATTATGACATTGTGATGTGACACTTTTTTGAGCGATATATGTATATATGATTTTGGCAACAATTCATATGATATGTAGTTATATTTATGATTATGTAGTATTTTTCTTATGCATGTGTTCTATATTATATGTTATTGTCTATCTGATATGTACATGTTATGGATGATCATATCTACATTATGATGTGTTTATGCAGCCTATGATGTGATGTTGATTCATATGATGATGGATGCATGTAATTTTATTATATCACTAGATGTTATGTATGCATTTTATGATTATGAGATGCAATGTGATGTTTATATATACAATGCTATCTACATGTGATGCTATATAATTACAATTTTTTACATGTAATGCTTTCGTTATGTACTCTATGATGATTGAATGCCTATTATGCCATGATTTCCTAGATATGATAGATGCCTATTTTTTGTGTTTTTTGAAATGCAAGATATATATGATTTACAATGTATGCTATTTACATGATGTTTATAATATGAATGCATATGTAAGATTCTTTATATTTTTGTGTGTCATAGGACTCCGTCTTAATGCAAGAAAGAAGAAATGTTAATGTGGAAAGAAAGATGAACAAGAAAAGACATTGATGTTAGTATTAGCAATCTTCGATATTTTGTCGAATCACAAAAGGCTTTGCACTTTATCATCATTTGGTGGTAACTAATACAAATGGAGAAAAACACCATGATATGACATGGATCAAGGTGTGCAAGGTCATCCACCTGCTAACAACAAACAATCACAGACAAGGAGTGTGTAGATGCATACTAAGGGAAAAATTGCCGCAGTCTTTTTGTCAAGACAAACCACAGACAACAATAAAAGAAAAAGACATAGTTAGGATAAATTATTACTCCTCTAAATCCATCATAGTACATCCTTGAGATAGCTAGTAACCTACCCTAAAAACCCATTAAAAAATACATTTAACAAACAACAATCAAAGAAAAATAGTTTGAAAACATCATTGCTTTTCTAAATCCTTCATGGGACATCCTTGAGAAAGCTAGTAACCTAAATCAAAGAAAAATCCAATAAGATAAAACCAAATAAGCCATAAATTTCAAAAATTAAATAGAATTTATTTGCCAAAATTTGATCTGTTGTTTTTTTGATAGTTTGATAGTTTGACATAGCTTGATGTCAGGGATGACACATACCGTATAAGACATTGAGTCTAGTTTCAACTTTGTGACTATCTGTGTAAGGCATGACAAAGCATGGTTTCAGAAAGATATGTACCATATAAGACATTGAGCCTGATGACATTGATGTGACAAGATACATAAGGCTATGATGATTGATGTTGTCCATTGTCAAGAAAGACACATCGTGCATAAGACATATGTTTGATTGTTTTGGCAATTTTGTTTGACTTGACCTGATGACATTGTTGACATGTTTGGTTTGTTGATGTGTGAATTGTCTTGATGTTTTGACTATTGTGTGTGGGTGTTTGAAAATGTATAACTTATGTTGATTGACATGACTTACCCTAAAGGACTAACCTAGTGCGGCCTTGGGGGCTCATCGATTGATGGCCTTGCCTACGTTATACATGCAAAGACCTCGTAGTTCAACTAACTTTGACTGATAGAAATGATTGATAAATATGTGCTTAAGTTGATGATAGGCATGTGTGTGATGGTGAATGTCATAAAACCTAATGGACTGACCTAGTACGGCCTCAGGGGCTCATTGATTGATGGCCTTTTCTACGTTATACATGCAGAGACCTCGTAGTTCAACATGAACAACGAATTTGACATGTTCAAAGAATGAGTCATGATTTGATGTGTGTGATATGTAATAAACCTAGAAAGATGAAACTAATACCTCAGGGGCACATCAAGTGATGGCCTTGCCTACATCCAGTTGTAGAGGCAACGTAGTTTGAATATGTCCATGACTGACTTGACACAACTGACCTTGACTCTATTTTTGGGATTTTTGATATGTTTTGATTTTCTTGTCTTTTTGGAGTTTTACAATGTTTTTGGATTTTTTCAAGACATTTTATGATGTTTTTGAGTTTTTTCAAGACATTTTCTAATGTTTTTGAGTTTTTTTAGGACATTTTGTGATGTTGGATGAGCGAGTGCAAGGTCCAAATAACTTAGGTTGAGGATTTTCCCCCAGTCTGGTATAAGACCAATAGGATGGGATGGGGAGATGGAATGGACTTGATGTCAATCATTCTAAGTTATGGTAAGGACAACCATTTATTATGGGTGATGGTGGAAAAGTTTGATTGGAATGATGGTAGATGGAGTGAAGTCAACTACACATGGCACCTGTTTTCTAGGTTTGCACCATGGTACTTATCCAAAGCACCACCGAAGTGGTTTTCACTATTGGACAAATTATTTCTCTTTACTATTTTATGATTTTTCAAGTTTTTTTGGTGTTAGAAAGACACTTGTTTGCTAGGTTTTCATCAAGGTAATTTTTTAAATTTTGCTTTAATTTTTTTTTGTATTTTGTATGATTAAGACATAGTTCCCAGAAGCTATGCATAGAACCTCTTCAAATGAAGGTTGTTGATTGGCGATAATAGTGGTTCTCCTTCAGGGGCAGAGAGTTGATATGATCTTGATCTAAAGGCTTCTATAACAATGTAAGGCCCTAACTAGTTTGGTTCAAACTTACCTGGTTTTTCTCTTTCAGCTTGATTCTCCAGGTTCTCCATTAAGACCAAGTCACCAAAGTCAAAATATCGATTCAAAACTTTCCTATTATAGCTACGACGAAGATGATTTTGATATGATTGAAGA
Organism: Sequoiadendron giganteum; assembly: GCA_007115665.2. Taxonomy (NCBI): domain Eukaryota; kingdom Viridiplantae; phylum Streptophyta; class Pinopsida; order Cupressales; family Cupressaceae; genus Sequoiadendron; species Sequoiadendron giganteum. Next base: position 283,648,858 of record CM021107.1, on the reverse strand, counting down.
TGATCTAGTGCCTTTTGTTTTCATTCATCTAGGAATTCTAACTCATGTAGCTGTGACACACGGTACTCTTCATCATCAATATAAACTTTCAAAGATACCCTTAGGGAAGGTATTTCAACCTCAATAGGTTAGATAGCTTCAACATTGAATACTAGGGATTACGGAGTGGCACTGGTGGGAGTACAAATGCTTGATTGTTTTGTTAGACGCCTCTACTTGGCTGTTACCTTGTGGATAATATGGAGTGGAAAAGTGATGCTAGATATGGAATTATTCACAGAGATGGAAGAATTCTTGGTTTTTGAATGGACGACTATTATCCATGATGATGGATTGAGGAACACCATACCGAAAGATTATGTAGTTTAGGATAAACTTGGAAATTTGTGTGCCAGTAATATAGGTCATAGGAATAGCTTCAATCCATTTGGTGAAGTATTTGTTTGTAGTTATGATGAACTTATGGCCATTGGAGGATGGAGGTTGTATCTTACCTATGAGGTCAAGTCCCCATTGGGAAAAGGGCCATGGTGAAGTTATCAGTCGGAGCTCCTAGGCTAGCGCATGTATCAAGTTTCCATGTACCTCACATTGTTGATATTTCTTGACGAAGAGGTATGAGTCCTTTTCCATGGTAGGCCAATAATAGCCTAATCTCATAATATTCTTGGCTAAGGTAGGACCATTAGAATTGGATCCAATGATACCTTCATGTACCACACATAAGGTTGTGTGGGATTCTTTAGCATCAAGAGATCTCAATAAGGTATTATCTAAGGCACATCTATAAAGGGTATCTTCGGTGATGGTATATTTGGAAGACTTACAGATAAATGTCCTATGTTGGTTATTTGACAAGTCTACGGGTAGGATTTGTGCATGGAGGTAGTCATATATGTCCTTATACCATGGGGAAGTATGACCAACAATAGTACACACCATTGCCGAATCAGGGATGTCATAAGCAGGGACCAAAATTTGTTCGAACCAAAAACTCAAATTTAGGCACGTTGCTAGGAATATCCAATAATGAACCATTGTTTTCCATAGCATCTGCTACCCTATTTTGAATGTGAGGTATTTTTTGAAAGCTGATGTTATTAAAGTTTTGCTTAAAACTGTCTTCCATGCGCTTGTAGGGGGCATGTTTCTCATCTTTAGTTTCATATTCGTAATTGACTTGCTAGACTACTAGCTAAGAACCTCCATAAACATGTAAACTCTTAATCTTCCATTAGACTGCCATTTTTAATCTTGTCACAAGGGCTTCATATTCTGCTATGTTGTTTGTACAAGGAAAATCAATTCTAAATGACTTGGGAATAGTGTTGCCTTGTGGTGTAACAAACACTATACCTGCTCCTGAACCACGATTAGTGTGAGACCCGTCAAAATATAATCTCCATGTGGTTCTTTTATCAATGGTGAAGATGAACTCATCGGGAAAATCCACCACTAGAGGATGGTCATCCTTAATTGGTGTGTTTTCTAATTGATCAACAACTACTTTCCCTTCTATAGCTTTTCTTTCCACATACTAGATGCCATATTCACTAAGTACCATTACCCATTTAGCCAATCGGCTTGTTTGTGCTGCTTTACTTAGGAGATATTTCAGAGGATCTATCTTGGCGACCAACATGGTTTGGCGGTTTAGCATATAGTGCCTAAGTTTTTGAGTAGAAAAAACCATTGAAAGATAGGAATGTTCTATGTTACTATAGTTTAGTTCATATCCCACCAAATTACGACGGATATAGTACACTGCCCTTTCATGACCTTCATCATCATTTTGCAAGTAGGGATCCTAGTGCTAATTGAGTTGCTGAAATATAGAGTATCAGGGGCCGGGTATCTATAGGTGGCATTAACATGGGTGGTGTAAGTAGATAATCCTTGATCTTTTGAAAATCTTCTTGGCATTTGGGTGTCCATACAAATGATACCCCTTTCTTAAGCAAATATTGGAGTAGATGTATCTTGTCTGCTAACTGTACTATGAAGCGTCTGATAGACTATAGTCTCCCTTGTAGTGTTCTCAGTTGATCGATGTTGGCAGGTGGAGGCATGTCCATTATAGATCTCACTTTTTTGGGATCCACTTCAATGCCTCTTCTAGAAATGATATATCCTAGAAGTTTTCCTTATTTAACTCCAAAGACACATTTTTTTGGACTTAGCCTTACTTTGTAATTTTCTAGTCTTTGGAATATATTGTCTAGTACTTTTAAATGATGTTCTCTTGTCAGTGATTTGGCTATTAGACCATTGGCATAGTTTTCCATGAGAGTATGTACAAGGTCATGGAAAATAGCCGTCATTGAACGTTGATATGTAGCTCCAACATTTTTGAGCCCAAAAGGCATAACATTCCAAAAATATCTTCCCCATGGAAATGTGAAAGAAGTCTTGTGTTGGTCCTCTATTGCAATTTTGATTTGATTATACCCAGAGAAACCATCCATGAGGGATAGCATCTCGTATCCTTCTACAAGGTCTACTATCATGCCAATGTTTGACAAAGGGAAGTCATCCTTAGGACATGCCTTGTTGATATCTCTAATGTCTGTACAAATGTGGATGCCCCTAGATGGTTTAGTTACTAGAACAATATTAGAAATCCAGTCTGCATAGTCTATGGACCTGATGAATCTGACATCCAATAGTTTCTTAAGTTCATCTTTGACTAGAAAAGAAATTTGTTGATACATTTTTCTTAACTTCTATTTGATGGGCTTAACACCTGACTGGAATGGTAGATGATACAATATAAGATCTAGATCCAACCTAGGCATGTCAACATATGACCATGCAAATTTTATCTATCTTCTTGTAAAGAATTCCCAAAACTTTGGTTGCTCTGTCTTTGTCAAAGATGCTGCAAAGTATATTTCTTGAGGGTTTTCTTTAGTGTTTATGTTGATGTCAATAGACTCTTCTACTAACATTGGTGACTTTTCTTGAGCAACTAGGAGAATGTTGAAACCTCCATCCTTCGGTGCCTCAGAGAGATTTTTTCCCTTGGATGCATCCTTTATTTTTACTATTTCTTCATCCAAAGGCACCTTTCGGTTTTAACCTAAGGACTTTTTATTTTTATCATTTTCATTGTTTTTATTTTTGTTTTCATTTTTGTGACTGGAGGTGTGAAAAAACTGCCCAAAATATGTCATGTCATCCAAGTCTATGGTAAAGCCAACTTTATGATCACCTCTAGGTATGCCTTCTCGAAGTCCCATGAACTCAACTATCGCTTCGTTGTTCTCAAATATGTCTAAGATGGGTGTACCTTGTTGAACCCAATCGATAAGTTGGGGATATATGAGGGGCATTTCATCATCAGAGTTATCAAATGTGGAGGCTGACAAGGTGAAGATAGAGTGGTTAACATGGTCACATAAGTTTTGGACTAACTCCTTTTTGTTCTTCTTCCTATGAACAAGTAGACTTTGGGGTGGGACCACTATAAGGGCTAGGTCATCAGAAGATGGTTCATTAGGTGCCCAAGATTTAGGATCAAGGGTTTCCTAATAATAAAACTTAAGCCATTCTTCTTTTGACAAAGAATTTTTAGGACGGGGGCTAGATGGATTTGGTAAGGGTTGTAGCATTTTATCAAGTTCCCCAAATAACTTATCTAGGTCCATCATGTTGGTAGAGGAAAGGGAATCCCATTCATATTTGTTTGAGTCAGGGGAGTCACAATAGAATGGGTGAAATGGTTTTTGAGATATCTCGATATCCTCAGAAGCACTTACTTCCTCTTGTGATGATAACAAAGTACTAGGAATACCAATTATAATCGGTTGAAACCCTAAGCCTAGTCCTTTTGGCCTTTGTGAGAAAATTATTGGTTTAGTCCTTCCATTTTGATGTAGCCGTAACCCACTATGTCTATCACATCCTTTTTTTTGCATAATCATAAAGCCTTTTCCATATTGATCCTTAGATATTTGAATAGACGGTGAAGGGTTTTCATTGTCTTCATTATACAACCAAGAAGTGACATATTATTTGTCCATAGCTTCCTTACTTAACTCTCCCCATTTTGTAAATGTAATCATAGGAGGGACATGTATTGTGACAATTGATTATTTCCTATATGTTGTGGGTAAATCATATGACTTAGGAGGAACTAGCTGATTGACACAATAGGATGGTTTCATGTGATATTCTCCACAACCCTTATCTTGGATCTTGACCTTAGGAGTGGATGACGGTGGTTGTGATGGAATGGACTTGGTAAGAGTTGATGGATCAATATACAAGGATAAGGTGGAGGATGAAGCCTCTTGATTGACTGGCACCTGTCATTATGGTATTTTGCATAGGCTTGTGCAATATTGGAAAGGATATGGATCACCATCAATTGTGATCTATGTGCCATTGTGTGTAAATTTTAGACATTGATGGTATGTGGAAGGTACATATTTCATAGCGTGTATCCAAGGTCTACCCAACAAAAGATTATAGGGAAGGGTGAGATCCAAGACTTGGAAAGTAGTTTTCATAACTACATGGCCAATTTTGATAGGGAGTGCGACAACTCTTTTAGATGATATTTCCTCATCGTCATATGCCTTAATGACTATACTCTTAGTGGTGTCCATGCATGCTTCTGAGAAACCTAATGCCTTAATCAATTTCTAGGTACAAATATTTAACCCTGCTCCTCCGTCTACCAAGACTCATCTGAATTTTTTTTGATGGACAAGAACTTCAAGTGTAATGGGTCTTTATGGTTGGTCTTCTTAGTTGAATAATCCTGTTGAGAGAATGTGGCATGATGGGAATTGGTTAAGTATCCTACCATTTCTTCGAAATGATTGACATCTATGTTGGTAGGGACTATTGTGCTTTGCAAGGATTTTTCAAGAATGTCTCGGTGATCTGGTGATATAGTCAATAGTTCCAAGATAGATATCTATGTCGGGTCTTCCCCAATTGGTCAAGAAAATTATAATTAAGCTTGGAAGACTATGTTTATGGTTCTAATGAAGGGACTAGAAGGGTTATCTTAGTTATGCATGTATTGACAACACATTAAGGATGCTTCTTTATGGTAATGGTATGAATATTTTCACTAGCAACTCATATATGATTAATGATGGTACATAGTTTATAGGACTGTACTTAGGACTGGTATAATTGGCTAAGGTATTATTCTTAGTTCCTAAATTGGAGGCCTTTCCTTTCCCATGGTCATGTAATGGATTCGTGAAGACCTTGTGATCACTAGTTTTGGTATGTTTTTGCCCATTGAATTCTATGGTTTCGTCTTCAACAAAATATTGTATGATGTTCTTTAGTTGTCGCCATTGTTGTAGATTATGTCCCTTTGTTTGATGGTACTCACAATAGCCATTATCATCCCACCATGAGGGTTTAAACTACCCCAGATCATACTATTTTGGATCCAGAGATTTTATGAGGTTATGTTTAATCAGTTCTTTGAACACTGTCTCGATTGGTTCCCCAAGGGGATAAACTCACGTTTAGGAAATCTCCTCTATGGTCATTGTTGCAAATTTTGGACAAATTTGGAAGTTTGATCATCATTGTTAAGCATGTCATGAGAGGGGTTGTAACCTATAAGTGTGATGATAGGTCTTGCATGTAGGGTCTTAGCATCAACAATACCGTCATTTTTTACGTTTTTGTTCCTAGACCAAAATTTGTTTCTATTGTTGGGAGGGTTTTGGTGTTGAACAATTGGATTCCTACTTGGTGTCTTAATTTATCCTTTATCAATAAGGCCATTTTCAAGTATAATGCATTTTTCTACCAAGTCTAGAAAAGAGGTACAACAATGTACTCTTAAGTCACTTCAGAGTATTGGGTGAATATTTTCAAGGAATATCGTGAATTTTTATTTCTCTAGTATCTCGACAAGAAAACGACTAGCTAAAATCCTCCATCTCTGGAAGAAGGTGGTTAAGTTTTCTCTGTCTTCTTGTGTGGTATGACACAATGTAGCTATCATGATTTAATTTTCTATGTTAAAGGCAAAGTGTTCCAAAAATTTCTCAGCCAATTCACCCCATGATCTTATGCCATACAAAATTTTAGAGAACCATTCCAATGCTATCCCGACAAGGGTTTGCAAGAAAAATCTCATAAGGTATGTGGAGTCATATGAGATGTCCATGCATGTTGTGGAAAATTCTCTGATGTGTTAGAGAGGATTCATCTTCCCATTGTACTTAGGTAAATTTGGTATAATGTATCTGTGTGGGAAGGGTGCCATGTATAGCTCTTTGTCAAAGGGACATGGACATAAATCTTGTGTTGAGATAGTTCATTTGCCTGACATTGACATAGTGTCCATTTTCTGTTGGAGAGCTTGCATTTGGTTTTGGAGAATATCTACTTGTATGTTGGTTGCGTTGTTTGGATCGATGTAAGTGTTTTGAAATGCAATATTCTATGACGAATTGTGATTTAGTGAGGAGATATGTCCTATTTGAATATTTTGATTTAGTATAGGAATATGTCCTATTTGTGTAGTCCCTATATGTGGAATGGCAGTACTAGTACTGATATGGGGTATAGTTCATGCTGCGTTCATGCCAACTTTGGGTCTTTTACCAACACTGTTTGTGTCAAAGGGGTTTGATGAGGATGCTCCCGTAGCAAATGTTAGGCATTGTGTTATACCAAATGGTGTTGTGTCTACAATTGAGGCAGTTTGAGTGGGTATGCCATTTGGTATTGGTGTGGTAATATGAGGAATAGAGACACTCGATGCCATGGTTTGTGTTGGTTGTGCAGATGAAGGCTATATTTTGTGGATGTCAAATCTTGGAGGTAGTGTGGCACTTTCTACTAGAAAAATTTTCAGATATATTTGAGGATCATTTTCCAAACACTCATCCATAAAGGATGCGAATTCAGGATCTTGGACAACAACATCTACATCTTTTACATATATTTTCCATGTGTGTCTCTAGTGAAAATTTTTTCAAGAAAAGTTTTGTGAGGTCTCTCTGTCCCTGATGGTTGGTTTCCAAAAGGATTGATGAAGTCTTGTGAGTCAACCATTTCTCTGTGTTTCTTTTTAGACCTTGTTTTGACCATGAAAATGATTTTCTCAAAATGGGTAATGCAAAACTATGTCTAAAATGATATGATCTAGTCTATGTTTTTTTTGAGACTTTCAAAATATAATGAATGCTACAATTTTTTTGGTATTTTCTTGGCAAATAAAGGATGTCTAAAATGATATATGCTAGGATGAGAATATGCAAAATGATGGTAAATGATTCTAAGAGGATAATACCTTCTACCTATGGATTAATCAAGGCTACGACTTAACTTTATCAAGGAGCCTGATGTAGGACAAGGACCAAATGATAGGGTGAATTTCCAAACTAGACTAATGAGATGGAAGAATTCACTAGTAGGACAAAATGACTAGGTTCAACGACTTAGACTATTGAAGTGTGGATTTTGTCCAATAATGGAGAAAGTTGTCCTATTCTAAGATATACAAATTTCTATGATGGAACTAAGTTTGGTAAGTAGGAATTATATCTCTAAAACTAAATGACACCTAAAGATGAACTATGCAAGGTTTTGAGAAAATTTCCAATTTTTGTCCAAGGTTGACAATGATAAATAGAGGCTAAAATGATAGTTTGTTTTTGGACTATGATTACAAATTTGAAATTTTTGTTGACAGACAAATGCGGTTCACTTTTTAGATGTGTCACATAAATTGATAGATGCATTATGTATTGAAGATGTGGCTAACAGTTTAACAAATGTGAATCTAATGGAAAATGCGACTCAAAATTTAGTGTTAGTGGACATTGATTTGTTGATAGGAAAATGCGGTTTTTTGGTTAATAGATGCGACTCAAAATTACACATGCGGTTTTTTGGTTAACAAATGCGACTCAATTTTACAGATGCGGTGTTCTACTAATGAGATGCGACTTAATTTTATAGATGTGACTTAGTTTTAAAGATGCGGTGTTTTGATGACATAGGTTTTCCGACTAACTCTGTTTCATGATCAAATTTTGGCAATTAAAAACAATAAAAAAATACTGTGTTTCAGTTTCGATATGCATGAAAATGTTAAAAAACAAAAAACATGTACAATTCCTAGACTGGTAGTGACAATACTTGCTGAATTCTCACTTGGGTTTTCCCAGCTACACTTATTCAAAGTGGATGGCTAGAAGCTTGACCACACTAGCTCCCCTCCATGACACACATTCTCGGGTTAGCCAAGCTTCAGTTCCCATGACTCTCCAATGGTAAACTTCTCATCTCTACTATTGAACCATAAGATTGTGAGACGACTTTAGAGGTCTGACCTCTTGTACCAACAAATAAAAGGTTTTTGGCTTAACTACAACAAGTTGGATTTTTTAGTTTGGACACCCATTCAGAGAGCCATGTGAGAGGCAATATCATCCCAGTTTGGAGAGGTTGTGCTCTGCAGGTTTTGATGCACCACAAGGGTATTGGGGAATCAAATGCTTGTCTACTGGGATCTCCGTAAAACTGAGTTTCCTCAAGCATTAGAATTTGTATACCAATTGGGAGTGGCTCAACGAAAACTCCCATCACCGGTTTGAGTCACATTGGTTACTCTTAACCACCAACACAAGCTCAATTTCTAGAGTCAGTAATAGTTTCTCTTACACCTGATATCACACAAGTGTGCAAGGGGAGAGGATACTTTTGTTACCAAATCAAGGTTCTAATCTAAACATGTATAGACACGAAAGACATTGGTTAATTTTAATCCAAAAAGAAAAGTTTTCTAATCTACCAAATAGTCTGTTTAAAAAAAAATTAGTCTTCGACAATCAGTTTTGCATGCAAATTATTAGTAGTTTATTTATCTATCTTTGTCAGTGGTTTTGCAAAACCATGAATTAGTAGTTTTCAATTTGTTTTTTCTTCGTCACTCATCCTGTAGAAAAGGTTTCAAATTTATGTCTTCTATGCTACATCCTACAAAAACTATGTTAACTGCCTAAAAAACACACTGCAAATTGAAAATTAGCAAAAATAAAAACAAAAGAAAAAATGTAAATAAAAAATTAAACTCGGAAATTTTACTAGTCAGATGTGTCATTCAAAGTAGCAGATGTGTCGCGGGTTTTCATCAGTCAATTACATCGCTACATGCCACATATGCATCAAATTTTGTCAGATGCATCATTTATTCGTCAGGTGCGGTTCGTAATATCAGTTGCGTCATTTTGTCTACCAGATGCGTCGTTTTGTATGATACCTGCAGAATTCGAATAAATGTCTACGGATCTGTGAAGAACATGTCTTCACGTTGGGTTCACCAAATGTAACACAGGAAAAATTAGAAAAGCAATGAGGTTAAAGCAATACAAAGTATTTAAACTAAAACCAGCCTACATTAAACAAAAAAGAACAAAGGAAAAGCTAAAAAATAAAACAATAATGAAACAATCTCACCAAAGATTGATGTAAGTCCATGAATAATCTTTGTTGTCCTCCATTTTTCCATGATAGTATTCTTGCCCTCAGATTTTCAAAATGTGTGCAAGTATAGCCTTGATGTATGTGATTATAGAAAAATATCGAAGATTAACAAGTTGCTTCCAAAAGTATATTGATTTCGAGAGGAGGAATAATGACAAAAGTCAGTCAATTTATAGAAAATTTATTTTTCGAATGATTGGCTCAGATTCAAAAGAGAGATCAATGACCGAGATTGATGAATGTCATGCAATAAAGATTTGTGTTAGTTAGAACATGAGTGGAAAAGTCTGCCTGATGAAGATTAAATTAAATAATAATTTAATTTGATGTTGAGACTATTCAAAAATCATAAGAATAAGAGATCAAGATTAAATAAATGATTTAATTTGTAGTTGAAAGTATTCAAAAATTAGAAGAATAATGTTTGAATAAAAAGGATAAAGATAGAATAAAGACAACGATCTATTCGAATGCACACATAAATTAATCAATTAAATAAAGATATTTAATTAATAAATATCTACATGCATAAGAGTCTTAACTAGATAATTGATTGGTTATGATAGAGAGTCTCTTCGTAGATACAATCAGATATTGAATCATGAGATAACTGATTGATTCAAATATATCTCGAGTCAAGTAATGAGTGAATAATTATTTTAATGAATTAAATGATTATTTAATTCAACATTTGAAATTTAGAGGTTTAATTAAATAAATAAAGATTTATTTAATTGACTGTCACAAAGGTTAATTGAATAATTACATAATTCGAAATGAATATTTAATTATAGTCAAAATTGTGATAAAGGATAAATTAAATAATAAATTATTTAATTCAGAAAGGGGATTAATTAATTAGTGACGTAATTAAATAAATAACATTTATTTAATTAATCAAGATTGAATAAAGGTCATAATGATTTAATTAAATAATCAAGGTTATTTAATTAATAGCAGAAAGGTGACTATAGAAAGAAATTAAATAATTAACATTATTTAATCATGACTATGGGCATTAGAAATTATGTCAAAAATGGTACTCGTAGGCCTATACCAATTTTAGTGTCTACAATATGATTTCAAATAATTAGAGAAAGATAGAAATGAGTTGGCTTACTGATTAAATGCTGGAATCCCCTTCTTCTTTAGGTTGTACCAAGCTAGTTGATGGAGTAGTCTGCTCTTTTTCTTATACATCAATAGATCATTTATGCTCTTTCAAGTCTTACTAAAGTAAATCCATTTGTGATGGAATGGATAGAGCCTCCCACATAGTAACATTTAGATTGGAATTTTTTCATTTGTTCTACTATGTTGAACGGAAGCTGACTAGCTTTAGAAGGATTTTTTGGAAAAAAAAGGTAAATTCTTGTTGCTTGGGTGTTCTTAGGCTGTTCCACCACTTGCTTAGGTCTATTAAGAGGCTGATTTGATTGTGGAACATCCATTTTCCTACCTGTCAATCCAACAACTATTCTTTGTTGAGGTTGCTAAGATATTGATGCTTACCAACTGTGGAAGATGTACTACCCTCCATTTCTCTTTTCTTTGATCTTGTATTTTGGGCTATTATATTAGCATATACTTGATTTACACCACAAAAATCCTCTTGAACCCAAATGACAAATGAGGAGTCTTCTCGTGTATGATTTTCATTACTAGCAGTTGTTTGGCCTATACCAATACTAACTCATTTGACTATAAAATACGATGAATTTTTTTGATGAAAGATGTACAATTAGATGAATCGTCGAGTACATGTGTACTTTTCAATTTTTTTAAAAAAATTTGCCTAACGTTCATTGAAATTTTGACAAATAGTGATTTTCGTTGGAATTTCGACGATCAATGATTTTCGTTGACAATTTATCTATACTTGCGACAATGTTTGCGGATTTTCTCTATTTGCGATACTTGTGACAATTTTTGGAGGTTATAGGCCAAATTTTTTGGGTGCAAAATATTAGAATTATTAGATTTTTTTACCTATCTATGATTAAAAATGATTGGAGTGTGAGTTTGATAATTTTTGAAGATCTAAATATTCAAGCTTGGTAAAGAAAAATCATGTCAGATAATATTAGTGCATAACAAAATGAAATGTGGGCTAGATAAAGAAAGGGTGATGGGAAATGTTATTGTCCTTGCAATAATTGCAAAGGGCTTAAGGATGAGAAGACTTTTAATCACAACAGTTGCGAAACATTGTAGGCAACATGGTCACATTGAAGGGGGGCATGATTATCGTCCATTGGTAAGTTGTTCATTATATGTGTTTATATTGATTGAATTTGTAAATGGTTATATTGTTTTAACATTTTAAATATATAAAAAAAAAAATCACTTGATCATGATCATGGTTTATTTGTGTCTATCATTATTATAAAGGTGGGGCACCCTAGGGCACATGATATGGATTATCACGGCTCGAAGAATGTAGTTTTGCAAGTGGAAGAACATGGAGCTGTGAATATCGAAGATGAAGTTAATGATCTTATGGAAGAAGATGATCATGCGCCATAAAACATAGTTGAAGATGATGGTACAAATACATTGATCCATGACACGTTTAGTGGCACAACTAATCATGTTGGTCGAGATGACTTTGATGATGTTCATTATTTACCTGTACTTGAGAAGGCATACAAGCCCCTTTATGAAGGCTCCCAAACAACTCTTCTCTCTGTTGTATTGTTGCTAGTGAACTTGAAGGTTATGAATGGTCTATCCAACATAGAAATCTCACAGATGTTAAGGTATGTCATATATGTCAATTTTTTTCATCTATTTTAATTGTTGCTAGTTCATCACTAGTAAATAAAGGATGAAATATGTACCATTAATGTTCTTTATATTAACAATTTATTTTTTGTTGTAGATTTATTGGTGAAATTTTGTTACCACCATCAAATATTTTACCTCGCTCATATCGAGATTTATCTAGAATTATGAAAGATATTGGAATGGAGTATCAAGAAATAGATGCATGTCCCAATGATCATATTATATATCATAAACAACATGAATTTGCAACAAAATGTCCAGAATTTCATATCAATAGATATCAAACATATCAACTAACAAAAAAGGTGCCTCACAAGGTTCTTCATTATATTCCCATTATTCCACATATGCAACAATTATTTAGGTGCGAAAGCTTAGCACAATTTATGGATTACCATGCACGGAATAGAAGTGGAGATGAAATTATTTGAATGCCTGTGGATGGTTCTACATTTAGGGACATGGAGGAAAAATGGCCACACTTTAAAGAAGAACCTTGTAATCTCAGGCTTTCATTGGCAGCGGGCGGTGTCAATCCATTTGGAGAGCTGAGATCTATTTACTCAGTGTGGCCTTTTTTTGTTATCAATAATAACATTCCTCCATGGATGTCAATAAAGATGGAGCACATAATGTTGGAAATGATTGTTCCAAATATTTTTTTACATCAATTTTATTTAACGTTGTAGCATCTCATTTGTCTTATTTGTTGCATAATGACATATATTTTTCGTTTAATAATCATGTACATTAATTTATATATATTATAGTAAAACGGTTATAATAATTATGTAATGTTTATGTTCATTCAACTAGGTAAGTACTAAGTTCAAGATATGAATGTATATATTGAGCTTCTTATCGATGAGTTACTAAAGTTATGGAATGGTGTCACTATGTATGACGTCTCTAGACCAATAGGAAAAATACAATTTCAATTCCATGCAATGCGTGTAAGGACAATTCATGATGCCCCAGGGATAACACATTTTTGTGGTATATTATAACGTTCGACTACACTTTAATGATATTAATTTTATGAAGTAGATATCATGAAAGTTTTTAAGATAATCTATTGATTATATATAATTATAAAAATTAACATATTTAATCCAACTATATATGATCTTACAGGTCTTCAAACAAAGGGAAAATTTGCATGTCCAGTTTGTGGTCCAAAGATGAAATCTCGTCGTTCAACAAGTTTAGGAAAGCAGGTGTTTGATGAGTATAGGCACTTCCTCCACAAAAATCAGAAATATCAAACTATTGAAAAACATCTTTTCAATGGGAAAGAAGAGACTACATCAAAACCACAAAGAATGACACCTCGCCTATGGAAGTTGGAATATAATAGAATTAATCGTCAAGGTTATTCATCAGATCAAATTGTTTATCTATCATATATGATATGTTTGGAATTTATATTTTTATATATTTTTTTGTTTACTCATGATGTGATTGACAATGATTGTCATTAATTTGTTTAACTTATATGCTTCATGAAGGTCGTCAAGACATTAATGGTCAACTTCCACAAGGATTGGAAAGTTATCCCAAACAATTTAGTAGGTTGCCCTACTATGAGCAGCTACAAATTGTGCATTTGTTTGATACAATGCATATTGGAAAGAATATAACATAAACGTTATGAAAAATATTGGATGGAAGGCATGACAAAGAAAAAATTATCAAAATTTGTAGTGACATTTAGGAAGCCAATCATGCAATGAAAAATTTCATTCAATTAAATAGCGATGGAGACCAAATTAATATAAGTGCCCTTCCTTGGTTATTAACGGAGCTACAAAGCAATGCTATAAAAGGAGTCATACAAAAAATTCAATTTCCCACAGGATTTTTTGCGAACATAAACAATATCATAACAAAGAAAGGTGAATTTGGGTCAGGGATGAAAACACATTATTGGCATACCTTCATTGAGGTAATTATTCTGGTTCATTAAATATATATTTGTATACTGCATGTAGTTTTCAGTGTATTATGTTTACTACTTTTGGAAAAAATAATGAAAAGATCATTTTATAATTGTTGCAGTACATTCTACCTCCATCTCTCCTAGACAACTTTAACAACAATGTCAAGAAAGTTATATATGATCTTGGAAAATACATGAAGTAAGTAGCGATATTTTCTCAATTCGTTGTATAGATCTTATATTTGCCATTTTTTTTACTTGTTATGTAATATGCTGTATATTTTTGTTAAATCTCGTTAATATATTTGCACCTTGAATCACTTGTATATGGATGTCATCTAAATAAATCCATAAATAAGATATAAATTATTGGAATAGAAAAACTCCTCGTCTAATGTGTGAAAATGCAAAAGTGTCTACCTTCGACATTTTTCAATGCACATGAAAACTACCTTGTACACCAAGTTGAGGAGATTGAATTGTGTGGACCTATACACACAAGGTCAATGTGGATGGTTGAGAGGCACCTAAAATTTTTGAAGGCTTTGGTTAGACAAAGAGCACATCTTGAGAGTTCTATGGTGGAGGGATATATGGTATACCAAACCATGATGTACATTACTAAATATCTTCCTAATTTTTTAGCAAAGATCCATGTAGATCGCATTTGGGATCCCAACCCCATTAACAAATTCAAAGGGGAGTACCTGATGGGGAAAGGTAGATTGAGGAAAGTGAGAGGTAATTATAGGATGGTCATGGAGATTAATTAGAATAAATTTTACATTTGGTTTTTATGTATATTGTACTTATTTAATTATTAATCTTCAATATACATCAATTATAAATTAAGGTAATATATCGTGGTAATTAACTAATTATACGTCGTTTGTGAATTTCAATTTTTTTGATACAGTTGGTCAAGAGTGGGATGCACTGCATTTGTACATCGCAAACAATCTTGATTGGATGATGGTATGGATTGAACGATGTCAACAATCTAGTCGTGCATTAACATGGGAAGGTGTGGCTTCATTGGTTAAAGAAGTTCATCGTAATGGAGATTCCAATGCTACACCAAGGGAAATTGATTTAGCATATGGTTTAAGAGATAAACAGGTACATATAAATATATTAATCACCCATATTATTTAATTATTTTCAATTATATTGATATATATATCTATATATGTTGAGTTTTTTTCTTTGCATACATTCAGGCAAGAATAAAAATGTTTATCAACTGATGATGCAATAATTTTTACATATTTGACATATTGCACGTGAAACACCACAAGACTATGTGGTACAATGGTCATAAATTTTGAATCAAAAAGTTGGATGACATGAAGAAAACTTGTGATTCTGGGATAATTGCAGTCTTTTAGGTGTGTAATGTTTCATCCAGAAGCGAAATACATCCAAAAGTCTCAAAAAATCCATACTATGGGATTTTGGATGATATACTTGAGTGTGAATTTAAGTCCTCCAAATTA
Source organism: Sequoiadendron giganteum (assembly GCA_007115665.2). Lineage (NCBI taxonomy): Eukaryota > Viridiplantae > Streptophyta > Pinopsida > Cupressales > Cupressaceae > Sequoiadendron > Sequoiadendron giganteum. Next base: position 283,633,159 of record CM021107.1, on the reverse strand, counting down.
GTTTTGTTCGTCATCAAATGGTACAGGCTACGATTGAATGAAAATGATCCTGAGAGAACTGTTATTGAACATGATAATGGATTTACCATGGTTAATACAAGGCCAATCGAGTGAGCTGGAAATGAGCCTTATGTTCTTCCAAGACAATGTGAGCAGGTATTTTACTTAGAGGTTCCAGGTAAACCGGGTTGGTCATTTTTTGTTAAACATGATCCAAGAGGAAGGCCGGTAAAGTATAATGTGGTGGAAGAAGAAGATATCGAAGAACTAGAAGATGATGTAGATGATGATCAAGATCAACAGTTAGTTGATGATGTGCCTGATGAAGATGTCAAAGAAGAGGAACTAGATCGTGATGATGTAGGAGTTGATGTTCATGAAGATGATATCCATGTGGATGATGACATTATCAAAACTGATATCAATGATGATGATGATGATATGACCAATCCTTACAATGTCGAATCTGGATCGAATGATACAGACAAAGAGTTGGATGAAGAAGAAGATCAATGGAATTTAAATGTATGATCTATGCAATTATATTATCTATTTGATATTGCTTTCTTGATAGAGTTATATTTGACTTATATGGTTACATAATTAATTCATGATGTTTTTAATTTTTATGCCACTACATAATTAATTCATGATGTTACAACTATTGTAGCTCTCCTAGAAATTTCCATATGATCAAATCCTAATTACTCTATGACTATTTATGATTAGATATTCTTTGATCATATCTTTGGTTATTTCATTCCCAAAAAAATAGTGTTTCCTCATGTTGACCCCACATAGTGACATGTGACATTGTATGCATATATTGCTTTCTTGTATATATTATAGTTTTACCAACATTTACTATTGTATGCTTGCATGGCTTCTTAGTTAATATATTTATTATTATTATTGATCTTTTTGATATTTTCTATAAGTTATTATTAGATGATACACATTGGATTCATTTTAATTTTTTATATTTGAAGATACATAACTAATTACAAGGATAATATAAAGAAGATATATTTTTTTTATGTATCATTAATGAGTTTCTAAAATATTTTACTTCCATGTCAACCACTTTCTTTACTTCAATTGAGAAAAATAATACCTCTATAATCTTTCATTTATCAAGTGTCAATAAAACAAAATTCAAGTACTTAGCTATCAATTTTCTCTTGATTTATCTAGTAATAATATACTAGCCAACTAATACTCATCCAATGATATCATCTTGCATTGATTTGTGTTATAAGGTTTATCTTGTAGGTTTAAGGTATGAATTTAAGGTTCTTACAATGAATTTTTAACCAATGGATATATTATTCTATCCTATCTCTACCATTCTAGTTCTAAAATAAAACATACAAATCAAACTTAACTAGCAATCACTTAAATATTCCCATCATTTGGAGAAAAATCTACAATATTCCCATCACTAAAATGAAAAATATAATAATTATAAATAAGGTTAGTAGAAATATTAGGAACAAAGACAACATCATTGATGTAATCATCTACCAACTATATATTTCTTGATCCTACAACTAAAACTTGTGGATATTTTTCAACTATTTACTAAGAAGTGTTACTATTAGAAAGTGAAGAAATAAGATGATTATAATTTTATGTGAAGCACCTAAAACAAGTATCTAGCTAGAAAATGGTTTATGGAAAGCCCAAGAAGAAAGAGAATACCCTTTATAAGTGGAAGAAGGTTTGGAGATAGAAATATTTTTCTACTATATGACTTACTCTAATGTCTCTACCCTTTTCCAACACCTAGATTTAACATGCCTAAGTTTTCCACAATAATTTGACATGTCACTTGACTTCTTCCTTGTCTTGGAGAAAGACTCACTAGTCTTAAAAGTGGGAGGTGTGGACTATTTATTTGAATTACATATATTTTTGGATGGAGAGTTACAACATAAAGCAGTTTAAAAAAAATATTTTACCTATTTTTACTTTTTCTATTGGAATATTGATCCATTAATGCTTGACTGACAACTAGGAAGAGCACCCAATTGTCTAAGTTTGGAATGCTTCCTATTAAGGTTCTCATATAAAATATCTAGGGCAGGTATCTTAAAGTTAGTTCCTATTCCATTCGTGGTGAGTCAAAGGTAGAGGAAAACACCTAAAAAGGTCCCTTTACCTTAGAAAAATTCAATAAAATACATTCCTTATTGAATTTTTCTTTTAAACTACCCTTCAATTCAATAAAAATAACTTGAAATTTTTAAATAAATCCCAATCAAGCAATGAACATCATGAGAAACATATATCAATTTTTCTTCTAATTTTAATGCATAAAATTCATTAATTCTACCAAATAGATCATTAAAATAATCATTTACCTTTTGAGGTGTTGTGCACTCCACAATATAAAAAAAAGTTACCTAAATCATGTAATCCAATTAAACTTATGGCTTCACCATTTTTTTTGTAAATATTTTTTTAAAACTCATTAATACATATAAGTGGTTCAATAGCTAAAATTTACCATAGAACCTTAGAATTTTTTCAATCTTTAATTTTTGTGTGATAGCTATGTAGGGATAACATCTCAATAGCCCTAGATTCATCTGTTAGGACAACAAATACCAAGAGAGAGAAAAGGGCAATGGGCACTTAAATTTTTCCTTTTAGCCCCTCAAACAAATTAATACACAATGTAAATTTTAACAATGGAAAATAAAAAATCAACCATTAATAACACAATTTTTTTTATAATTTATAGGAAAATAGGCTTGTCAAACAAAAAATGCATACACCATATGGACTAAGAAGACAAAAAAGGTATCCATTCTTGAAATAGATCTAAACCTTATGAATATTGCAATTTGATTTTGGAAAATTTGAGCCTTTCAGACTCACCACTGATTTGAAATTTAGGCTAGGATACACCCAAAACTATCTTGGAAAAATATCCTAAAAAAGAGAGAGGGACTTGTAATTTCCTAGATTTGATACCATGTTGAATTTTGTAAAATAATTTCATATGAGCAAGAATACTTCCACAAGAGAGATAAGTAAAAAAAAATGATATATTTCCAATATTGATGTGATAAAATTGTACATAGAGATGATTTTGTATGTATTCAAGGATGAGACAAGAAGGTATTTGGAGTAGGTGAGAATCACACATGTGAATGTGACAAGTGTCCTAATAAGTTTCATACGCACATGAGGGGATCTCATCTACCCTAGCTTATCTCACCCTTTCCTATATTATATATAAGGGCCCCTATGTATATGCACATGAATTCAGACAACTAAAGGTTTCCCTCATTATAATTAACTAACTAGGTGTGATTAAGACATAAAATTAAAATATTATTGTAAAATACATGTTCACACCAACAATGATAACTAAATTTTTGGGCCTTGCTAACAAAAATGCCGATGAGAAAATGGGTAGATTTTATAGGAAAAAAATATGAAACCCTTACACAACATCAAACCCAGTAAAATTTTTACTGCTTCCCTCTCCTCTATCTGCATTTGAACTTCTTGCATGCATGGTGGACTTTGTTTTGGGGGTACCCAATGGCCCCCCTCTGACTTGAGCACCTCACTTTCAGGCCTGTGTCCCTGGGGTAGCACCCTTGCTGGGACAACACTTCACCTATGGGCCTTTCAAAGACCTTTGTGGTCCCAGGTGAATCTTCTATGTCGAAAGTGGAGATCTTTCCTGTTGTTGGCTGGAAGGATGTGTTATCTAATGGCAAGAAAGTATCTTCCATGACCTCTCTTTTACTTGAGGTTGTCACAGCTTCTAGGATAGATTTTGACATTCCTGATTCTGTCTGTGATAGGATTCTCTCCTCCATGGAGAATGATGTGGTGGGTAGATTTCTTTCTTTTCATCCAATGGTGGATATGGTTCAGAAATGGGCGATGAAAAAATGGCATCTCAAGGGTAGTGTGGAGATCTAAATGATGGATGGTGGTCTTTTTCTATTGAGATTCACGGCTGCAAAAGACATGGTGGTGACTCTTTCAATAGGTCCATGGGTGTATGGGAAACATAGCTTGGCTATGTGTCGTTGGAAGCCGGGTTTTGACCCTGCTATAGATCTAAATAAGTCGGCTCCAATTTGGATGTGCCTATCAGAATTACCTCTTAAGTATTGGGATGAATTCATTTTCAAATGTATTGGGGATTAATTGGGTCAGTTTGTCAACACTGACTCTATTAACAAGTCAAAATCCAGGTTAGTATTTGCGAGATTCTGTGTTAATATTTGTGTTGATCAAGTCCTTCCGAGGATAGTTAAGTTGTGCTCTAAGTTTGGTAATTGGACACAACCAATGTGTTATGAAAATTTTGTGGTCTACTGTCAAAAGTGTGCAAAAGCTGGTCATCTTATCTTTGATAGCAAATCCTCTTTCAGTCGGGAGGTTAAGTTTGATTGTACCTTGGAGAATCGTACAAATCCTACAAGAAACGATCCCCTTCCGCCGGAGGACTCTGGGCTTCTTTCTCGAAATGTTGCACCTTCCCCTGATGACCCTCCGCCTCCACCCACCTTTGCTGAACCACCATCTGGCCTAGTCGACCCTAGTACCTTATAGGAGTCTGTTGTTAAACCCGTAACTATCTAGATGACCCAGGACCCTGGCTCTTCGACGTCTGTTCCTCCATTTGTGGTGGTCTCTGTGGGGACTTGCGAGACAATGATTGAGGATGGTGAAATTTGGGAAGAAGAGAGCATCAAAATGTTTGATGAATCTATAGAAATTATGGGGGCTTTGAAGCTTGAGAAAACTGTAGAAGAAGGGATTTGGACAACACTAAAGAAAAAAGGAAGGAAGAAGAAGGCATATGTAGGAGGTGACTCAAAGCCAAGAAGGCCCTCCCAGAGAAACACTAGGATGAGAGAAAGGAGAAATGAGATTTCCCTAGGTAAATAGAGAACATTGGACGTGTCCTCAAAAAAAAGGTCAGAAATGAGTGTTGTCATGGAATGTTCGTGGGCTCAATAGCACCCACAAACAACTTGCTCTAAAGAACTATGTTTGCGAACATAAGATTGATGTGTGCCTACTACAAGAAACCAAAATGATGAAGGAAATTTTTGATAAAGTTGCTAAATTTATTTGGCGATATGCATCCTATGTCTATAGTGATGTTGAGGGTGCTTTGGGGGGTCTGACGGTGCTTTGGAATCCATCAAAATTTCTGGGCTCTGAACTATTCCATTGTAAAAATAGTGTGGGGCCCTTGTTTACTTACCTTGGTGAATCCTGGTCTATAATTAATATTTATGCTCCTAATCAGAGGAATGCCAGGAGTATGTTGTGGTATGACCTTGCGGTTAAAATTAATCTGAATAGGGGAGGCCATTGGCTGGTTGTTGGAGATTTTAACTCTCCTCTCTTTTCGTCAGAAAAATGTGGTGGCCTATTGGATTACTCTGAAGACATGTCTGACCTGGCTGATTTTCTAAATTCTTCAAGTTTAATTGATATTGAGCTTATGGGTCAAAAATTTATTTGGTCTAACATACGCTCTGGTGAACACCTGATTCAGGTCCATTTAGACCGTTTCCTTTGCTCTCCCCATTGGACTAATGCTTTAGATACTAATCTAATAACCCTTCCCAGGATGGTCTCTGACCATAACCCCCTTTTGCTGACCACTAATATTTGTCCTTCTGTGGGTCCCATCCACTTCCGTTTTGAGATAATGTGGAATTATCACCCTGACTTCAAAAATAAAATTGTTGAATGGTGGAATGTTCCTGTCCATGGCTCTCCCATGTTTAGGATTTTTTTCAAACTCAAATATATTAAAAACATGGTTAAAGGATGGAACAAGAGTGTGTTTGGTGATGTATTTCACAAAAACAATTGTTAGAAGAAGATTTGAGGACCTTACAAAAGAAAATGGAGGATGGAGATGACAGTAAGAGGACTCACAACCAAGAAAGGAGAACCAGGATGGAATGGGAATGGGTTCTCGAAAATGAGGAAGTCATTTGGAAGAAAAAATCCAGAGTCCAATGGTTGAAGGAAGCTGACAGGAACATTTCTTTATTTCATGTGTCATCCATCAAGCATAGGAAAAGGAATGAAATTTCTAAACTGACTGATGATTTTGGTGTGGTGATTTTGAATACTACCCAGATTGGCCTTTGTGCTGCTAACTACTTTCAGGAGGCTTATTCGGCCCCAACTGAGGCACCAAACCCAACTTTGGACAATATGCTACTCAACCATCTACCTACCATCATTTCTTAGGAAGATAATAAGGGGATTCTTAGGACTGTTTCTCTGGAAGAAGTTCGGCTGGCCACTTTTAGCATGGGGGCTTTCAAAGCCTCAAGCCCTGATAGTTTTCCTCCTACCTTTTTTCAGATTTTTTGGGATACTATGGGTGGGGATCTAGTGCTAGTGGCCAGGGACTTCTTCAAATCTGGTAAAATCCTTAAACAATTGAATCACACCTTTATTTCCCTTATTCCTAAGATTGGTGAGCCTTCATCCATGATTGATTTTCGGCCCATTAGCTTATGTAACACCTTTTATAAAATCCTTTCTAAGATTTTAGTGAACCGTATCAAGCCCCTTCTAGATAAAATCATCAGTCCTACCCAAAAAGGTTTTGTTCCTGGTCACCATATTCTTTATGCCACTTTGACCACCCACGAGCTGCTCCATTCTATGGATAGATGCAACTATGTAGGGATGGCCCTTAAACTGGACATCTCTAAAGCTTATGATAATTTTTTATGGGATTTCATCCCAAAGGTTTTGGTTAAGTTTGGATTCAACAATTTGGTTATCAAACTCATTATGGAGTGTATTAATACTATTAAGTACTATGTTCTTGTTAATGGGTCCCCCTTTGGGTTCTTCTTTGTTGGAAGAGGGATCGGACAAGGCGACCCCCTATCTCCCTATCTCTTCATCATGATTGCTGATGTGATCAACAAGAACTTTACTGGTCTTCTGTCAGAAGGCTCCATTATGGGCATTAGAGTGGCTTCTTCCTTGGAACCGATTGTTGTGTAGCAATTTGTGGATGACACTTTTCTTTTTGGGAAAGCCTCTATGGTGGAAGCCAAGAAATGGAAAGCATGCCTTAAAAATTATGCTTCATTTTCTAGTCAATGCATCAATTACAAGAAATGCATGATCTATTTCTTTAACAATGCACCTAATTTGCAAACCAAAGTGACTACAGTTCTAGGGATGTGTTATTGGGTCCCTCCCCTCGGTCTACCTTGGGCTACCTCTCACGATTAAGGAGGTTACCCTTGACTTCAAGAATTTGATACTAGAAAGAATCCAAAGAAATTTGGTTGGGTGGAAAGGCTCCATCCTAATCCATGCTGACAAACTCCAACTGCTCACAATGGACCTTCAATGTATACCAATTTATTTCCTTTCCATTTTTAAGATGCCTAAGTACATTGCTGATAAGTTTGAAAAAGTTCAAAGGAATTTCCTTTGGTATGGGACTAAGGATAAGAAGAAACTCACTCTGGTTAAATGGGAAAAGGTCTGTCTGGCCAAATATTGTGGTGTCCTAGGTGTCAAGACTATTTCCAACACTAACAATATTTTGATGGCCAAGGTTGGTTGGGATCGGTTAAGGAACACTAAGGATTGGTGCAAAATTTTGAATTCCAAATATCTTCAGGATAGACCTTTGATCAATTGTCTCTTGGAGTCTCACCCCCAAGGCTCCTTGGCCTGGAGAAGCATCTGCAACTCACAAGGCCTGCTAAGGAATGGGATTAAGTGGAAAATGGGAAATGGAAAGTGGATTAGATTTTGGGATGATACATGGCTAATTGAGACCCGTCTAGTTTGTTCTGATTTTATGACTCTTATGGGATCGACTCAGAGGTATTTTGGTATCCATATCAATGATTATGTTTCTGGACCCCTTGGGGCTAGGGCTTGGAAGGACATAATCCTCTACTATCCCCAATCTCATGACCTTTTTTTTCTAGCCTGGTACCTCTAGGAGATCCTCTCTACCGCTAGGTTTCCCTCTTATGACAGAGAAGATTTTTTTCGGACCTTTGACAAACGGGGGGATCTTTCTTTTAAGTCGGTGTACAAATGGTTGAAAAACTAGGGTACTGCAGAGGAACCTTGGAGGAAGATATGGAGTTTCCACATGATCCCTAAAATAAATTTCTTCTTGTGAACAACTTGCCATAACAAGATTTTTACCTAGGATAATTTGAGGAAACGGGGTTTTTTTATTCCCTATACATGTTTACTTTGTAAGTGCAGGGAGGAAATTGTCAGTCACCTATTGTTACACTGCCCATTTGCTACTGAAGTTTGGGGGTTGGCCTTTGAAAAAATGGGAGTCTCTTGGGTGATGAGTAAGGATCTCTTATCCTTCATCTTGGGCTGGAGTGGTCCCTATTCCCATCCCCTGGCTAGTGAAATTTTGAATCAGGTTCCTCCTATATTGGATTGGTGTCTGTGGAAGGAGATGAACAACAGGGTCTTCAAGAATATTGAGAGGAATCCTAGGGATGTTTCTGGAATTGGCGTCTGGCTCATTGACGAAAACATATCACTCTTTAATGGGAAACTCCCAAAGAAGGGACCTCTTGATGGGGCTGCTAAGGGCAACCCAGGCAGGGCTAGTATCGGTGGTGTGATTAGAGACCCCGGGGGGGTTATGGTTGTGGGATTTGCTGGAGGTATTGGTTTTCAGTCTTCTATTGTGGCAGAAGCTAGGGCGTTGCTCATGGGACTCCAAATTGTTGTCTCTCTAGTGATCGCTAATCTCCACATTGAAGGAGACTCTAAGTCCATTACTAATGCTATGAATATGGACAGACTTATTGGCTAGAATACTAAGGATATCTTGTTGGACACTAGGTTCCTTTTATACAAACTTAGGGGTAAAAAAGTGACACATATATTTAGGGAGGGAAACCAAGTGGTGGATGCCTTGGCTAATCTCGACACTTGTTGGGGCTACTCTAAATGTTGGAGGAAAATGGAGAAAATACAACCAAAAATTCAAGATATCATCTTGAGAGAACAAAGCAACCAATTATCATGATGAATTCAAATCTCTAGGTGTTGGGTGCTAGATGGGGGGTCCACTTGATTATCTTTTGGGTTTGGTGGACGAGCGCTAATGCTGAGATGGCCGACAGGTGGAGGGATTCTAACTATTTGACTCATTATGTGTTTAGAGATCTTCGGGTGTTGGGTGTTGGTTGGGGGACCCACTTGTTAGTCCTTTGGGCCTAGTGGATGAGCTCTATTACTGAGGTGGCTAATAGGTGGCAGGGTTTAAATTTTGACGTTTGTAATATGAATAAAAAGGCAGCTTTATGAAGGGAATAAGAAAGTACGTGAATTTGATGAATTTGAGAGGCCGTATCGTGCGATCTATCCTCTTTGGGATTGTGTGGTATCTTGTTTTAACTCATCATAGCCTTTGTAAGACTGAGTTTAAATACTGATTTGACCCCTCATTATGAAGGAATGCTTCCTTCTAGCACCTTCGTGCTTGCTAGTTTAGCATGGGTCTCATATTACACCCATAGGAATGTTTCTATTTTTACCCATACGACCAACTTGTCTTGTTTTTCGTGTGCTTATTCCAAGGCTAAGGAACTCTGCATGCCCGCCAATTCCTATTTCACTGGCTGCAATATTCTTAAGATCCACTTTTACTCCATTGTCAAGTCACGCTGTGGTGATTTTCCCTTTCACACGTGTGACCTACATGCTGGCATCATTACCCATTGCTGCATTTCTCGCCTTAATGACCTTGTGATGAATATCCGTTGCCCTATTGGATTTTATAGTTTGTGTCTTCTGCAAACTCTTTGGTTTTCTGTGTAGGTGTATAGAATGGGTGGCGACCGCGTTCGAACTGAGCCAGACAATTGTGATGAATTCTAGAAGAATCCATTAGTCTAGAACATCTATGATGAAAGTGGCATTGCTCTTCTAATTGAGATTTTGGTTGGCCATGACCCTAATTTGTCTAGCTAGTTTGCTAATTCGTGGAAGGACCGAAGAGTCATGATAGGTGGTATTTATTTTGAAGTTAGTGAAGAATTCATCACGCAAGCCATCATAATGCTATGTACTGGGAAAAAATACCAATGAAATCTTGAAAGCTTTCTTAATGGGGAATGAGGAACCAGTGCAGAACCAATCGGGTTTTGAGCGAGAAGCTCTTTTGGAGCCTTGGGACCAGGTGTGCTTAGTGTTGATGAAATATGTCACCTTGGAAGGTAGGTTCAAAACCTATTTCTTCTATCATTTTTCCCTATTAAATCATTTAAGACATAAGATGTTGTTTAAATTTCCCTTCTTTTTTCTTATGGACCTAGAAAATTTGATCAAGAAATGCAAAGAGGTAGCCAGCCTTAACCCCAATGAACTCTCACCTCTTTCACTCCATCAAGGGCTTATCTTGAGACTTTACCACTTCCACCTAGTTGTGCGCATTGATGAAATTGAACCCCTGACTGTTGTGAGCATTTCCCTGGCTGAGTAAAAAATCCCTCCCCGGAAATCCAATCTGGGTACCGTGGGAAACCCCAAATCCAAACTGGCTACCAAAAAAATAAAGGGAGGATTGGGTAATGCACATGCTAGTGCAATAGCCAGCCTCTATGATTTGTAGTCCACCCCAAAAAATTCTGCCTATACGGCCAACACTGCCAAAAAAGGAAAGGTTGGTAAGAAAGGTATGCCGAAGCTGAGTGTCAGAGAGGGGAAGGGAAAAAACATAATAGGAAAAGACTCAAAAGGAGATATTATTGTGGAAACCATGGTAATGACTGGTGGGGAGAACACCATAAGGAGATCTAGGAGGATGGAAAAAAATAGTAAAAAGAGACAAGTAATTGAGGATTCAGAGGAGGAGCGGTCTGACAACAACGAGTATAAGGACGGGAAAAATGAGGAAGAGGAGAATGAGAATGTGGAGGGGCCCTAGTTTACCTTGGAAGGCAACAAGTTACCAAAAGAAACCTCGGCCTCTCATTCTTCGTATCCCCCGGTTGATGAGCTTGAAGAGATCCTAGGGACTATGAATGTTGGGGAGGAGCCTTGTGCCTTGGAGAATAAAATGGATAAGCTCAACAATAGGCTTTGTGGATTGACCCGCTTTACAATGAAGTTGGGCCAGTTCGTCTTTAGCACCCTGTCCACTGTTATCAAGGAGGAGTTGGAGGGTAATAATGGTCAGGAGATCAAAGATTGGGTTTGTGATGATGTTGTGGACCTCTTGTTTAAAAACTAGGATAATGCCAGTTAGCTGTTGCCTGTGCCGGTGTTCAATTATTTGGCTGCCTTTCCGTGGTTTCTGTGCTGTCAAAATGTTGTCTCTATTACTTTTTGCTTCAATGTTATCTTTTTACACTTGTTCCTTTTTGGCCCTTGTGGCTCCTTGTGAAGGGTACATCACCTTGTAAATGTTGCTTAACTTTTCAAAAACAAAAACTACATATATTGTGAGATTTGAGCTTGAAACAAATCTCATGCTTGGAAACCATTATTATGTCATTGGAAAACAAGTTTCAACTTCCATTTAATGGTAAACCAGCTATAGTGTAATGGTAAAATCCTCTAAAATATCAGGTAAAAGCCTATATACTATTATATAATAATAAATATAATTATATTATATATAATTTAATCTAATATTACTATTATATTAATTATATTTTGTATTATATACAAATATACTTATTATTAATTATTAATTATAATATTTTTATATGTATTAATAATTTTATTAAGGAATATAATATATAATTATAATAAGTTGAATAACTATATTATTTATTATGTAAAATATGGCTAATATATACTTAACTATGTAGAATATTAAAACCTAAATGGCACCATAATTCTCATTTTAATTACCATACTTTAAAACCTTCGTTGAAACCTTATTTTCAGGTTGTAGCTCATCAAATTGGAGAAGTGAAAGGTCAATACTAGTGACCAGGAAGAGTTTGGAGGAGAGAAAACCCTGCATATCAATACGTGCACGCAGGAGCACACATAGCTTAGTGCAACAGGCCAGGAGGAAATCCAGAGCGACGAGATTGAGGGCACTCAGGGAAAATCGACGATCAAGGGACAATGAGTACTGTAAGTGATTTATATCTTTTATATTGGCACCCCCATTCTCTTTAACCTACAATTTTCATGCCTTTCCAAATGTCTTCTTGTACATTGGCACCCCCATTCTCATAAAATGCTATAAAATAAGACATAAAAAATAAAATAGTTGTATTCAGCCATACCCTGACTAGCATGCATGCCCAAGAAATTTTTGTAGTCTTCAACTCTGCAGATGGATCAAAATGTAGCTACTTACCTACCCACTTAGAGCTGCAGATGCCTCTACCATTGATTAGGATTGAAATTCCCTTGTAGAGTCCCTTTCTCAACCCTACTTGTGATGCTAAGAAGTCAAGTCCTATATCAATCTTGGTTCAACATTGTGACACTTATAAAGTATCAAAATGTTGATCTAATGCATAGTGTTTGAAGGGTTTACACCCTAGGGTAGTTAATTTTATTACAATACCCCTAATGGATCCACTAAACTATATAATGGTCCTATAGGTCTTGGGATCAAAATCCATATCACAAGTAAAACATTGAACCCACATGAGTTCGCCTCTATTTGGCCACATACATAAATACAAGCTCATAAAGTGGTCTCAAAGGCCATTTACTACATTCAATTATTATTTGAAAAATACATTAGTTAGTAGACATAAGTTAAATCCATAAATTTAATATTACAAAATATTCTACTTTTGAGTATATCACATTTTGTGTATTACTGATCATAAAGCTTAGCATACATTTATCCACCATACTCAATATATTTCCTATTAATTACCTATTGTTAGGAAAGGTGGTCATAAGGAACTCCATATTAATCTCAAAATAAGTTCAAGTATATATGTAGGTAGATCTTTAGTACCTATTAAGAGTTTCTCACCCATCAAATCATAATGACTAAATACCTCATTATAGTTGAATACAAAGTTAACAAGTTTTGTTAACTTTGTGATAGCCAAGTCACAATCAATTTTATCATGAACCTATTTCTTAAAATAATAGACCTTAATTTCTCTTGAGGCTAACTTATACCCTCTTTTACTTGTCATTGATTCAAGACATAAGGTTATATTGTTTAAAACACAAAATTTCATTATTCTAGTTTAGATAGGTTTGGAGGCATTTTCACACATTCACATCAAGGCAAACCATAATGACAATGCCTCTAGAAGTTCATTCAAGATTGGAATAGACTTTGAAAAGCTAAATACCACAAATATCAAAGTAGGAAAGCTTGATGCTGATAGGTTGCCTTTAATTGACTCAAATCTACATAGTGGGAACATATTAATTGGAAAGGTGTGTTCAGAACCATCTAATGCATAATTCAACCTCTAGTTGAAACATATTGAAGAAGGATCGATCAAATTTAGGAACACTTCAAACCTTGGAGATTTTCCCAAACCCTTCCCCTATGAACTTGCGTCATAGGGGCATCCTTTTTCCAAAGACTACATACATACCTACTTCAAAATGGGATTGAAATCCCATGTTCTTCTTCTAAGATTTCAACTATTATGATGAGAAATTGTAATTTCTCAAGTGAATATTGTAAATGTGAATAAGTAGAAAGGAATAAAACACTTCTTAATGAAACATTGTATCAAAGATCAAGCTAATAATCTATTGAAAGTGTCTCATTGTCTCCTATCTTCAAAGATTTATTAAGCTATTGTACTCTCAGATTTAAATAACACTATAATTGTTAAAATGACAATCTAAAGAATGGAATGATACTGATGCAATGATGTGAAGCTAATATGATAATATCTAGATGACAAAAGAAGCTAGTATGACATGGATTGACATGAAAACTGATGATTAAAGCTACAGGAGGCAACCATGATTGTGAAAGCTAGAATGGATGTTGGATGCTTGAATGTTGGATGCTTGATGCTTGAATTCCTGTAGAGTAAGTGTGCATAAGTTAGATAATCTGGATCCTTTTCTTGGTTGAATGAAGCTTTATTTATAGATTTCCTGACTATAGAAATGCAGAGGGATGGCAAAGAGAGGCTTGGATTCAATCTAGAGGATTGAATGGTGAGAGATGGAGGAGATTGATAATATTTTGGAGACTGTCTCTACCCATGAAAACACCAGGCAAGAGAAGAGGAAGGATTGATGGAGGAGGATTGAGAGATAAATTTGCAATTTGTCTCCAATTCTTCCTGTGAAGTTTCAATCAATAAAATTTGACATAATTTGACATAAATTAGACATAGGATATTTAATTTGATTCGACAAAATATAGAGGAATATTACTTATGCCTTAATTTAAATACTTTTAATTTATTTAAATTGGCAAGAGAGGGATAAATAATTTAATAAAACAAACTATACAAGTTGTTTATTAAATTAAATAGAAGAATATGGTAATTAATCAATAAAGTGTTTAATCTTTATTTAATTAATTTAAGATTGATGTGATAGAATAAAATAGGGAAATGATAATTAAATCAAACAACGTATTTAATTTTGTTTATTTAATTAAGATTAGAAGAATTTAAATGTGAATGTGAATGTGAACTATATAAATAAATATTTATATTTATTCAAACAGTAGAGGAAATTAGGATAATTAATCAAATAAGTTGTATTTAATTAATCGGATTCTCCAGAACAATTTTAGGTGTATACATTTTTCCCCTCTTTGAAGTGATGTGTTTACACATTGCTTCAAAGAAAATTTTGCTGCTACTACCAGTATCAATGAAAAAAATTCAGTATGCCCTAGACATGCCCCAGATATTGATTTTCAAATGATTGCCGATAATATGCCCCCTCGGGAGATAAATCAATGATTTGATGATTTTTTAGAATTTTCAAATTTTCATGATGATTTGATGAAGATCTCATGAAGGAAAAATAATTTATCTCTCGACATTGATGAAGAAAATATGGCCCATTTATGAATTTTCAATTAATTCCATGAATAAAATTAATTAAAATAAAAGAAAACCCACCAAAATCTCTTTTCAAAAATTTATATAAAGTTCAAAAGGTCATTTTCATATACATTTCTACCTTTTGACTTTCAAATTTCTAATGAGAGAGACATTTTAGCCAACTAGAGCAAGATTCCTATCCCCTACCACACTCATCGTTTTGAGCATGTGCGACATCACCAGTGGCCGGTCACCTACGGACCTCCGGTATGTACCCATATTCTACCTTGTATTTTGAATTTTCTCAAATTTCATGTATTTTTCATGCTTTCACATTTTTTCTTTAGTTTAGCGCATTTTGGTCATGCTGTAGCACTTTGCACTCTGGTGTAACACTTTCGTAGACTCTTTTAGTGCTTGTGTTATTCTCTCTAGTGCTTTCGTTAGATATTTTAGCGCTTTCATGATTTAGCACTTAGGTAGTCCTTTTTAGCGCTTCGACGTCGGATGTTAGCACCTAGAATGTTCTAGTGCTTTGATGTGGTAAATTGGCACATCGATGGTCTGTTATAGCGCTTCTGGTAAAGTAGCACTTTGATGGACTACTTTAGTGCATCGATGTGCTGAAATAGTGCTTTGGGTAAAGTGGCGCTTCGGTTGCCTATTTTAGCGCATCCACGTGTTGAAATAGTGCTTTGGATGCCTATTTTAGTGCATCCGAATGATGAAGTGGCGCTTTTGATTTTTAGCACTTTGGATGCCTGTTTTAGCGCATCCATGTCAGATTTGAAATTTTTGACATAGTTAACTTTGATTTTTTCTAATTTCGATTAGGTCCATTCTTCAGTTTGGTATGATTTGATTATCCCATTTTCCCTAATGACTTATTTTGATGATTAATAAGACTTATTCTCATGATAGGTGAGAAATAATCCTATTTGTGATAATCCTCATGATAGGTGAGGAATGATTCATATTTGATAAACCTCATGGTAGGTGAGATTAGATAATGTTGATGAACCTCATGATAGGTGAGGTTTGTTCATGAATTTTGATCAAAAAATTCATACCAAAGTTTGATTGGATCTGATAGTAGATTGAATTTTGATTCTTGACATAGTGCACTGATTTTAAACTTTTTATGATGATGGGAGGATCTGGGTACTCTCCAGATGCAAGAACGGTTTCCCTGGACCATTGATTTGATTCCTCATTTGACTCTAGATGAGATTCAGATCATAGGTCAATGTGGCCTTACTAGTCTACTTGATATGCCCCAGATTAGGATTAATCAGGGTCTCCTTACTGCTTTGGCTGAGTGGTGGAACAATGACCATAACACTTTCCATCTACCCATCGGTGAGATGACGGTCACACCCAAGGATGTGTGGGGGATACTGCGGATTCCATTTATGGGAGAGATTGGTTTATATGATTCACATGAGGCTGGTGGGAGAGATGCTCTCCCCAAATTTTTTCAAGATCAACACATTGCAAGACTGACTGTCCAATGGCGGACAATTGCTGATGCTTATGCTTCACTACCAATAGTATTAGCTAGATTCATTGGAGGTTTCCTTTGTCCTGATCATAGGTCAAAGGGATTATCTATGGGTTGGGGCTGGATTTTGGAGAGCATGGTTGTGCATGGGATGAGATATGCAGGGGGGATGTGTATGCTAGCACATCTCTACCATGATTTACATTTAGTGGTATACTTGGGAGCACACAACTTATCAGTAGGGATGACCCTATTACAGGTGTAGGCATGAGAGCATTTTTCTATTACTTGATCATTTCCAGTTCTTGACACACCAACAGGTAGACCTTATGTTTTTCAAGTACAAAGGTAGACTTACCTAGGCTCGAATGGGTAAGGTAGAGCATTAGAGATGATTTTTGGATGACAAAAAGAGTGTTTTCTAGTGACCGTATCTAGACTATGAGTAGTGGGATGAGGATGACATAGTGCTTGGGTATCTATGTGATTCTATGTACTTGATTGGAAAGACCCCTTTTGTGTTGGAGAGATTTCTATTGCAGCGGGTGTATAGGAAGTATGGTATAGTACAGTGTATGCCTTCGGGGGTAGCCCATTATGCCCGACGACAGAGTGATGTAGTTGATTGGGGGCCATGCCTGTTGTATGATACACTAGTAGAGGGGTACAAGACTCTACAGCCATCTTCTTGGGATATGCACAAAGATATTGCAGAGGCACCCATGATAGAGGAGTATGCAACATTTTTGGCATTATCTCCACATCCTCCTATTACTATTCCTGATGAGCCAACACCATTACCCGTGGAGGAGGATGTTGCTGAGGGTTCTTAGGACAGTGGGGATGATACCCAGTCAAGTAGTAGTACTAAGAGTGGCAGTGATGACAACAGTAGTGATGACAGTGATGGCAGTGGTGGAGGTGGAAGAGAGCTGGTCCAGTCAGTGTTAGACCATCATCGAGCAGGCCTCACAAGAGGTGAGTAGTGGTAGCGCCCTCGGTTGATCATCAAAGGTAGATTGCCATTCTACAAAAATAGGTATAGAATTTGCAAGGGCAGTTGGTACATGCACAGGGTTTGTTGGTAGAGATGCAAACTCAGATGCAAACCCAGGAACAGGCTCATGCCCAGGCATTAGCACAGGTATAGGGACAGTTGACAACTGTTTAGAATCAGGTTGATACCTTGACAACTGAGCGAGATAGTTCCAGATAGATTGTTGAGAGGGCACAAGAGATGACTGAGACACTACAGAGAGTAGCTAATGGTACTTCAATTGCAAATTATATGAGAGAGGTTCTTTGGGATGGCTGAGAGGCAAAGTTTTACTGAGGTAGGTATCATGATGTAGTGCCTGTTGATAGTAGAGTTAGCTATGCCCCATCGAGATTTGGTTGGACTCGTACTTGGAAAGTTAGCGAGGGTGTGAAATAGCCTCCATGAGGAGATCCCAAAGATCCTGGTCCTTCCGGGGGTGATGGTGGTACTGGTCCTATTGGTCCTGCTCATTCTAGTAGCAACAAATCATAGATGTATTCTGATTCCGAGACATTCTTTTTTTGAGATATGATGTATACTTCGAGTCACCTTATTTTTGATGATGTATCTTTTCTTATTTTAGACTTCATTGTATACTTGACATTAATGATATATATGATATGCAACAATTTCTATTTATGATGGTTTATGATTCTATGATGGATGTATTTATTTAATGTGATGATAGATTATGTGATGAATTATTTTATTTCATGTGATGATTCTAGATGAATGCATATGCAGAATATATGATGTATGGATGTTAATAATGTATGATGTTCTAAATGATGATCTATGATGTATGGATGTTATGATGTGCTAAATGATGATTTAAGATGTATGGATGTTGTGAATAATAATATTGATTTATGATTTATGATAATGGATGTTATGATGTCTTAAATGATGATTTGAGATGTATGGATGTATGGATAGTAATGTTGATTATTTTAATTGTGATAATGATAATAAAATGATGATTTTGTAATGGACGATAATGGATGTATGGTGTAAATTTTGATCAAATGCATATGATAATAATGTAATGAAATGATATGATGTAATGAAACATGATGCATTTATTTAAATGATATGATGTTGATGGATGGTAATGTAATTAATGATGTATTTATTTATGATATGATGTGGAAGAATATGGTATGATAAATGTATAATTATTTGATTTTGAATGCATGAATGATGAGATGATGCTCCTATATATTTTTGGATGATTTTTGGTAGAATGTCAAGTATACTCATTCATATTTGTAGAAAATATAATCACTAATTTGAATCCTTTATGCAACAATCACTCTGCAGATGTAGAATTTATTATGAATGAATTCTAATTTTATCATGCAACTATATGCAAACCATTGTCATTTTAACAATAATTTTGTGCTTGGTATCATCATAGAGATTTTTAGGATGTTGAAAGTGAGTACAAGCATAAATGGCATATGTTAGACCAATGACGACCTGAGTACTACTTTCATAATTTTTGATATTGCAAGAAAACACAAGCATATAGGTATAATTAAACCAAGATGACCTCAACATTCATTGTGTAAGCAGGAAGATATTAATCATTTCAATGTGTGAATTCTGAATGTCATCGGTGATACATTTTCATTGTATCCCTCGACAATTCATACATTCATATGATTAACTTACAAACAATAGACAATAAAAAATCATTCTTCTTCCTTATTTCTCTAGTTCATTTACATCATTGAGTTGCTCCAAAGAAATGATAATATCAACCAAAAATACAACTTATCCACTTTTAACTTAGAGTGTTTCAATCATTATTCAGATTAGATCATCCATCCTAATTTTGTAATGTTTTCGTGATTTTTCGAGATTTTGACCAAAGACCCAACTTACTAACTTATCCTAGGAGTCTCGGGGGCTGATCAAAGATTAGCCTTGCCTATGTTACACACGCAGAGACCACATAGTTTGACTCACATAAACTCATGATTTTGGTTTTTCTTTTCTAGACTGAATTTTCGACTTGTTTTTAGATTTTCTGATATGATATGGATGTTTGATGCCTTTATGATGGTGATTGATGTTGCGCTTGATCATTGTTTTTGTTTTCTCGTCGTACTTTTATTTTCCCATTTGGTGAGACCGATGTTATCATTACCCCCAAGCTAAAGTGAGACATGACCATGTGACATGATTGATAATGGATGCAATGATGGAAAGACTAATGATATGATATAAAATGGTAATGAGTGCCAGACTAATGATCTCGGTATGTATCAAAATAGATGTGAAAGCTGGTTTAGAATCACATACGATGCCTATTTGTAGGTTTTCACCATATGTTTTGATTATACTCTTTGTTTTGTATATTTTTCTTTTTTCCATTTTTCTCTTTTCTCTTTTTCTGTATTTTTTTGTATTTTCCATTGCCAAGATGCCTGTTTGCCAAGTTTTCATCAAGGAAACCCTTTTCCAAAAGTTTAACCCGTGCACTAGGAATTCAGGTGTAGAAATTTCTAAGATGGATACTATTGATAGGTTCATCAAACAAATCCCCTTTTGACGTTGACAGTTGATAAGCTCCTGATCCATACACTAATATGATGACAAAAGGACCTAGCTAGTTAGGCTCAAATTTCTCTTTCTTTTCCCTATCTTGTTGATTTCTCGGGTTTTCTTTTAGAACCAAATCACCAACTTGAAAGATCCTAGGTTTTACCCTATGATTGTAACTCCTTGATATTTGTTGTTGATATGCTGTGAGATGATTAACAACTTGTTGATGATTCTCATTCAACAATTCTAGTTCTTGCAGTCTAGATACCCTATAGTCCTCATCTGAAATGATTCCTCTCAGTGATACATAGAGTGATGGAATCTCTACTTCAATAGGTAGTATGGCCTTTGATCCATATACTAGGCATATGGTGTAGCTCATATTGGTGTTCTGATACTGGTTCTGTAGGCCCACAGTGCAGGATTGAGTTGAACATACCAATCACGTCCAACATTGTTAACCATCTTCTTGAGGATTTTTAGAATTGTTTTGTTAGAGGCCTCTTCTTGGCCGTTTCCTTGAGGATAGTACAATGTTGAGAAATGATGTTGGATGTGAAACTTTTCACATAATTCTTGAACATCTTGGTTTTTGAAAGGTCATCCATTATTAGTAATAATAGATTGGGGGATGCCATACCAACATATTATGTAATTCAAGATGAAAGACGAGATTTTATTCCCCATGATCATTGTAAGAGGCACTGCTTCTATCCATTTTGTGAAATATTTTGTAGCTATTATTATGAACTTGTGTCCATTGGATGAAGAGGGATTTATTTTTCCTACCAGATCTAGGCCCCATTGAAAAAAGGGCCATGTTGATGTGAAGGGATGCGGTTCTTGTGCTGGTGCATGAATCAAATTACTGTGAATCTCACATTTTTGACATTTCTTTATAAAATGATAAGAATCTTTCTCCATGCATGGCCAATAATATCCTAAATGGAGGAGTTTCTTCGCTAAAGTTATTCTGCTCGAATGAGTGCCACAAATACCATCATGAACCTCACGTAAGGTCATCTTAGATTTGTTGTGTTTTAAAAATCTGAGTAAGGTACCATCAAGACCTTGATGATAAAGGAGTCAGCGATTAAAGTATGTCGAGAGGATATTGTCTTTCTGGTAAGCATAGGTTTTTTCATAGATGGAGGTTTCAATGGTCTCTAGATGGCATATGATACTGGATTTCAAACTATTATAAGAAGGACATGGTACTTGTTCTACCATAAACTCATAACAACCTCATTTCTCTGACTATTGTAAGAGTGAAGCAATTGTGGCCATAGCATCCACAACTTTGTTCTCCACCCTTGGAATTTGATCAAATTTAATTTTGACAAAAAATTGCTTTAGATCATCTATTTGCTGCTTGTAGGGCATCAAATTTTCATCCTTTGTCTGATACTCATCATTTACTTGATAAATGATCAGTTGAGAGTCCCCATATACTTGTAGGTCTGTGATCCTCCATTCAATTACAATCTTGACCCCAATGATCAATGCTTCATATTCTACCACATTATTTGTACATTGAAACATTAGTCTATATGATTTTGGGATGGTGTGTCCTTGGGGAGTGATGAACAAAATCCCTACTCCAGATCCTCGCTGTGTATGATCCAACAAAATATAATATCCATTATTGTGGCATGACTATCAGAATTTCTACATTTGGAAACTCCATGGTCATGGGTCGATCATCTGGTAAAGGAGTCTCAACCAATTGTTTGATGATTTTTTGACCCTTGATGGATTTTCTATCCACATATTGAATATCAGATTCACTTAATAGAATGACCCACTTGGCTAGTCTACCTATCAAGGCAGCCTTACTGAGTGAATATTTTAAGGGGTCGATCTTTGCTATTAGCCTGATTGTATAGGTTAGCATATAATGTCTCAGCTATTGAGTAGAAAACACCACTGCTAAGCATCATTTCTCTATGAAAGTGTAGTTTATTTCATAGCCATTTAATGTCCTACTAATATAGTAAATGGTATGTTCCTTTCCTTCATAATCCTCATGTGCCAATAATGCTCCTAAAGATATATCTGTTGTTGCAATGTAAAATATCAGATGTCTTCCTTCTATTGGCAGCATGGGAATAGGCAGTGACATTAGATATTGTTTTATTTGATTGAACATCATCTCACACCTATTATCCCATTTGAAAACAACATTTTTATGCAAAAGGTGATTGAACAGATGAATTTTGTCCACCAGCTGGGAGATAAATCTCCTGATCGATTGGAGCCTTCCTTGTAGTGATCTGATTTGACTGATATTTTTGGGAGGTGGTATTTCCATTATTACCTTGAATTTCGCTAGATCCACTTCAATGCCCTTTTATGAGACAATGTACCCCAACAATTTCGCTGATGTGACTCCAAAGATACACTTCTTGGGGTTTATCTTGACATTGAATTTCTCTACCCATGTGAAGATTTTTCTCAGGATATGTAGATGTCCTTCCCTTGTACAAGATTTTTCTAGAATATCATCCATGTAATCCTCCATGAAGGTGTGCATCATATCATGAAAGATTGTTGTCATTTCTCTTTGATAGTTGGCTCCTACATTTTTCAGACCAAATGGCATGACATTCCAACAGAAGGTTCCCCATGGACATATAAATGATGTATTTTCTTGATCTTCTAGAGCTATTTTAATTTGATTATATCTAGAAAAACCGTCCATGATTGACATGGCATGCCTTGTCGTCAAGTCCACAATGATGTCTATATTTGGTAATGGAAAATCATCCTTTGGGCATGCTTTATTTAGGTCCTTGAAATCTGTACATATCCTAATGCTATTATCTGGATTTGAGACAAGTACAATGTTTGATATCCACTCGGCATAGTCAATAGACCTTATGAATCCAACATCTAGCAATTTCTTTAACTCAGTTTTCACCATTAATGCGATATGAGGATGCATTTTTCTTAATTTTTGCTTCATAGGTTTGATTCCTTTAGGAAAAGACAAATGATGCATGAGAAGATTCGGATCCAAGCCTGGCATAACAAAATATGACCAGCAAAGTTGATGCTTCTTTCCTTAAAGAAATTGATGAATTATGGTCTTTCTTGATTTGTCATGGATTCTGCCAGATGTAGGATTTTTGCTTTGTCTTTAGTGCTGATGTTAATAGACTGTGTTGGTTCTACCAAAACTGATGAGTGCTCATGATAATATTCTAGAAGAGTGTCAAATATCCCATCTTTTGGTGCCTTAGAGATGTTTTCACCGTTAGATGTGTTCTTTATTTTTTCTTTTTCCAGATCTAATGTTGCCATGTAATGGTTTTCACCATTAGATCTATTATCCCTATTTTAACTTATGCAATTGGAAGATTTGACACCCTCCTGTCGAGTCATGCTGTTATGAGTATTACAGATAGAACTCGTACCAGGTTCATCATGACATAGGAAATTTACAATGGCATCACCATTTACAAATATGGGTACAATCAGAGGTTTGACAGGTTCCCAGTCAATAAGTTTGGGATGGATTAATGACATGAAGTCATTAGACTCATTTAGGTTGATGGATGTAAGGGTTAGGACAACCATTTCATCATAGTTGTTATTTGGGATATCGAGATCAATGATGGTACCTTCTTCAAGACCATCTAGTTCACTTGATGTCTGTTCGTCCCCACTTGAGTCATCGATATTTAGTGATTCTGATACGAATGGTCTAGACCCAGAGCTTTGTCCCTCCTCACACATAGGTGCATATTGTTGTATTACATCAATTTATATATTGGTGTAAGATAAATCAGAACACAGATCCCACTCATATTCATTTGAATCCATTTCAGAGCTATGTCTAACCTGAAGGATTCTTTCTACAACCTACCTTGTCATCTCCTATTTTTGTTCTTTAGAGTATCCCAGTCCTATCTTCTCTTTTGAATGGAGAGTGAGGGGTTGAATAGGTTCAACCATTCCTTCCTTCCTCTTTCCAATAGGTCCTTGTCCCTCATAACCCATTTTTTCTAAGATAGCTTTCCCTTTGCCATATTTTTCTGTATTGATATTTAAATTCTTGATAATGCTATTTGATGTCGATGGTTCTTCATATTTGTATAACCAATCAAGGATTGCTTTGTTGTCTGATTCATCCTCTATGGTACTGAATTTGACAAACCTTTCTTCTAGAACTAGGACTGGTAGTGATATTTGATGTTTGATCATGGATGGTTGGCCATATGTCTTTGGAGATGGCATTAACTGTGAAAGATTAAGCGATTTCTCCATAGAATATTGCTCCATTCCCTTGTCTGTCAACTAGACCTGCTCTTGAGATTTCTGTGATAAAGAAGTTTGGGAATCTAAATCATTTGTTAATTGAGTTTCAACAAGATTTGTATCTTTTGCTTTATCCTTCTTGTCTACCCATTTGGTGATG